>JAVLUZ010000165.1:1686074-1978982 GCA_036768485.1 Mermis nigrescens | reverse complement strand
AGAACTAAAAACTAAAAACAGTATTCAGAAATATTAAGACAAAATGCAAGAAGAATAGACCTTTGGCTCATAGAATTGCTTTGCATACGAGCTGTCATTTTGATCCGAAACGATAAAAGATACTCAACGAATTAAAACGAATCAAAATCAATACAGATTCCTAAGGATAAATACATCTATAGTCTGTTCCATTCCTAACGCCCTATTTTTGCCGAAGTCGTATTACTGTAATAGATTTTTAATGCACAAAATGGCATCTTCAGTCATTCTCTCGTAAGAGTTGGTTGCTTTAAACTCTTCTTATTAATGTTTAATGTGCTTGCTTAACATGCAACGCATCTAAAAGACTACTGCAATAGCTTAACTTGTAAAATATTCTGCAACAGTAATATCAAAATTATTATAAAATCATATATCAGTTTATTGTCGATAATAATTATTTAAGGTCATGCTCAAACTTGTGGTTGTATGAAGCAGACTAAACATGATTTTCTGCTGATCTAGGTAATAAAAATAAAAACAATAAAAAATCAGCTAATCTAATGTATTTTAATCTAATCTTAATCACCGCAATCGACAGCAGGTAACTTGTTGAATTTGTCTTAGTTTCCATTCTTGTCATCAATAGTAGAAACCAAGTCAGATTGTTCAGTCATGTAACTATTATTCATTGTGTACTGTAGTGATGACTTATTTATTGAAACAAAGAAAACAAAATAAACAAAGATTTATTGTCAAACGTACAAGACATGGTAAAAATAAAGACACAGCGTACGATACAAAGATATGATAAAACGACATATGACTAAAACGTCAGAAACTAGACACGCAGTCACGAAAGTGAAAACTAAATAACTAAATACTTGTAACTATAAATAAACAGGTACTCCTCCGAACGTCACTCTTAGGCGTAGCCTAGGATTTGCAATAGAAGGATGGAGTTGAATTTTTTAGTTTTAACGTCGATAAAAATGCCTTGGGGTCGTTTTAGCGGTAGTAATTATTTGCAGTCAACTGCATGTAATAGGTATGGCACGCAATGTAAAATTATATGCAGTCAAAAACCAGCGGCCTAGACTGCAGGTAATAAGGCACACAACGTAAAATTATATGCAGTCAAAAACCAGCGGCCTAGACTGCAGGTAATATAGCACACAACGTAAAATTATATGCAGTCAAAAACCAGCGGCCTGGACTGCAGTTAATATAGCACAGAACGTTAAAGTATATGCAGTCAAAAACCAGCGGCCTGGACTGCAGGTAATATAGCACACAATCTGATACTATATGCAGTCAAGTTGAATGCATATCGATATGGGAAGCTAGCGCTTCGCTCGCATTTTTACCTTTAGTAGATGGCTTTACAAGGTACTTTTATTTGGGAAGGTCTGGCAGATCCGCTCCCTCGCTAGGGAATGTTTTTGCGCTGCATGGGTATCAGCTTCAATAGCTGCCCAGTCACCCAATAGCACATTTAGATCGGCCAACGTAAGCTCTGGTCCTGCTTGATAGATATTGAGTAGCTGTTGCTGCTCTTGTCCTCATTCTGGGGAATTGTTTTGCTGTAGTAGTCCGATAATTGACACAATCGTTGTTAAGCCAGCTATAAAATTACATTAAAACGCAAGAAAAGGGCAAAAATGGCTAGAAATAACGTATGTAGACAGCGTAGGCATGTGCCTTACTTTATGCCATTTTTCATAGCTTATTGAGAGAAAATAAATTTTCTCTGTAAAACTTTGAATTTTATGAGCTTATTGGATAGTGCACTTTCGGAAACGTCAGAAAATGCACTTTATTCGGTGCTCCGGCGAACATATCCCGAAATATAGGGTCACCAATTTCGGACCGCCCCCCTCCCCGAAAAAAAATCATGCATACGCCAGTGATCGGACCGAGGCCTCGGCCTCGGCAAGCCTCGGCGTTTTTTGGAGCCTCGGCCTCGGCGCCGAGGGCGAAGCTAAAAAGTGCCGAGGCGCCGTGGGTTAAAATCAAATTTGAATAAGTTTAATATATCCGTTGAATATTAACTACAGTCGAACTTGCTTAATGCGTACACCCAAGGGACCAAGCCCTTCTGTATGCATTATCCGAGTGTACGCATTATCCGAATAACCCAGATTTTTAACAATGAATACACTAATATGCGATAAAATCATTTTTTAAAGAACAAAATCAGCAATACTCTGGTTTAACATATTTTCACGCTTGAAGTCTCAAAACTCTTCGATATCATTCATTTCGCTGTGCCTAAAGTATTCGTCGAACACAGAAAACGTATTCAGAAAATTGTATTGCCAGGAAGGAAATGAGAAATAATGTAATAGGGTACGCTACTTCGCTATTTTAACTGATCATGGAATGTTCATGATCGAAATAAAAGCCGTACGCGTTATCCGAAGAGCTGATCGCATTATCCGAAGTGAAAAAATACACGCTTTATGCATTAAGCCGGGTAGTTTAACATGCAGGCATAGGCCGATGGATGAAATCGGCTGTACGCATTACGCATTAACCGAGTACGCATTATCCCATGCTATTGCCTTATGTTTTACATTGCCTTTCGGTCCGGACCTAGCCAAACTGTACGCATTATGCGAGAAAACGCATTATCCCGTGTATGCATTATCGAAGTTCGACTGTATTTAGAATACATCTGCAGTACACAGGCTATTTTTTACCTATAGACTTTTCTTATGGTTTTACTCGCGTACCCAGTTACACCAAGTTACATACAGCAAAGTGCCAATTTATTATTCATGTGATAACTTAGTTTTAATTCTCATGCTCGCTACATGGATCGGAAACACACATTCCCAAAGGGGGTGAGGAAGGGTTATAACCCTCCTCTCAAGGTACAAGACTCAAGTCACTGTCAGACAATTTTTGGTGCAAACCTTTTGAATAATTTTTGAAGTTAATTTTTACTATGGCAAAAGTGCAGCTAACTATTAGAATTTCACGAAGTGATACAGTATTTTTGAATGTGAGCAAGAGTAAGTAGACAAACTATCACTATGAAGCATGCATGCAACAGCTCAAAATTTTCGTAAGGGGCTCCTCGGCATACATGTGACGGCTTGCAATTTCGGGTAGGGGTCCCTGGCCATTTTTAGAAGGAGGGGGATTAGCGACTCTAATCTTATGTCAGAAATGCCAAAAGCACCTAAAAATAGCCAACAAAGCGCAAATTTTCGCCAAAAGTGGGGAGGGGTGGGTTGACATTGGAGGGAAGGGTGTGGGGAGGATGTCCAACCCTGGGTAAAATGGGGAATTCCCCAAACCCCCCTGTTACACGTATGGTTTTCGGCCATTTTTATGGGAGAGGGGGTAAATGATCACGAATTTTCGGCCGAAAATCGCAAAAAGGCACCTATAAAAGGCCAATAAATGCAGGTTTTGCCAAAAATCAATTTCGGCTCGTGCATTTTTTTGGAGCCATTTTTATACAATGTTAAAATACTTTCTTCGACAAAGTGATATTTATTATATCGTTTTTCAGTATATTTTAGGAAATTTCAAAAAATTTTCGGCACTTCGCGCAAAATATCGCTAATATACTGTATTTAGATTGAAGCAGGGGAAATAAACACTCCAAAATCAATTTTTGTGTAATCTAGGCATCTTTATGCAGATTTAAAAATGTTTTGTATCTATTTATACTGTTTTTAAAAATTTTATGCAAAATAAGTACTATTTAATAACTGCACTTTTTTGCCATTCAAAGAAAAAATTGACTAATTTATCCTGATGTTGCATTGGATTTCTACGCACAGTAGTGCTTATTACAAGATTTAATTGGCATATTACAATATCTGTAATATTTCTGATTTTGTAGTACAAGTTGTTCTCAGTCGAATTTTATGTGTAAATTTCATCAAAAGCTGATAAAAATTTCGGCGCTTCGCGCCGAACTAATATTATCAACTAAATTCAAGCCGAGTTATCACATTTAGGGCCACGTTTTTTGTATTCGGCAAAGATTTTTCATAATGTACAGAATCTTTTCAGGACCATCTACATACACAAAGATTTTTGGAGAGACAAAAACTGTAAACAGGTTTAAAATTTCCGAAAATTTTCGGCGCATCAGTAATTGTCTGTCCTATATATCTTTAAAATAGTAGAATTTGCATTTAGAATGGAAAAATGTCAAATATTCAGAAACCCAGGAATTAGCTAAGATACACTACCAAAGGTCGAAAAACCCTGTTCTACCACACTAAATCGCTACTGTACAATACTATAATAGTACACAAAAATTTGCATTTACAAAATGTTCAAAGACTTTTGGATACCATCTTTGCACACGTAAAAAGGTATCTTGCACAGAAAAACACTGTTTAGGACTGCATGCCAGTTGCAGGTCACACACTGGCAGTATGTAAAAATGTGTATGTTTAAAAATATATCTATATAAAATATCTACAAAAATTTGTTCGCTCATACAAAGACACTACTTAATTTACTGGTCCCCCATTTTGGGATTTCACCCTTCCCTCATCTCTGGACCTTGGGAAACTATGACCGGAAAGTACAGTGCAGTTTCCGTCATATTACCTGCCACACCAGAATTGGATGACTGAAAAAACGTGTTTAAATATGCATTACTGCAAAAGCGAGCACAACAATGGCTACAGTTCTGTCTTTACTTATCTTATTTCGTTTGTTCGTTTATTTCTTCGACACTGTTTTCTTATTTATAGTAATAAAAGTTTTTAAGTGCTTGTTCAGCCATATTTTTTATAAACTTTTACAAGTCTTCATCAAGGGCAACTTGTTAAATTAAGTATGTTTTCATGCTGCTGACTTTATTCAATAAATCCTTCACACATTTAATCAACTATTATTGAAAATAAAAATGAATTGTTTGACATTCGATAAAGTGTTTAATATTACGATTATTCTCTAGCTCATGTGCACACAAAATATTCTAAGAGTACTATTTATGGGTATAGGTATATAAGCTTGACCCTCAGCATTACCCTCGGCCTCGGCCTCAGCCGAGGCAAGGATTCTAAGTCGCCTCGGCCGAGGCCGAGGGTTCAAAAGTACCCTCGGTCCGATCACTGGCGCACGCCCCTGACAACAACTTCTCAATATCTATCATGCCGGACCAGAGCTAACACTGGTCCATCAAAATGCGCTAATGGGTGACTGGGCAGCTATTGAAGCTGTTACCCATGCAGCGCAAAAAAACATTCTCTAGTGAGGAAGCAGATCTGCCAGACCATCTCAAATAAAATTAACTTCTAAAACCATCTATTACAGGTTAAAATGCGAGCAAAGCGCCAGCTTCACATATCAATATGCATTTAACTTGACTGCATATAATATCACATTGTGTGCTATATTACCTGCAGTCCAGGCCGCTGGTTTTTGACTGCATATAATTTTACGTTGTGTGCTACATTACCTGAAGTCTAGGCCGCTGGTTTTTGACTGCATATAATTTTACATTGAATGCTATATTTCCTGCAGTTGACTGCATATAATTACTACCGATATTATATGCATTCAAGTTGAATGCTTATCGATATGGGAAGCTGGCGCTTTGCTCGCATTTTAACCTGTAGTAGATAGTAGTAGATAATATAGTAGTCTTGTCTTGTCTTGTAGATGGTTTTAGAAGGCACTTCAATTTGAGATGGTCTGACAGATTTGCTTCCTCAACGGAAAGTTTTTTTGCGCTGCATGGGTAGCAGCTTCAATAGCTGCCTAGTCACCCATTAGCGCATTTTGATGGGCCAGCGTTAGCTCTGATCCTGCATGATAGATAGTGAGTAGCTGTTGCTCTTCTTGTCCTCATTCTGGGGAATTGTTTCATTTTAGTGGAAATAAAATGCTTCAAAGTTTATTTGACAATGTTAAACAAGGATTCCGAAAAGTATTTAGGAATATTTCGGATTAGTCACGGAAGCGGCGGGGGACTGTGACCATACGTGGGCAGCAAGAAATTTCTGGGGGGGTGCAAGATTTTTTTGAAGGTCAAAAAATGGCCTTAAAAACGATGGTATGGTGATAAAAACACCATTTTTCGACGTTTCTCATCAAGCACTATCCATTGGCATCAAAAAATTGCGAAAAAAGCGGAAAAAATTTTCAAAAATTGAATTCTGGGGGGATATTTTGATTTCTGGGGGGGGTATTTTGGTTTCTGGGGGTGTGCATACCCCCCAAACCCCCCCCCACGCCCAGGTGTGACTGTGACCATACATGCACAGCATGGGAATTCTGTGGGGGTGGAAACCTAAAGTGCCTTTTTTGGGCCCAAAAATGGCCGGTATGCGTTAAAAAAACATCGTTTTTTGGCGTTTCTGACGATACTCTATCCTTCTAGAGCATGAAATCATGAAAAAAATTTCGAAAAAAGTCGAATAAATTTACCAATATATCGCTTAAAACATGAATATATGGCGCAAAGCGCCGAAAATTTAACGATTTTGAGCAAATAGATAGCCAAAAACCCTTAAAAAGACGCTTTTTCTACCAATTTTCAGGTTAGTTTAGGAAACTTTTGAAAAATCGCCAATTCTGGGGGGGGTGAAAATTTTTTGCAGGGGGTGAAAAATGATTCTGCTGGGGTGAAACCCCCCCAAGATCATGTATGACTGTGACTGAGCGGGGTTACCAATGTCTTAGGCTTAGGCTTAGTTATGTGCATTCATATTGATGCCAGCGCATGGGCTAAGCCTGAGATAAATGGAGCAAAATTGGGGAGCGAGCGGAGCAATTTTCGCTCCATTTATGCCTTAGGCCTAGCCCATGTCTGGCACCAATCTGAATCCGCAAGCAATTACTCTCGCCACACACCATTTTTACCAGTATCATATGTATATCTGCTGTATAATTTTATTTCCACTAAAGTAAAACAATTCTTTAGAATGCGGACAAGAACAGCAACAGCTACGCAATACCTATCACGCAGGACCAGAGGTTACGCTGGCCCATCAAAATGCGCTAATGGGTGGATGTGCAGCTATTGAAGCTGATACCCATGCAGCGCAAAAAAACATTCTTTATTGAGGAAGCAAATCTTCCAGACATCTCAAATAAAAGTGCCTTCTAAAACCATCTACTACAGGTTAAAATGCGAGCAAAGCGGCAGCTTCCCATATCAATAAACATTGAACTTGACTGCATATAATATCATATTGTGTGCTATATTACCTGCAGTCTAGGCCGCTGGTTTTTGACTGCATATAATTTTACATTGTGTGCTATATTGCCTGCAGTCCAGGCCGCTGGTTTTTGACTGCATATAATTTTACGTTGTGTGTTATATTACATGCAGTCTAGGCCGCTGGTTTTTGACTGCATATAATTTTACATTGTGTGCTATATTACCTGCAGTTGACTGCAAATAATTACTGCTCGTTTTTGCAGTTTCAAACCAAATAACTTTGTCAAGGCGAATCAAATAACGCACGTCTTACGGGCGGGGCAGGCGGAGCTATCCTAAACATTTAAGAATCATTGTACTCGTACTTTAGCGTTGGCATATAGGCAGTACCCACATTGCCCTGCATTTTCTGAACAAAAACGATACTTTAATTTTTTCTGAAGTTTTTTGCGTCCATTCCATGACAGAAAAGATTGCAAATGCCTACCTACATTATATGCCTGAAACGCAGAATTTGTTAGACCTTTTCATGCGTAGAAACATCAAATACTGCTAAATTAAATAATTGAATAAAAGAACTAAACAGCAAGTAAGGCTTTGAACTTTTGGAATTTTCGGCGAATAAGTGTATCTAAACATAGTGCTGTCCTCTAAAAAAGCAAGTTTTTGCTTTTTTGCATGCATGTACTGTACAGCCATCTCAATCTGTAAAGTCATATAACCAGGGCAATCTCCCGTCAAAGTCCCATCTTGAGCCACGCAGTTAATTTCATGAATGTCTTTCGTCTTCGAGAAAAATCGATCAGTCAAAACTAGAAAACCCATTAAGAACTAAAAAACCATGTAGTCTAAGAAAATCAGCCCCAAAAAGCTATGCTGGATGCATAGTCGGCAGTGGAGATAAGTTTATTTATTCTAGTGATAACCATACATGGGCAGCAAAAAAATTCTGGGGGGTGCAAGATTTTTTGAAGGTCGAAAAATGGCCTTAAAAATGGTGGTATGGCGATAAACACCACTTTTCGACGTTTCATCAATCACTATCATCCAATAATTGCGAAAACGAAAAAATTCAAAAATTGAATTCTGGGGGATATCTTGATTTCTCGGGATCGGGGTATTTTGGTTTCTGGGTGGTGCATACCCCCCAAACCCTCTCACGCCCAGGTGTGATTTTGATTTCTCTCACAAATATATTGCAGTTTGGAACGATCTTCCTGACTATTGTTTCTTCTTATATCTAGGTTAGCAACATACGTGGGCAGCAAGAAAATTCTGGGGGGGTGCAAGATTTTTTGGAAGGTCGAAAAATGGCCTTAAAAATGGTGGTATGGCGATAAAAACACCATTTTTCGACGTTTCTCATCAAGCACTATCCATTGGCATCAAAAAATTGCGAGAAAAACGAAAAAAATTTCAAAAAATGAATTCTGGGGGTATTTTGATTTCTGGGGGGTATTTTGGTTTCTGGGGGGTGCATACCCTCCAAACCTCCACGCCCAGGTGTGGTTAGCAAGCTTTGATTTGTCTAGATATCTTGCGGAGCGCGTGTAAAATTTGTCATCGAATTGACTCGCATACATACATGATCTGGGGAGCGGGGGAGTTTGCCCCCCACCCTCCCCCCCCGCAAAAATTTTTTCACCCCCTCCCAGAATTCACGCTTTTTTGAAAGTTCCCAAAAGTTTCTGAAAATTTGTAGAAAAGATGCTTTTTTAAGCGTTTTTAGCTATCCATTTGCTCAAAAGTGCCTAATTTTAAGCGCTTCGCGTCATTATACTCATGTTTTGACCATGTTTTGTTCAATTTGCACAGACTTTTTAATTCTTTTTCTCGATTTTTTAAAATTTTTATATGCTCTAGAAAGAGCATCGTCAGAAACGCTGATAAACGATATTTTTGACGCCGTACCTACCATATTCGGACCCAAAAAGGCACTTCTTAATTTCATCCCTCCAGAATTCCCATGCTTTGCATGTATGCTCGCATGTCCCGTTAATAATTCGTAATTGCATCTATTATGTATCATGTCATTTTGTGTTTTATCAGTTTGATTTATTAGTAATAAAAGTTCTTAATGTTCTACTCGCTTTTGGACTTACAGAAGCATATTTTGGAGAAAAAATTTCAATTTTTACCGATATTTTCTTCTAGTAGGTACATCAAATTAATGAAAAGTCGATAATTTTGTCTAAGCTATATTAAGTTCCGATTTTTATGAATTAAGTCTTTTACTCGCACAAACAACTCTAGATAAGGTTCTTATATATCCCCTACAAGAAACAATGCTGATTGGAGCAGTTCAGTGATAACGAATTTTTTCGTTATGGCAACCATTTGTTTTTTATAGGTTGCAGTGGTTTTTTTAGGTTATAATCGAACTTTTTTGGGACTTTCAGTGGAGTTCCTATACTTTCGGGAAAATAAGTATCAGGCGTCACGTTGAACTAAAATTCCTGCCAAGTTTTATGAAAATCGGCGCTGGCTTCTTTGGTTACAATTGGTTTTTATTAGGTTTGACTTTGAAGATATACTATAGCTCTATATGGATAGGATATGACTGCCTATTTTTTTGAGAATAGTTTGCACAGGGGACTAACGTGAAAACTTAAAAGATTCCTACATATGAATACGGGTAGAATTACCGACTCTTTAAAATACATGAAAAATGCGCAAGAATGATTTTTGGAATTTTATGGCAAAGTCATATTTCACGTTTCTAAATGATCCGAAAGAGATCAGGCCTCAGTTGTGATCTATGTGGCATAGTTCTTTCAACAGAAGAATATCATCGGCCATCTCTAGTGTACTGAGAGAAGGGGTGGTTTTTAACTCGTCAAATCTACTGTTTTTTTAGAGGACAGCACAGCACTATATGTACGTGTATTCGTTTGTCGACGCAAAATTAGCAAATGACACATATTTTGAAGAGAACTTGTCGTACGTTGTCAAAATAATTAATGAATAGCCTTTTTTATTGTTTTCTTATTAATGTACTGTCGTCATGCATGGGCACGCTTAGGTTTTTCAGGATCAAGTAACTTCCCTGAAACCTACAGGGTGGTCATGACCACAGGACAATTTACACCACAACATACGGCGTAGAGCATGCGCACTCATGCTGTGGCCTGTTGCGGCTAGAATTTTTTATTTGTATGTGTGATGTCCTGGGCACTGGCGCCGGTGCCTAAGCACCGGGCCGGTGTTAGGCTGGTAGTGGCGCCAGTGCCAGTGTTAAATAAAAGAAAAAAGTTGGTGCATGAATAATTAATCGAAGCTCATTAATCACCAATGTAACGAAAAAAGACACAAAAAGGTAACATTTTGTTAATAAGAGCTTCTGATTAGAATACTGGAGCGTTTTCGACTAAACTTCAGGACAAGAATATCTTCAAGTTTTTTAAAATCAATCATGATTCAATGTAAATTTATCATTCAAAACATCAAACAACTGGCAAGGTTAGGAGATACTAGTGAACAAAGACGATTAAAAATAAATATATCGACATACAGATAGGGAAACTCTTTTAGTTATCGCATCTGTAGGCAAGAAATATAAGTTCTACGAAGTAGTTTTTTAATTTTATTTTATAAAATCCATCTTCATTTTCTCGAAGCAGACGGCCGCAAAAAGTCGACATTTAGAATTTCAAATCAATTTTATGCAAAACTTTTTCTGCAAACTTTTCTACAAAAAAGCTTGTATACATACCTATAAGTAGACCTCTGAGTTTCATTATGCATTACTAAAATATCCTACGTTTGTTTTCAAAGGCTTTTGAAAATGTGAAATAATAAACAATTGTAAATATATCTAACTTTTTAAGGTTGTTGTGGCTGTTATCTGGTTTGTTTCTTACTAGTTGGTGATCATAGTGCGTCAGGTACAACTAATTTTGAATTAGAGTCAAATTTTGTTTTGACTACAGAATCAACTACTGAGCAAGCCATTTGTGATTGCGCATACTTAAAATCAAAATACGCGATTTTACTTTTATTTTGCTTTAAATTTCGGTTTTCTTGCAATTTTCTATTTGTGTTAAAAGGCGAATGAAAAAAATAATATGTATGAATTAAAAATAATGAAGAAATGTTTACGAACTAACCAAATGAAATTGTGTACTTAACACTTCTATCCGGTAAAAAAGTGCAAATTTATCCTTTCTTGGTGAAGCGTAGTACACTGTATAATATGCTAATCTAGCACCGGCGCCGGTACAGGGGGTATCATAGTGGCACCGGGACATCATTAGTAAATTCTATAAAACGAGGAAGTGAAACCCTAGAAATCTTATTGCTACTAGCTGCCTTGTCCCGCCCGTCCCGTATGCAGGATTTTTCAGTGGGGTAATCGTCAAAATTTTGGAATTGTATATAATGCGTTCATAAGCGATTTTACGCATGACAACGACATTTTTCGACGTGCTTTGCGTTTTAAAATCTCATCTGTAGCTTCTAGTGATATAATTAAAAAACAAGTCATTCAGCTAATTTTTTAGTCACTTTTACTCTCAAACTGAATTCTGCCGCCCCTTTTTGAGGACAACCAATGCACAAAGGTTCGCATTATAAAACTGGTGCCAAGCGCCGGTTTGACCTTTTTATCCCCTTCAGCTCAATTTTGCAGATTTCTCAATACAGGCATCAGTTATAATGCCTGACGTGAAGCGTCGGAAAGTTTGCTATGTATATATTCTTTTTTGAGCTAAATGTTGCCGCTTTGCCGTAATTATAGTTGGCGCGAAGTGCCAAAAATTTTCTACATTTTCATATTTTTTGAGATCAATTTTGCAGGTTTCGATATTTTTTATCCTTTTAACGTTTGCAGTTTTTTATAGATAAAATTTGCATGAATTATATCTAGTGCGAAGAGCCGGAAATTTTTAACGTTCTTGGCCTCTTGCGCTTAATTTTGCACGTTTCTGAAGAAAATAAATGCTGAAAATGTTGATAAAAAAATTTTGTGCGAAAAATTGGAATTACGAAGTTTATTGAATTAATGGCACGAAGCGACGAAAATTAGAGCATCTTCAGTCACGCTGGGGAGGGAACGTCAAATACCTAATAGTTTTGTAGCTGAAAATTCTGAAAAAAATTTCAGTTCAGAGGAGTGAGTCGCCCCTTTATTCTCCCTCGATACGGGCCTGACTACTAGCCTACTTATGCATAAATTTAAACTGTTGTATTTTTGTTTGTTAGTTTAATAGTGGCAAGAGATTGAGTTGAAACAAAAATTATGTAAAAAATCCAACACCAAATGGCACGGACGAAAAAAAATTCAGTCGTCAATACTGCTACGGTATTTCCTTGCAGTGCGTGGTTGCCGTCATTGAAGCTACACATCCGACGTAATTTTTGTTGCGAACGTAAGCTCCAATTTAATTATTTTCCAAAAATCTTGCAGGGTTGGTCCATTTTCCTCTGCGGGGTTGTGGGGTTTCTTAGCCGCTAGGGTCAAGTCACTTGACCGTGTATTGCTCCTATGCAAATGTATGACTCACTATCATTACCATTGTTGATGACGTAATAATAGTTACTATTCTATAGAATTACCCAACCATGCTGTGTATCTTCATGTTATGCACTGCAGCATTTAAAAATAGGCTACCTGCGCGAAGCGCGAGTTTTTTCTGCGTATTTTTAGTCTTCGATATACCGGAAATTTTTTGAGTAGCTAACCTGCTCACGGCGCCAAAACTTTAGGACTCTTAGTGACTCGAAAGTCGAAATAATTGTGAAAGCTGGAAGAAACCATTGCGGAGTACCGACTTTCTATGGTATTCTCGAAAAAAATCGTCACATCGCAGTGTTATGCAACCGCGTATATAGCTCGATTTCTGAAATTTCAAAATTGCCCCAGGCGGGGGATTACACCTTTTAAAAAATCTCTATTCCGAAATCCACTCCCTGGCTACACGATTAAGGTCGCTTCTTCTGATCTTCAGCTACGTCGAATGAATTGAAGAGGACTGGAAATATTTACTGCATTTTACTGAAGGCGTATCCGTATTTTTCTACATGGTTGACTTTCTGAGTATATTTTCCTGGCAGTTTTTTGCCTTTATTGTCGCGATTTGCCTTTTAAGGTAAAGTTACATAATTGTGTAGAGTATGTGTCAACAAATAATACTTATACTGAATTGAATACGTTAAGTACATGCGTATGTACTAAGAGCTATTTTAACGTTTAAATTAAATTAATAATTAATTATTGATTATCATTTAATTATAAATTATTAATTTCGGTTTAAATTTTGTAATGCCGGAAGTTCATTACCCTGTTGAGTCGACCTTATATGTTAAAAAATGCAAGGCGTATTGATTGTACTTGAGCGCTTGTTATGTAATATTACAGGACGTGGTTGAAAGGGAAGCAATTCGGTGGGTATGAAAAGGCAAAGGGAAAAGTCGTCCTAATAACCGGCGCTAATTGCGGTATAGGCAAGCAACTTGCTCGACTTTTTAACGAAAAAGGTTAGCAAAAAGCGTTGTAAATGAATGTCCATTTTGGCTCAATTTGCTATCTCGACTCAATATTATTCTTGTTCTACTTTGCATTACGTTGTCTGTGAGGAAAAATATTAACAATTGATTTCTATGACCCGAGTACGAATATGATGCTGTGCAGTGTCAGCCCATTTTTGAATGAAATAAATATTAGATCCAGGTGAGGTAGCTTAGAAGTGAATTGATAGAATGATATGCGCTAAGGTCTTCATACGTGGGCACAGGGTCAATACAGGGTCAAGTGACTTGACCCTGGCGGCTTAGCAAAAAACAAACCGAAACCGGACCAACCCCGCAAGAGTTTCGAAAATTTTCTGAGGAAAATGAGGTGATATGAAGGCCGAAAATAGATGGAGATTGAAAAGTCTCTTCAAAAGTGCTTGAAAATCGACCAGAATTCGCAGAAAAACATAGGTTTAACACTGTTTTAGCATTTATACCAGTTTTTGAGGTCATTTTAGCCCATAAAAGCTCAATTTTTCACCTTTCCATCGAAAGTCATTTGACCCTGAAAAAGCCTGAGCGTGCCCATGTAGGAAGGTCTTTACAATCAACCGATTTTGAATTTTTCAATATTATTTTAATAGTAATCGGAAAAATTCTTTGAAGGGCACTTAACTCGAACTAAGCCACTTCCGCCGATTAATTTTTTGAAATCGCCGGTTTCAGTTTTCAGAGCAGCAAAGCGCTTCCAGCGCTAAAACTGATATATTGTTAATTATATTAGCGATTTAGACATGGGGAAGTAATAATGTTCTTGAATGCCATTGTAGACATTAGCCAACGTTCCGAAATTTATGGTTGGGAATTTGAAAGGTTGGAAAAATGGAAAAGCTATTTTTTTGTCGTGGAAAAAATTAATGATTTTCAGGAAAAAATCAATCGAATGCATTTTATTTCCCTGATGCTCTTGCTGCAAGCCTACTTCATTGGCACTTTATATACGCGTTTACAGTCTGGAATTTTCATTTGATACAATACCTGACACGCATGGCATGGGATTTCTGGGGTGAGATTTCGATGTGCCTTTTTCATTAAAAACGGTGCGCATACGTATCAAAAATGTAATGTTTTGGCGTTTCTGGCAATGCTGTGATATTTCTAGAGCGAAGGAACAAAAAATTTCGGAAAAATATTGGAGAAATTCTGTAACTTGGGCCAAATAGAGTCAAAAATGAGTCAATGGCAAAATTTGATACTTTACAGCAAGCAGAAGGCTAAAAACGCTTAAAACATCACCTTTTTACGAATTTCCTGGAAAATCACGAATTCTTGAGGTACCTATGAAAAATTCTCTGGGAGAGTGATTTTTATGAAAGTGAAGGAAACTCCCAACCCTCAAGATCATGTGCATATGTACAATACTGCTTTCAGGTGCCAAGGTTTATCTAGCTTGCAGATCGTTGGAAAGAGGCCAGAAAGCCTTGGCCGAATTATCTCAATGCGGCTGTTCTTTAGATCGTCTATCTTTGATTGAATTAGACCTTTGCTCATTCGAGTCGATTCGGAAGGCCGTTAAATTGTTTCAGGAAAAAGAAACGCAGCTTGACATACTAATTAACAATGCTGGGGTTATGCTGTACCCGAAGTTCAAGGTATTTACATATGTGAATGTACATATGACAGTCATGCATAATGCATGTCTATTCAAATTATATTATTTTATTATATTGTTGTATTTATTCACAATATTTAATATTCACAAAAGCTAGAAAAAATCAGAGCATTGTTAGCAATAGATGCACACGGTCAAAAGTTCTGGGAGGGGGTAAACCGAGTCTCCTTTGGAAGCGGTGGGTAATGATTAATTTTTACGGTTAATTATGGCGCTTAAATGATGAGATTATGCTGATTTTTAAGATGTTTTTGTGTTTTTCTTCATCCCCGCAACGAGACGAAGATTTTGAGGCTCGTACAAAGATTTTCGAGCCATCTTTGTACAATGCACAAAGACTTTTTGGGGCAAAGTAATAGTAATTTTAACGTTTTTTGGAGTATTTTTTAGCAAAATTTCTAAAAATTTTCAGCGCTTCGCGCCGAGTATCATAATTACATTCTACTTAGCTTTAAGCGCGGGCATTTAACACTCCAAAATCTATCTGTAAGCATCTTTGTACAGATTGAAGCATCTTTTACATCTATTTCCACTGCTTTATAAAGATTTTAAGCAGAAAAAAGAAATATTAAACAAACTTTGCATTGTTTTCTGCCTTGACTTTTTACCTTTGCGGTTTGCATTAAATTTATAAGCAAATTGGTGTTTATTATGAGATTCAGTCAGCACATTGCAACCGCTTATTATTTATAATTGTGTAACACAAGTCATCTTAACTTGCTGAGTCGAATTTTATGTGTAATTTCAACATCAAGACTCATGAAAATTTTGGCGTTTTGGGCCGAACTAATATAACCAGCTGAATTTAGGACAAAGTTACACCTTTTGCGAAGCGTGCGGTCACAGATAACAATCTAGTAGTATGTAAAAATGTGTACATGCAATCGCATATCTATACGTTATATGTGCCAAAGAATTTTAGCTCGTACAAAGACTTTTCCGGAGATCTTTGTACATGTACAAAGAGGCTCGTACAAAAAACAGTGATCCCCGTCACAACCCGTAAAATGCTTCATTTCGTTGCATTTACTTGAATATTCGTGATTAAGTCTGCATGAAAAAAATGATAATAAGAATGATGGAATGACTTGGACTATCAAATATGCACAAAATAATGGACAAAAAGTGTCTGAATGAGTGAGTGGACAGAGTACTACTCGAAAAATACATCAGATTATACTCCGGGCGTCGTTTGGCGCTCTTTCATAATCCCAACAATAGCTTTTGCTTGAAAATTCCGAGAAAAAAAATTTCGCTCAATGTTCCGGCACGAAAGGTAGTAGTAAATCTTAAGAGGTACGAGGCATGGTCTCTATGCTATGTATGAATGTAACGGGGGTGAAGTGGATCTCCTCCACGCAAAGTCGGATATCCCCCACTCTCTCCTAAAGCCAGAAAATTTTTGACTCCCCGATTTTTGAAAAATTGAACTTTTTGGCCGTTTTTGGCCGGAAAATTGGAGGTCTTACCCCTTCCCCTAAAATGGCCGGGCCGGGACCCCGATTCCGATCTGTTACATCGTATGCTCTCTATGCACATGCACACGGTCAAAAGTTCTGCAAGGGGTAAGCTGAGTCTCCTCGCAGGGGGGCAAATAAGTAGGTACTTAATTTTGTTATTTAATGTCGAAATTGCGATACATAATTCGTTGTATTTCATTCTTTATGATTTTTTGTGATTAAATTTCGTGAAAAAATATCAATCAGGGCGATAAAATGACCTTTATTATCAAATATGTATATACTATATAAGAAAAGTAAAGTATCTGGATGAATGAATTGCGCAGTCGACTGCTTGAAAATAAGTGAGCATACTTGAAATTACACTTACTGTCAGGCGCTGTTTGACGCTTTTTCATGGTTTGACCCTCTCTCATACATACGTCTAACGGCGGATGAAGCACCTCCGATTGGTAAAAAAACATTTAAAGATATCCAAAAACGCAAGTTTTTGCTAAAATTGGGAGAGGTCAAAAATGTTCTGGCTTTGAGGAGTTAGAGCGGTATTCCTCTAGTTTGCCTGTGTGGATGGCCTATTTCAAATGTAGGTATTCTTTGCATTGTTGTAATTTTCAATAAGTGTGTCGTTTCGACTCATTACAAGATTGAATGCGTTGTCTTATTGCCAAAACGACGAAAAAAATTTAAAAAATTTAAAAATACCGTAAATCTAATGATTACATTTTCGTCTTCATTGGCATCATAACCTGACTTAATTGTTCTAGCATGGAACACAATAACTTTGAGAAACAAATTTTTATCGAAGTATAATTCAGACCAGGCGATACCTATTCAATTTTTCTGCTAGGTTTTATTTGGAAATGTCCTTGACCGGCTTCCTTGTGCATAAGTGTTTCGACTCGGTTTTTCAGAATTTGATCCAGATTCCGTGAATGAAAAATCATTTCAGCAGGCAATAATCAAAAACGCAAAATGAAGAGGAGAAAAAGTCAAATCATAAATTTAATATAACTGAACGCAGAATTAAATTCTCTACAAGATGACATGCTTAATTTTTTGTATCTAGTCTAGAAGTATGTTTTCGAAGGAGGAGATCATTTCTAAACACCCTGTACACTGAGTTCTTTCAGAGGGAATCGAGCGTTTCAAGCATAGGTTGGGTGGCACTAAAATTCTGGGGGTGCAACGTTTTTCAAAAGCCAAAAAATAGCCCCAAGAAATGGTGCTATGGCGACAAAATAACATTTTTCAACATTTCTCATCGAGAACTATCCATTGGTATCAAAAAGATTGCGAGAAAAAAATTTTTCCAAAAACTGAATTCTGATGGGGTATTTTGGTTCCTCGGGGTTGGGTGTGCATATGGGCAGCAAGAAAATTCTGGGGGTGCAAGCTTTTTGAGGATCGAAAACTGCGCGCCCAAAATGGTGATGGTGATAAAACACCATTTTTCGACGTTTCTCATTGTAGCACTATCCATTGGCATCAAAAAATTGCGAAAAAGCGAGAGAGAAAATTCAAAAACTTGACACTCTGGCGGCGGGGGCATTTTGATTTCTGGGGAGTATTTTGGTTTCTGCAAGGGGGAGGTATTTTACTTGCAGTGAGGGGTACTGGTTCTCTGGAAGCAGCGGCATTTTGGTGTTCTGGGATATTTTGGTTTCTGAGTGCATACCCACAAACCCCCCTCGCCCAGGTGTGGTTGCGGATACCTCCAAACCACCCACACTGGTGTGGTTTCAAGTATTTTGCAACCACTTTTTTCATTTTGCGGAAAAGGTCTCGGCTGTAGTTATAGTCAAGACAAATAGCTTTTAGTACAAGATCGATAATGTTGACCTGGTTTCACCCGCTGAATTCCCATGTTGTGCGTATTTGATTAATTCGCATATCACAAAAAATGAAAAAAACTTTTTCGGGACATCCTGTATTTTTCGATTTCTGTATTTCTGTATTAACTTATTCGATTTTCTCATACTCTTTGAAGTTGACCGAAGATGGCCACGAATCGACCTGGCAAACGAATTATTTGGGCCACTTTTTACTCACTGAGCTGCTTTTGCCATTTTTGCGAGAATCCGAAGCCGAATCCCGTATCGTTAACGTTTCAGCCTTGGCTCATTACTCCGTCAGCGAGTTGAATTTGACTATAATCGACCGACGCGAAGGTTGGGATAGCAGAGAAGCGTACAGCCGTTCGAAATTAGCTCAGGTTAGCTAATTCCGTTAGTTTTAATTTAGATTCGACTTAGTTTAAATTTTAATCTTTAAAATTTGGATTAATTCGAATTTTAATCTAATCTAATTTTCTACTAACCCAATTTAGCTATATTTGATAACGCTTTACTATGTTATCTAGTACGTACATGGGGGATCAATTATTCAAATTCGGCCATCCCACCCCCTCAGCCCTCCAAAGTCAGAAAAGTTTTGACTCCCCCTTCCGATTTTTTGGAAAAAAATTGAAGTTTTGGCCGTTTTTAGGTGTTTTTTGGCCGTTTTTGGCCAAAAATTTGAGGTCATTTACCCCTCGCTCCATAATATTGGCCGGGACCCCGCGCTGAAATTTTCGAGCTATTACATGTATGAGCCTGCACTTAATAGCTTAGCAGTATGGCTGGCTAATACGGGAAAAAATGTTTTTTTTTACTTTTTAATTTTTCTGAATACATAAATAAATTCTAAAGACAGTTTAGGCGATTTTAAAATATAAGTATAAATCCAACTGACAGACGAAAAATGAACTTTTTATTATGTTGGCAGATTCTCACGAGAAATGCTCAAATTTCACGGCGAGAACTGACATTTACGTAAAAAGTTTTAGCCAGGATTGAATTCAGCTCGATTGAGCTTTTTTAAATGACGAAAGAGTCAGCCGGGTTTGGGCATGTAGATAAATTATGATTCACTTCGATTTTATTCAAATTGAATCATTTAATTTAAATTAATATCCTTTTAAATTTGATTAGAAATTCGATTTTATGTACACATTATCGAATTTATGATTTTGGTTAATTTTTATTTTGCTTAATGCTGTTTTGGTATGAACAGTACCAGGGGCGGATTTAGGGGGCGGCCGCGCCCCCCCTATTGGCCAAAAATAGTGCGCTAAATTAAGGATTTTTGAGCGATTTTTCAGCGATTTTCGGGTTAAGACGGCTAAGTTTTCCGCCCAAGTCAGGGTTCCGTCCCCCTCTTCAGGGGTACCGCCCCCCCTTAGGAAATTCCTGGATCCGCCATTGAACGATACTATGTTTTTTGGCTTTCTTTTGTTATCGGAGCTGTTTTGTTAGTCGTTGTAGACTTTCTAGTACTATTTATTCGGGAAAAGTGAAAAATATTCTTCTTGATTCAAGTCACAAAGATAACACGGTCTGATTTAAAACTTGCAATGCACTTTCTAAATAAGAGATATATTTTTGCACGAAAAATTTTGGGCCGAGCTGAATCAATAAACAGGTATATATACATACATACGTAATTGAAGAAATGAGAAATTAGCCCCGACCGATTATCCCATAGAAGTATATGACATATATACTGGTGGGAGGGATATTTCCGGCCTAAATTTTCGGAAAACTATCCAAACTTACACAATACAACTATTTTCTCATCATCCAATTCGTGAACAATTTCTTAAAACTTGTGCATCGTTATGATTTCCGAGGCTATGAACAGTTTACAAGTCAAAAGCTATATTTACACAAGCAATAAATCCGAGCGCCGGAATATCTTGCCTTAACTATGTAGCTCAGAAGTACGCTAAAAACCTGTTTTAGCGGTCTTTCAAAATCACTTGAATAATTTTTTGTTTTCCTTTGTCCGGTCTTTGTAAGAAACAAGATTTTTTTTCATTTGAGGTGTGGATCTAGGCCATAAGCTCAGTGTATATCATACCTGTGTGGGGGTTCGGGGTATGCACCCCCAGAAACCAAAATACCCCCCCCCAGAATTTAATTTTTGAAAAATTTTTTTCCGCAAGTTTTGATGCCAGTGTATAGTGCTCGATGAGAAACGTTAAAAAATGACGTTTTTTCGCCATAACACTATTTTTAAGGCCATTTTTTAACTTTTGAAAAATCTTGTACCCCCTTCAGAATTTTGGAGCCGCCCACCAGTGGTGTATATGCATTTTGTATAGTAAAGGTTTTTCTAGGTCATGCACGCTGTTTACTTGTCCAAGGTGCTCCGCCGTGAAGGGTCGTCAGTCACTATCAATGCCTGCCATCCGGGTCAGTTTTTTCAATATTTTTGCAGCCAAATTCGTATTAGATGTCAATAAGATTTTTTAAAGTTCAAAGGCGCCGTATGCAGAGTTATATGTACAAATGATAAGTTATTCAGAGTTTTTGTAAAATAGCTGAAATGACAACACGATAGTAATAACATGCGTATGTATATTGATTGAAAACTTAAGACTGAACACTGCCTTACGTTTAAGAAAAAGCGTTAACCCCAGAATTCGCGATTTTTCGAAAGTTTCCAAAAATTTGAAAATTCGTAGGAAATTCTCAAAAGTGTCACATTTTTGGATGTTTATGTTTTGACCATATTTTGTTCAGTTTATTTGACTTTTTGATTTTTTTCGATATTTTATGTTTTTTGTGCTCTAGGAAGATCGAGCATCGTCAAAACTTAGCTTCAGTGTCTAGTATCTAGTAGCAACCATACTGGGTGTGGAATATTTGGGGGGGAATTCACCCTCCCCCCAGAAACCAAAATACCTTGCAGAATTCAATTTTTTGAATTTTTTTGTTTTTGTTTTGCAATTTTTTGATGCCAATGGATAGTGCACGATGAGAAACGTTGAAAGATGGTGTTTTTTAGCCATACCACCATTTTTAAGGCCATTTTTTGACGTGTGAAAAAATCTTTCACACCCCCCCCCAAGAACTTTGGTGCCGCCCACCTGGGGTAGCAACACGCTGTTACGATAAAATGCGGCATCTTATAATAGTTTTTATAAGTGGATTAACCACCTGATCCTTCGTTTCTTGGAATTAACTGAACAATCGTCATTGTCACCGCCCAATAATAGCTTAATAATATATGTATCACGTGATCTCCCGTGTATTTCTGATTCATGTGCTCGTTTAGGTATTATAAATTTTGTTCTGGCATTGTTTGTGAGCATTCGTTTCGATTGTAAAACTAGCGATAGTATTGTCATGTGCTCGCCTTTCGCCAACAATATAACTAGCTACAGTAATTCCACACGTCGACCAGCGTTAGTTTTTACAGAAGAGGAAAAATTTTGAAAATTTAGAAAAAAATTTATTTAGCCTCAAAAAGTATGTCGTACAAAATGACCACGCAAATAATTTTCTCAACTGGGTTGAAAAATTGTTTCACTTGCTTTGGTTAGGTACTCATTTCCGGTCAGGGGCGGATTTAGGCGGGGGGGGCGGCCGCCCCCTTCCCCCATTGGCCAAAAATAGTGCGCAAAATTAAGCATTTTTTGAGCGATTTTAGCATTTTTGAGCGATTTTTAGCGATTTTCTGGTTAAAACGGCTAATTTTTTCGCCCAAGTCAGGGTTCCGCTCCCTCCGCCCTTAGGGGTACCGCCCCCTTAGGAAAATCCTAGATCCGCCACTGTATCCGGTACATTGCAAAGAATTATTTTACTTGTAGCGTCAGATAATTTCGACAAATTCATAATATTTGCATGAATTTGGGTTGTTTGGACGACAAAAGTTGTGCAGGAACAATAAATTTGGTGCGGAGCGCCCGGAAATCTTGGGCTTATTAGCTCAAGCTTGGGCTAAAATCTTTTCTGGCCATACGCGTAACGCGGGGGATGGAGGACCCCCACCCAAAAATGGTCAACAAGTCAACCAACCGAACAACTATTTTGTAAAAGGACAACCAACCAAAAAATTTGGCAGTCAGTATCAATGGGAAGACTGACCTTTGTCCATGTATGGACCTCCTCCTAGACTTTGGTCGCTGTCCATATACATATATGGTAGTGGGCACACCTGGGCGTGGGGTATGCACCCCCTGAGAAACCAAAATACCCCCACCCCAGAAATCAAAATATCCATCCAGAATTCAATTTTCGAAATTTTTTTGGGTTTTTTCGCAATTTTTTGATGCCAATGTGCTCGATGAGAAAGGTCGAAAAATGGTGTTTTTTCGCCCTACCACCATTTTTAAGGCCATTTTTTGACCTTCAAAAAATCTTGCACCCCCCAGAATTTTCTTGCTGCCCACGTATGGTAGTGGGTCGTCCGTCCATCTTCAGGGAAAAAAGTAAATAACTTTCTATTCCTGATCAAATTTAAGTGTTTGTTTATTTATTAATTTTTCAAAGAAAAACGTTTGTCAGAAAGCGTAAAAAATAAAATCAAAAAACTTCCTCCTGTATTGGGTTTCGCAGGTCCAGTCGGCCGATTTTCGCGGCCGAAATTCCCGCTGGATTGAAATCCGTTAAAAATCTCCGAATCGGTAAAAAATTCCGTTTCCGCGCCCAGCGAACGAATTCCAAATCGATTTTATTTTATTTTGTTTTATCCTTAGTTTTTATTTTTTCGTATTTTTTACATTTTTTATTTTATCGTATTTTTTACATTCAATTTTGGCGTCCGGGCCTGTGCTACACGCGGATCGCTCGACACACGCCATTCTTCACCAACAAATTAGTGAATATGTTCGTCTCGCCGCTGGCCTGGTTTTTCCTAAAAACGCCCAAAGACGGGGCCCAGTGTCCGTTGTACTGCGCTTTGGCCAGCCAAGCGAACGGCGTGTCGGGCAAATATTTCTCCGAATGCCACGTCAAAGAGCCGAGCGAATTGGCCAAAGACGAGCGTTTGTGTCAGCAGTTGTACGAGTACAGCCGGGGTGCGTGCGGATTGGACGGAAAATGATTTTTTAGCTTTTTTCCCCAAAAATAATCGATTTTCCATTTTCTTTGTCTATTTCAATTGGTTTTACATATTCTGCTTGCGGTTTGGTTAGAATGGATGATTTGACATTAAGACACATCGTACTATTTATCGTGTGATTGGCTGCCGAATGCGGATCTACGTATAATTGCGTTTAGGTGATAATAAATATAAATAAATATTTGTTTGCGATTGTGACACTTCCGGAATTGATGATGAGAGTTGAAGCCTCCCAGGGGCGTAGGGGTTCGACCCCTGAAAATCCGGTATACCCCCAAAAATCGATGGACCCTCAGAGTTGAAATTTTGGCATGTTTTTTTAGCCTCGCCAGTTTTACACCACCCAGTCTCCCCGGACTTTGGCCGTTGCCTATGCATGGTTAGAACGCGTTAGATGAAGCTTGTTTGCTCGAATTATCGCTGTTTTCAAATTTTTCTTCAATTAATCAGGGTCGGAATCGTACGTGAAATAGGCTTTCTTTCCGAAATGAAATGAATCACACACACACACACACACACACACACACATCGTGGGAAACTAGGGGTTTGGTCTGGCTGGATTATAGATGCATGTCATGGCCAATCTGGGGGTGAGTAGTGAGTTTTTTTGTGCCAAAATAACCTCGAAGACTAGTATAAATGTTAAAATAGCGTTAAAAGTACGTTATTTCACACATTCTGATTAATTTACCCCCAGAATTGAATTTTTGAATTTTTTCGCAATTTTTTGATGCCAATGGATAATGCTCGATTAGAAACGTTGGATAATTGTCTTTTTTCGCCATACAACCGTAGGTGGGCAGCATCGAAATTTTGGAGGGTGATGGGGGTTAAAAAAATTTTCAAAGGTCAAAAAATGGTCCTAAAAGTGATCTTTTTCGAAAAAACACCTTTTCTCGACGTTTCTCATCGAGCACTATCCAATGCTATCAAAAAATCGCTAAAAAAGCCAAAAAATTTCAAAAATTGAATATTGGAGGGGAGTATTTTTATTTCTGGGGGGGCTATTCCGACTTCTGGGGGATGCATACCCCTTCACGCCCACGTGTGCATACAACCATTTTTAAGACCATTTTTTGACCTTTGAAAAATCTTGCACCCATACGTGGGTAGCAAGAAAATTCTGGGGGGTGCAAGATTTTTTGAAGGTCAAAAAAAGGCCTTAAAAATGATGGTATGACGATAAAAACACCATTTTTCGACGTTTCTCATCAAGCACTGTCCATTGGCATCGAAAAATTGCGAAAAAAAACGAAAAAAATTTTCAAAAATTGAATTCTGGGGGGTATTTTGTTTCTGGGGGTGCATACCCCCCAAACCCCCACGCCCAGGTGTTCTTGCACCCCTTCCAGAATTTTGGTGCTGCACACCTATGGTCGAAATCCCCTCAAGTGCATGTCTAGTCTACCAGGGCCCCCGGGCCTAGATCTAGAAACCCCTGAATTTAATCTAAGAAAATTTTGCTCTTTGCTATTCTTTGATGCCACTGGATAATTCGATTAGGACCTTCAATAATGGTGTTCCACCAACTTTTGCTTTTCGGCATTTTTTAATCTTCAAAAATTTTTATACTTTAGAAGGTGCTGTCCATTTTTAGACTGCTGTACAATTAGGTTAATTCATTTGAATTTAGCTTTTTAAAGTATTCCTTGTTATCTGCAGTTTTTAACTGTATAGCTTGATATATTGATGAGTTTTTCAATTTTTGAAAAAGTTATCCGAATTTTTGAAAGCTTGCTATCCCGAAGATTTAGCTTCCGTTAGGGCTCACAATGGTGCTGCCGATTTCCGGGCTTTCTAGACTGCAAATCTCCGGATTCCTTCCTTTGACCATTTTCTACTTGTTTGATTAAAACAGAATGCTTTGTTAAGTAAGCGGCTTTATTTAGTTTAGAGCACCATCACTTATTACCACACCTAGGCGTGGGGGGTTTGGGGGTATGCACCCACCCAAGAAACAAAAATCCCCCCACCAGAAACCAAAATACCCCCAGAATTCAATCTTTGAAATTTTTTTCGAAATTTTTTGATGCCAATGGATAGTTCTCGATGAAAAATGATGTTTTTCCCCATACCACTATTTTTAAGGCCATTTTTTGATCTTTGAAAAATCTTGCACCCCCCAGAATTTCGGTGCCGCCCACCTATGGTTATTACTTCGGCGCTATTGCGTTTCTAAATCTGTCGTGTCGCTTTACCGTATGATTTTTATTTCACTGGTAGGTGTCTAAATATGATGATTTTGCTATGTGTATTTGCAAACATGCCCAACGTGGGAATTCTGTAGGAGGGGTAAAGTTTTAAAGAGCCTTACGGGCCTAGAAATAGTGGGTACCTATGCGTCAACAACATCATTTTTTGGCGTTTCTGACGAAAAAAATTTCGAAAAATCGAAAAAGTCTATTAAATTGAACAAAATATATTTAAAACATCAGAATGTGGTACGAAGCTCCGAAAATTTGACACTTTCGAGCAAACACGAGTAGATGACTAGAAACGCCTAAAACAGCACCGTTTCTACGAATTTTTAGGAAACTTTTGAAAACATCAGAAAAATCGGGAATTCTGGGGGGTGGGTGAAAAAATTTCTGCGGGAATGAAAATTTTTCTGGGGGGTGTTAGAACCCTCTAAACTATCCTCCTCCAGATCATGTATGTGCAATTGAATGATTTCCCGATAAAAACATACTTCTTCGAATCGAATATTTGTGCTATAGGCTTCGTTGCTCTGGCTAAACACGCGCATTTTGAATTTGCTGTTAGTTCGTTTGTTTTGTCAATGCAATCTTTCCGTAGATTTCACGATTTGATTATGATTGTAAAAGTGCTATTAAAAATGGCTTTTTCAAATTTAGTCATACTGAGTTAGGTATGCGTATAGGGCTTGCATGCATAACTAATTTTAAGGAAGTAAAACCAAAGGAAATTGAGATGTACAACGTGATATCTGCTGACAAGCATAGTTGGGCGGCATCAAAGCTCTGGGTGGAGGCAAGATTTTTTCAAAGGTCAAAAAATGGCCTTAAAAACGGTGGTATTGTAATCGTAGCGGTGCGCCTCTTACTTAAGCCGAATCTTAAGCTTATGCGCACGTTCCTAGGTTAGCGCCCTTCCTGGGGAACGCTCACCGGTGAAGGTACTCGAGGGTAAGTGGCCCGACCAATTCAGGGTAACCCGGCCGTCTAAGCACGCACCAAATGAAACTTACTTCACCCTTTGAGATTTAGTACTTACCTACGTTCCACTCGGAGAGATAAAGTAATTAATCCCCGAGAAACTTAAAGAGGGCTCAATTTGTAGAATTGTTTAACTTGTTTTTGGACCGAACTCCGGTGCTTGAAATTGTTTTTAGTTCCTAACGTAGTGTTGTAGCACAAAGGACAGAATTCAACAGCACGTAAATTCGAAGCGTGCATAACATCGTTATTAAATAATTAATTTTTACAATATTTTTCGACAGAAAAATTGTGAGATAATAAAAATACGAAAGCATGGAGGGCACATGCTTTGTCTGTCGTTTTACGCTAATGGGTAAAATAAAACAATGTATTCAACATGGGCGCAAAGCCCAGCCAAAGACTTGTGCCAATTGGCACACAAAAAACGAGTGATAAAAGAAAGCGTACGGGCGAAAATACGCACAAACTACGTCGGTTGCAGCCGAGCAACAGTGAAGCACACGCGGAGGCCTACTCGACGCGTGGCCAGTGGCGGATCCAGGATTTTCCTGAGGCGGGGGGGCGGTACCATAGGTGGGCAGCACCGAAATTCTGGGGGAAGGGGTGAAAAAATTTTCAAAGGTCAAAAAATGGTCTTAAAAGTGGTCGTATGGCTAAAAACACCATTTTTCGACGTTTCTCATCGAGCACTGTCCAATGGCATCAAAAAATCGCCAAAAAAGCAAAAAAAATTTTCAAAATTTGAATTCTGGGGGGTATTTTGACTTCTAAAGGGGGTGCATACCCCCCACGCCCATGTGTGGGCGGTACCCCTAAGGGAGGGAGGGGCGGAACCCTGACTTGGGTGGAAACATTAGCCGTTTTAACCCAAAAATCGCTCAAAAATCCTTAATTTTGCGCATTTTTTGGGCCAATAGGGGGCGGCCGCCCAGCCCCCCCCCCCCTCTAAATCCGCCCCTGCTCGTGGCGAAAACTGAAAACTATACGCTCAGCGCGGAAGCTGGCTAAGAGGCTCTTACGGCTCAAGAAAAATGTAATCAGAAGGGAAAATGGCAAAGTGCCTTCAAAACTGCGGCGCGCAAAAGGAGGCGTATTACGACGAACAAAGAAACAAAAAAACACAAAAAATGGGCAAAAGCTTACGGTAAAAATATGTACAAACAGGATAGGCAAAATATGAGACATACACATATGATCTTCAAGTACATGTAAGATATGATGACACATACCAATTCCTACTCAAGTCGCATTGAGCATGAGTGCTCATTTTTCTTGATTGAAAATATGTATGGGAAAGGAATGAAAATATGATAATTTTTGGGGAAGGCGGTCCCGGATTAGTCGCTAGAGCGAAACGCTTTGCGACTGCGTATGTGCGAATGGAAATTAAGCACAAACATGTACTTCTTGGGCAATGAGTAGGTACAACGTAGCACAAAACGATGAGAAGTTCGCGATGATCCAACGCAACGAAACAGCGTGTAGATGGATCTCTACAGTATGGCGAAAAAACATCATTTTTCAATGCATCTCATCGAGCACTATCCATTGGCATCAGAAAATTGCGAGAATAAAAAACAAAAAATTCAAAAATTGAATTCTGGGGGGATATTTTGGTTTCTGGGAGTGCATACCCCACGCACAGGTATGCTGACAAGTGCTTATCTAATTTTATTGAAACAAACGAGAACAGTGTGCAATCTGCTAAGCAGAAATTTGTTTATTGAATAAAGGATTAGAAAATGTGTTCAGCAGTGACCAGACCCGGTCGTAGGCTTTTGGGGGTCCTGTGCGAAGAAACAATTTGTATGCCCCGTGGTCTGGTGGCGGAAAACTACGAATATGTACATGAGGCTAAACCATGATTCTTGATTTTAAAATGTATCTGCCTTCATTGTACTACCAGTTATTGTTTCATCCTAGACGGTGAATCCAGAACTTTTATGGGGACACAGCATCCCAACTTTTTCCTCAAAGACATTGGAACAACTTCGGTATTTACGTACAAAATAGCAGTTTTCGCCGTTTTAAATTTTTTTTGTTCAAAATTATTTCTTAAGCAAGATTCGAAAACCGCTAGGATTTTAAACAACTTTCGCTAGAATTCTGAGCCGGAAAATTTCTGAGATATGTATGTGTATGATGCGGATGGATGTTTTCATTACCTGTATTTGTGCACTGAGCAATATACACTTCCACTTGAACATTTAGCGCAAAGTACCGGAAATTTTCTAGAATTTATGCTGAAAAAAGCCACATGGACCTTCTAGATTTAAGGGACGAGAATTTTAGAGTCAAATAATCTTGACAACTAAGTTAGGCCAAAATGTTGATTTAGAGTATCTTAAAAAGAAAAATAAATATATACTTTATTTTCATCGCAAAAAATATGTCGTTCAAAATAGCCACGCTTCAACATTCATTCAAGCTCGACTCTAATAAAAACTTTTTAATTTCCTTCATACTCAATTCTGGTCATTGCATTGAAAAACAATACAGAAAATAAATAATCCTGCGCTGGGCGCCATAAAATTTTGTCATATTCACGATGCCTTATGTATTTAAAATTGGGCGTTCAAAAGACATAAATTATACAAAAACGATAAATCTGGCGCAAGGCTCCTAAAAATTTTGGGCTTGTTGGCTCAAAAGTGTGCTAACTCTATTCTGACGGTCTTTCAAATGCACTTAAGAATTCCCACATTGCGGTTTTTCTCCTCTGGGGGACTCTTACAGTAAATAATCTACATACAAAATTTTGGGGGACTGGTCCCCGAGTCCCCTCTTAGATACGTGCCTGCTGAAACATAGGAATGATAACTTTTGCTGTCAAAAAATAATTCATGAGATAAAATTATACATACATAGCTTCCATCCAGACCGACAAAAATCGAAATGAATGTAATTGTGGAAACCTTATTACGATTACCTAAAGGAAATAAAAAAATCATTACAAGATCTATATTCTTCATCTCTCATCAAGTAAGTTAGGTTGATTTTTCGAAAAATGTTGCATCAGAGTGATTTTAAATAAAAATAGACAAAGTAAAACGCTTATAAAAAGCTATTTCGCACGTAAAGGGTAAATTTTTGGACCAATTTTGACTGTTTTGGAAGAGTTGGGGTACCCTCCTCCTTAGGAAAATCCTAGATCCGCCACTGCTCGCACATACATATACTGAATTTCGACTTACAAACTTTGGGGCACTGGGGCCCTGTGCGGTTGCACACTTAGCACATGCGTAAGACCGGGCCTGGCAGGGACTAGCTGCTGAGGGTATTTTTAGCGTTGGTGCATTGCTTCAGTTTTTGAAAAGTAAAACCAGTCTATTCTGTTACACTTTGCTGGTGCATCGAGTCCGAAGGGAGCCAAGCACACATGGGCGTGGTGGAAATTTAACACCCCCCACAGATTACCGTAGAATCCAGAATTCTATTTTCATTAACATTTTTGGCGATTTTACCTCCCGCAAAATTTCCTTGCTGCCCAAGTATGGAACCAAGTGTCCGTATTAGTGCAACACCCGATCTCTTTACGCTCAAGTCGTACGTCGAGCGATGAAGAAAATGGGCATTAAAGTAATGAGGACATTTATTACGGATAGCCTTCATGATGCGTCCGATCACAAACGAAATTATATGTAAGTATAAAACAGAAGAGTTAAGGTTATAGATAGTATCCTTCAGTTTGGGGGTTGATTTTTTAAATGAAACTTCGCTCACTTGCACGTTAATAAAGTGTGCGAATCCGTTACAAAAGCATACTAAACTGAAACGGCGAATTGTAATAACCAGCGTTTAAATGGGCAATGTTGTGGGTGTTACAAAGTAGTGTAAAGTTCTTCAAACATGCTGAAATTTGACAAATAGGTCTCTGATAAACCTACTACAGTCTCTTTCACGTATGTAAGTTGGGGCATAAATTTTAAGAAATTTTTCGAAAGTGCATAAGTCGACGGATTACCATAATTATATGTACCATAGCAAATCAATGCTATAATCGCAATCTGCCAGCTTATTGTCGGACATAGATTTTAAAATGTATGCCTAAATTTGTGTGAAACAGACTATAAGTATTAGAAAATATGGCTAGTTGCACGATCTGAACTCCAGTTCAAACGCCTATGATGGGACGTTCTTCCCGATCAGGCACCATGCCAATGACGAGCCTCGATAGGCTATAATAGCCTACTAGGCATCACTGCACGCGAATTGTAGGTTGAGCCATTTATATGCGTTCCCTTGGCTGCAGCAAATTGTCGCTGCAGCGCCTTATTGACGGCGCTGCAGTCGGTTTAATCGATATTTATCGTTTAACCCGTTGGTTTTTTGTTCCAAGTAGTCATGAAACTCACTCCGATTTCATTTTTGTTTGAGCTCTGGTTCGGCTGGCGGAAGCAACCGAACACTGATCAGTGGTGGGCCTTCGGGCCTACCCAGGTTGCAGACTCTTACATTATTCCGAATAGTGGTCCAGGATTTGGATTTGTGGAAGTAGCCAATCCTTACGTTCACTCCGTCTAGGGGCATGATAAGCTTCAGAAGTCCATCTTTTGATCAAGAGAGAGCGGTGTAAACTTGTATAACAAGGTAAACAGATTATGCGTTGCTTGAGTTGTTTCTTACATCCAAATAGTACACGTTTAAGCCAGTTAAAAAAATTTTACATTGCTCTTTCTTGATCAAGAAATAGATCTCTGCATTTGCCACGTACCCGCACAGTAACAGCAAGGATCGGCTACTTTTACACTCCATATCCTGTCATATTTACTATACTAATGAAATTAAGAAGACATTATGCAATACTTAATTAGCTTCATCACTTATCTAACCGTCGAATTTCAGCATGTTTGAAGAACTATACACTACTTTACACCACCTACAAAAATGTATTAAACACGATGGATATACTAAAAATTTTAAGTGTTCCACTTTTCTTGTCGAGTGCTATGTATCTTTTGTATGCTTAGCTCTAGAGATGTTCTTCCCTCTTGAACGTTTCCTGAAAAATCAAAGATGGCAGGCTTTGATCAAATCTTGTCTGCAGTTACTCGATCACAATGTGTAATGTCAAGACATCACAAGTCGACAGATTATTTAATAAAAGAAGCAAGATCACAAGAACTCAAAAATTTTATGCTTTAATTGCAATTACTGTATAGGGCAGGGTTGCCAACTTGGCCGGAAACCGGACCAGGGTTGCCAGGTGCAGGAGAATTCTCCTGAATTCAGGAGAATCTAAAATTTTCAGGAGCAGGAGCAGGAGAATGGGCTTTTCAGGAGAAATTTCAGGAGAAGTTGTAAACATGCAGGAGAATGCAGGAGAATTTTAAAATGTCAGGAGAATTCAGGAGAATCCTGAAAATCTAGGAGAATTCAGGAGAATTTTCAAAACTTAAACAGCAAGTTATAATGATTATCATACATTAACCTCCTTACTGTACTTACTGTAGTTAGTTAGTTGTTTCACATTAAGACTTTACGTAAGAGCATTGTGCCTTACGCTCCTGGTACCATCGTATTATCTGTATGCACATACTTTGTTTTATGCAGATTGTGTATTATGTTCACATTGACAATGCGTTTTTACCTACTTTTTATATGTTTTCTTTGATACTTTTACCGAATAAATTTCTCTCTTCTTCTATTTCGTCCATAGTTAAGAACTATGTGTTAAGTTATAACTATACCCAAATAAGTTTCTTGCTTCCGTAGTAAATCATTCATTCATTCAACAACAACAACAACAACAATTTATTCGCTAAGTCAAAAGAAAATATTAACATACATGGATAGGACGAATGAACGAAAATGAAAATACATGAAAGACAAAACAAATTAAGTATGACGAAGCAGGGTAAACGTAAAGGCAATAGAAAAAACTGCTCTTACTTACGCCCCTTTAAGAAATTTAGAAAGGTTTAATCTTTTAAGTTTAGTCAGAAAAACGTGTCTATTTGGAGCACTTATAATCTGTTCAGGTAGAGAGTTCCAGATAGGAATTATTCGATTACAAAAATCAAATTTTCTGCAATTTTTATTTACATGATTGACGAGAAGTTTACAAGAATTTGCTGCTCGATTAGAATTTAAATTAATTGTGAAGAAATCCTTGAAAGGAAGAGCTTTACATTTGATAATAGAAAAGGCTAATGTTAGGTCGTTATGGAGGCGTCTTAGCTCAAGAGTGTCCAGACCAAGTTCGTGTAATCTTTCAGCATATGTCAAATTTTTATCACTAAAAATTCGTTTCGTAAACCTTCTTTGAACCCGTTCGACGGAGGTGATATCACACAGCAGGTAAGGACTCCACAAAACACAGCAAAATTCAAGCACTGGTCGAACGTAAGTAATGAAGGCCTTAACAAGTAATAATCTATCTTTAGAAATAAAACTACGCAAGATCAGATTGCTTAACTGCATGCCTTTTTTCACAATATATTCACAATGAGATCTGGACGATAAATTAGAATTCAGAAAAACACCCAAATCTTTTACACAAAGTGTGTCAGTAGAAAGATAGAAATCATTTATGTGATAAGAATGCCTAGGGTTTGAACTACCCAGATATAGAACTAAACATTTATTAACTGATATTTTTAATTGCCATGTATTGGCCCACTCATGCACATAATTTATGTCAGCTTGAAGTGTCATGAAATTGGATGATAGATTCCAAAGTTTGATATCGTCAGCAAACAAAGTAAAATTACTGTTTTGGCGCATTTCACATAAGTCGTTAATGAAGATTAAAAAAAGTGTGGGACCTAGTATACTACCCTGGGGCACGCCACTGGTAACAGGAATGGAATCAGATAAAGAATTTTTAATTTTAACGACTTGGGATCTATTAGTCAAGAAATTTTCGATCCAATTAAAAGAGAGTTTGTTCAGTCCATAAGATGCCAACTTAATTAGCAGTTTTTTGTGTGACACGGTATCAAAAGCCTTACAAAAGTCAATGTAGACAATGTCAACAGGAATTCCCTCATCTAGAAATTTGGTCCACTGATTTTTGCACTCAACAAGTTGTAACGCACATGATCTATTTTTTCTAAAACCAAACTGTTTTTCACTTAGCAGATTTTGCTTCTCTAGATAAGAAAGCAAGGACATGTTCATTATAGATTCCATTAATTTACAAGAAACACAACATAAGGAAATTGGACGATAGTTATCAACTGATGACATATCCCCCTTTTTATGAACTGGGATCACAACAGCTTTTCGCCAAAAATCGGGTATCTTTCCACTTTGATAAGAAACGTTGAAGATGGTTTCTAAAGGTGAGAGCAACACTGTTTTCAACTTTTTAATAAAATATGCACACAAGCCATCGGGGCCAAGCGACAAAGTGGGCTTAAGCCTACTTATGGATTCAGAAATAGTCAGAACATCAAATTTTACAGAAAGAGGATGAGCATCACTTTTGACTCTGTTTGCGAAATGGGGAGAAACAAGATCGTCAATAACAAAATTACTCGCAAAAAAAGAGTTGTAAGCATTAGCTTTTTCAAAATCATTATCTATCATCCTACCATCACACATTAATATTGAAGCTGACTTTGTCTTTCTTAACCGGTCATTTACGAAAGAATAAAAATTTTTTACATTTCGAGAATTTAAAAGCTTACGTTCCTCCCTCGTGAAAAGATCTTTCAAAGCAAATTTAATTTCTTTAGTAATCTTCTTATACTTGCTTAAAATAACAGGGCAACGACTCTTTTTATACTTTTCCCAAAGTTCCTTTTTAATTACTTGCAATTTACGACACGACTTTGGCAGTGATTTTTTATGCACAGTATGCTTAAAGGGAACGTATCGATATATAGCCTCATTAATTATGTCAAGAAAAACAACATAAAAATCGTTAATGCTAATACAATGGGTAAAACAGAGGTGCCAATCGATAGAGGCTAAAAAAATCTCGATAGATGCATAGTCCGCTTTTCTAAAGTCATACTCAAGGGAAGTTTGGTTGGGTACTACAGACGCAGGTAAACTGAACTCAATGCTACAATGATCACTATTAGAGAAAGGTTCAGTAGTTAATACATTGAAGACAAGATTGCTGGAAGTACACAAAATTAGATCAAGAATATTTTCATCTCTATTTGGATCAAAAGATAATTGTATAAGACCAAGATTGACAAAACAATCATAAAATACTTGTGTCACAGGGTTTCTATAAGCAGAAATAATATTCAAATTCAAATCAGGCAAATTAAAATCACCTAGTAGGATACAATTTTGAGCATTTTCGACATAATGTTCAAATAATTTACTTAACTTATTAGCGATTTCTGAGTCATATTGGGGTGGACGATAACACATTATGAATCTGACAGATTTTTTACACAAGTGAAAATCACAAACTAATACTTCAGGACACAAGAATTCTTCCACAATAGAAACATTGTTGATTTTTAGGGACTTCTTGAAAAGAGTGTGACACCTCCTCCCCTATAGCCAATTCTGTCACATCTGTGAACAGAATAAGTTGCATATGGACAAATAAGGCCATCAGAAATATGATCATGCAACCATGTCTCAGAGACGAACACTAAATCATAACGTTCTGAAGAAAGTAGAGCATGAAATTCAGATATCTTATTTTGCAAACTTCTAGCATTAAATAAAACACAGTTGATATTGATTTTCTTAGAATTTAGCTTTTTAACAGGAACAGTAGGGGCGTGAACTCCCTAAGGGCGAGGCAAAAGATGCTTAAACTGCTTCAACTCATAAGAATTACGATTGATGAACCAATTCATCTCGCCCGAATCCTGTTTTTCAGCCAATTCAGCATTCAAATGGCGAAGGGTTTCGCGCTGTTGCCAAGTGCGATCAGGTCTAGCATAGACCTTCGATCGACGGCCTCGATCAGAAAATTTTTGAAACGCAACGGATCAATTCGGCCTTTGATTGTTCGGAATCACACTTTACCTTAAGGATCCGTGGCAAATCGCAATTGTCCTTCCTCGAGAGACGATGACAGGGCCCGACCGACGGATGCTGACGAGTTTTGTCGTGTCGAAACTGGTCTGTGAGGCAAAACGCTTGACATCATCGTCCAATTTCTCGTCTTGATTGATCGGAGCGAAGTTTTCCAGGATGACAGTGGTCTTTTTTGACTAGGCTTCCATCGTATCACGAACAGCACTAATGACCATCTTGTTGAGATCCATCGGTGGATGGACAGCGGCTAGATTGTTCGGAGCAGGATTTTTCGTGACCAGATCAGCCAGCTTGTCGAGACGACTTGTAACCGTAGATTCGAATGAAGCAAACCGTTTTCCAAGCTGGTGAGCTTAGATTCGAGCGAAAACATGCGTTTCCCCATCGGCAAACAGATGGGGCAAAAATACAATTGATCCAAATCGGCCATAACGTTGAACTGAACGTCCGTCAGGCCAAGGCAACCAGCGTGGAACCACTTGTCGCAAAAATCGCAGCGAAGCGCCTTTGCATCGTCGTCCACATGACCTCTGCACTTGCCGCACGACTCGAGATCAAATTTCGGATCACTAGCTTGTTTTTTTCGCCATTGAATGAATATCGTATCATATCGTATCAGACGTTTGCAAACACCTTTTTTCCACTTTTTGGCCTATTTGTCAACCAAAATTTTGGCAAATGGAAAAAATTTTTGGGCTTGGTTGGCATTTGTGGAAACTTTTTGTAATGTTAAAAATGCGTTTTAGAGAGTTAAAACTTCAAAAATTTTTCGGCGCTTCGCGCCGAATTGATTAAATTCTTACTTATTAGTAATCCTTAAGCCGCGCCGCGCCAATTGCAGCATTTTTATCGACAATCTGGTCTAGAACTTCACTACGATTGAAAATCCTTATCTTCTGCACAGATTCGGTTAGTTTTTGTAATGCAAAAATGCGTTTTAGAGAAGTAAAACTACAAAAATTTTTCGGCGCGTCGAATTGATTAAATTCTCACTTATTAGTAATCATTAAGCCGCGCCGCGCCAATTGCTAGCATTTTTATCGAAAATTTGATCTAGAACTTTACTACGATTGAAAATCCTTATCTTCTGCAAGGATTCAGTTAGTTTTTGTAATGCAAAAATGCGTTTCAGAGAGGTGAAACTACAAAAAATTTTGGCGCTATGCGCCGAATTGATTTAATTCTTATTTGTTATTGATGTTTGAGCCGCGCGGCGCCAATCGCAGCATTTTTATCGATAATCTGGTCCTAGAACTCCACTACGATTGAAAATCCTTACCTTCTGCACAGTTTTTGAGCTAAAATTTCAAAATTTTCTAGCGCTTTGCGCCATTTGATAAATTATAATTTTAATTGTCAAAAACGACTTCAGAATTGGCTAAAATGCTTTACTGAAGGAAGGAAATTAAGTTTCAACATAAATAACGTTTCTGATCGTGATATTCTTGTAGAGCGCGAAATTTTTATACAAAAAGTGCATCAAACACCGCTATTGCATGTGTACATAAAATTTTCCACGTAAAAACACTGATTTTTCAACACAGGCGCTCTATTTTGAACGTTTTTAGACCGCCCAAAAAATGTGGAAAAAAGTCGGAAAAAGTGGAAAAAAATTTTGGGTTCGGTCTATAATGTCAACCAAATCGCTGGGGAAAAAAGGTGTTTGCAAAGCGCCTATAAACATTTTTTTGATATATTTCAAAACGTAAGGATTTGCTTGCTACTGAAGTATATACAATTAGTAATAAAGTATTATTTATTTTTTCGAAAGACATTGCAAACAGGGCTCTTTCCAGAAATTTTTGATGATGTAAGTGCAACTGAAAATTGGCGGTCACTGTTTTAAGCACAGAAACTGTTTTTTCGAATAATGTGTATTGTAAACAATGCGACCTCTTTAGCTTAGGCCCTTGAGCAGTATATCCTGATGAAGATCAGGAATCTGTTATTGAATGTTTGTCAGCTGTTGATGTTGAATAAAATGTTATACTTTGTGGTGCAGCATTAGTCTTCCATTATTTTTGCATCTGCCTGTATAATGCAGATATGCTCCATGAGCTTTTTGTGAGAGAATTAATGTTCATTATTTAGCCTTGAGTGTCCTTAGGATTAACAGGCAAGAGATCATAATAAAATAGTTGGGTGAACCAAGGTAAATTGGCTGAGCATGCTTGATATGCATGTGTACATACAATTGTAGATCTGCTGTACAACCTTTCCTGCAAAATTTGAGCCAGGAGAATTTTCAGGAGAATCAAAATATTTTCAGGAGAATTGCAGGAGAATTTTCCCCCAATTTTACCTCTGTGCAGGAGAATCTGAATTTTGGGACCTGGCAACACTGAACCGGACACGGGACATTTATGTCCGCTTTTCAGGCTTGATGTCCGGTTTTGTCCGGTCGACAGTCATGTCCGGTTTTTTAAGCTGTTGGTCCGCTTTTGTCTGGTTTCAAAATGCAAAAATGCGTCTAGAGTTTAAATCTTACTTGTTATTAATCTTTAAGCCGCGCCGTGCCACGCCAATTGCAGCATTTTTATCGACAATCTGGTCTAGAACTTCACTACGATTGAAAATCCTTATCTTCTGCTCGGATTCAGTTAGTTTTTGTAATGCAAAAATGCGTTTTAGAGAAGTGAAACGACAAAAATTTCGCGCCGAATTGATTTAATTCTTACTTGTTATTGATGTTAAAGCCGCTGGCGGCGCTAATTGCAGCATTTTATCAATAATCTGGACGTAGAACTCCACTACGATTGAAAATCCTTACCTTCTGCACAGTTTTTGAAATGCAAAAATGATTTAGAGAGCTAAAATTTCAAAATTTTCTGGCGCTTCCCGCCATTTGATAAATTATAGTTTTAATTGCCAAAAACGACTTCAGAATTGGCTAAAATGCTTTAATGGAGGAAGGAAATTCAAGTTTCAACATAAATAACGCATACTTAGTGTGAGTTGCAGAATTTTAGAGAAAATATTAAAAGATAACATCTTAACATACATTCAAATAAACAAAATTTTTTCATCTATTCAGTTCGAATTTTTGCCTAAAAAATCGTGTGAAGCCCAACTATTAATGTACATAAACGAAATTATATGCCACATCGATTCTTAAAGTCCGGTTGATGCTATATATTTAGACTTCTGCAATGCTTTTGATTCTGTCTCACATAATAAACTCCTTCACAAACTTTCATTTTACGGACTAAAAGGACGATTATTTTTGTGGATTACAGATTTTTTACATGGTCGAACTCAGCAGGTAAAAATATGGTGATTCTTTTTCTGAGCTCACTGATGTTACTAGCGGAGTTCCATAGGGTAGCGTTCTCGGTCCTCTTTTGTTTCTTTTTTACATAAATGATATCGCTTTTCTGAACAAAAATGAAAAGTTGAAAATGTACCTATTTGCGGATGATGTAAAAATGTTTTCCGTAACAGAACAAGCAGGTTTGTTGAACAATTTGTTACTGAATATCCACGAGTGGTCTGAAAAGTGGCAATAACCTTTATCTTTGGCTAAGTGCTCGTTTTGCATTCTGGTCATAAAAATCCCAGGCAAAAATATTCGATTGGAATGGAGGATATTTTGGAAAACAACGAAGTAAAAGATTTAGGTATTCTTTTGAACGAATATATGGACTTTTCGCCGCACATTGCACATATAGTTAAAAGTGCATATTTTAGGATGTCATTGATTTTTCGAGAATTTAAGGCTAAAGATTCTGAACTGCTAATTATGGCTTATAAAACGTATATCCGACCTTTACTAGAATATTGCACGATTATTTGGTCACCACACAAAATGCAAGACATGAGAAGTATTGAGAGAGTTCAAAGATACTTTACTAGAAGGGTCTTAAATTTTCCCGACTTGAGCTATAGTGAACGATTAGATTTTCTTAAATTAGACTCACTTCAGTTACGTCGAGTCCGTCATGATCTATCGATGGCCTATAAAATTTACCATGGTCTTATAGACATCGATTTTAATGGGTTGTTTACGGTGTGTAATGGCATCACTCGATCAGTTAACTCGGTAAAGCTAAAAATACCTAAATCTCGCTTAAATTTGAAATTGTATTGTTTTGCAAATAGACCCCCTCCTCTTTGGAATAATTTGACAGAAGAAGTTGTAAATGCCCCGAACTTTCTCTCCTTCAGCAATCGTTTAGAGAAAATTAGTTTTACCTTAGACTATAAGTAAGTGCAAACCGCCTTTATAGTCCTTGCGCAGGTTTTTGATAATATATTTCATTGCATTGACGACATTTCAGTGTCTGATTCTTTCTTTTTTTAATTTGACCGAATTTGTATTGTTTTAATTCCGTCTCTGTCGCAATAAACTATTTCTTCTTGTGGAGCGCAAAATTTTTATACAAAAAGTGCATCAAACACCGCTATTGCTTGTGTACATAAAATTTTCTGCTTAAAAAACTGATTTTTCAACACAGGCGCTCTATTTTAAACGTTTTTAGACCTCCCAAAAAACGTGGAAAAAAGTCGGAAAAAGTGGAAAAAAATTTTGGGTTCGGTCTATAATGTCAACCAAATCGTTGGGAAAAAAAACGGTGGACTCGAAAGTCTTGTCATGTTTTCAATGTCCAGTTTTTTAAGCAGGTGGTCCGCTTTTGCCCGGTCTTGAAATTTTGTCTGAATCAGGTTAATGTCATGCTTGGAATTTTTTTCTAAAATGGTTTTTTTCTCAATTTTCCCAAAAACGTTTTTACGCTTTTTTAACGTCGGAACTTTAATGTAGAAATGTTAAAATGGGAGCTTTTGCATAAAATTTTTGTTTGCAAAATTGATGAAAAATGAACTTTCTTCCTAAAAAGATACAAAAAATTATGTGAACCCCCCAGAATTTTGGTGCTGCCCATTAGAGATGTACCAGGCCCCGGCCCCAGCCCCAGCCGCGCCGGGGCCCAGGCTGGCCCGGCGCCGGGGCAGGGGCCTGTAAAAACGATGAAAAATTAATGAAAATCGAACAAAATTAATCTTTTTTGCCGAATTACGCAACATAATATTCATTTATTCGCAAAAATAAGCTAAATTTCGTTAAAATTAAGCTTAGGCTACTGTTGTGTTTCGCTTCAGGTAATCTAATAATCAAGATTTGAGTGAGCATTGAAACAATTCGATACATTCTTGAATAGCTTAGCTCAATTAACAATTTTTATTGCGAAAATAAGCACGTTTGACCGATAATTCTTATACAATAAAGTTTAAAATGCAAGGGACTTTCACCAGTGTCTGTAAAATTGTTTTATAAATCGATGTATGTACTTATGTACCTTAAAAAATGCTAGGGTACGGCAACTTATTTTATCATCCAGATAGAATTCGTTTGCTTTAATATATGCGATTTTTCACTAATTTCAGGCGCTGTGCGCCAAATAATAGAGCAAATGTCTTCATTTTTGTGTGGTTTTCAATTAATTTTTTAAATATTATTTTAATTTGATTATGCATGTTCCCTAATCTTGGTAAATGATTTTTCGTCGTACAAGCATTTTTCGCCCCTATGATTTTGTTGATATTCTAGAGATAAGTTTTTCAAGCGTGTATATAGTTACTCTCTGGGTTACTTATTTCTCGTGCAATGTAATCGTAATCTTTTGTATTGTACTGTTTTGCTCGTCTATTTCTTTCATCGAATCAGCATAAATACTATAGAAAAGTCATATTCTGTTCAGCTTAGCTTATTGTTTTCTATGCCTAACAGCTATATTCACAATTATTTATTAATTTTTTGTTTATTTCTCTTTTATCTGCCTATTTTTAAGTCTTTAATTCATTAAAGCAATATGTTATTGCTTACAATAGTAATACGAAGATGTTAGGTCAGTATAGAAATAATGTGGATGTTTGGTATAGCTTAGTAAGTATAGGGTATATGTTTTGTACAGGCCCCGGCCAGGCCCACGCCCCGGCCCCGGCCCCGGAAAAAGAGCGGCCCCGGCACATCTCTACTGCCCATATATGCTTGTGGGTATGCAGCTAAGCCCAGCAGGTTATACACGATTCATGATGGTTATTGATTTGGACTTGCCGTGCATATCAAATTGGTGCCAGAAATAGTTTAAGCCTAAGGCACAATTGGGGCAAAAATTGTCTCAGGCTTAGACCATCAGTTGGCACCAATGTGAATACACTTTCTAAGCTTAAGCCTAAGATGTTTGTATAAGCAAGCTTGGTGAGTTGTAGGCAATACCTATTTGCAAAATAATTTTTTCAAAATTGTCTAATATGGTTTGCTCACCAATTCTCCGCAAGTACTTTTTCCTGATAGATTCAAGGACGCTGAGTCCAGATAGAAAAATCGTTCTGGGGGCTGAGGAATATTTGTGGAGATAGAGCCCTAAGAACATTTAGATGATCACATTCCTTGAAAGTTTGAAGGGAGCTCTATCTCCACAAATATTCGTCAGCCCAGACAGTTTTTTTTCTGGACTCAGCGTCCTCGAATCTATCAGAAAAAAGTATTTTAGGAGAATCGTTAGGCGAACCATATTAAAAACTGTATGCTGCATGATTTTTCATATCTGCTTACTGTTGGCAGGCAAGACATCACGCACCTGGCCAGAGTGGCCTGACCACCGTTTTTTTCCAGCGATTTGGTTGACATATACCAGACCCAAAATTTTTTTCCACTTTTTCCACCTTTTTTCACGTTTTTCGGGGAGGACTAAAAACGTTAAAAATAGAGAGAGCGCCTGTGTAAAAAAATCAGTATTTTTAAAGTAGAAAATCCTATGTACACATCTAGTAGCGGTGTTTGATGCTTTTTTTGTATAAAAATTTCGGCTCTACTGGAAATATCGATAAGTATACGTTAATTAATTTTGACCAGTTCTGTAGTCGCTTTTGACAATAACAACTATAATTTATCAAACGGCGCGAAGCGTAAACTTACGAAATGTAGGCTCTCTAAAACGCATTTTTGCATTACAAAAACTAACCAAATCCGTGCAGAAGATAATGATTTTCAATCGTAGTGAAGTTCTAGACAGATTGTCAATAAAAATGCTACAAATGGTGCAGCGCGGCAAGACTAATAACAAGTGAGAATTGAATCAATTCGACATAAGCGCAGAAAAATTTTGAAGTTTTAACTCTAAAACGCATTCTAACATAACAAACATTTTCCACAAATGCCAACCAAGCCCAAAAATTTTTTCCATTTCCTTAAATTTTGATTGAGAAATGGACTCCTCAATATCCCTTGACCTCGTTCACCTCTAACTCCACTACTTACACATTTAGTCAAGTCAAATCGCTTTTCTCATTCAGTATTCACCTCACATGTCTTTGTACTTAATGTAATTGTGTAGTTTGTTTGTCACTCATTAGTAGTTTTTACCTATGTAAACTGATTGTTGCTTTTCAGGACATAATTTTAATCGACTATACCATCACCGGTTAAAAAGATTGTATTTGTGAAAATTAGAGGATTATGAATAAAAATCAAACAAGAATATTGATTTTTTTAAGTTTGGTAAAATGGAAGAAAACATATATATATACAATCAAGTGAATTTTTTCCAAAAAGTCCAATAAACTAATGTGTACTGCAAGCTATGCACATCATCACCGCGGCTTTTTAAAGGTAAATTTTTAGATTCCATGGTTTTTAGTGCTCAATTGGATTTTTGCTTGTTTTGTATTTTTCACTTTTTATCAATTTTTTCCAACACAAAGAGATTGGTTCATTATCGACTAGATAAGACTCTGACTGGAAATTGCTCTGATTATATGTATAAGTTCATAGATTGGTCGTAGCATTTGTGATGATGATATCCTGTGTCTTGAATCATTGTGCTTTCTGATGAAGCTTGTTTAATGTACAAAATGCTTTTAATATGGTAGATATTTGACTGCAATAGTTAATTTGAATAAATTTTAGCCGCTTTCTGTTATACTCTGTACATCATTTGTCGGTTTTGCTCGGATTACCTGTGCTCTTGACCAGTTTTGTACGGTTTTAAATGTTGCTTTGTCCGGTTGGTATTTCAAGGAATGGCAACACTGCTGGTATGGCTTAATGGATTCGGCTCGTCGGGTTGAAAACCTCAGAAATTGTGTACTTCTTTTGGCGCTTTCTAATAAAACTTTTTGTATTCAGTAAATATTTTCTCCGATGTAAGTACAACAACTTTTGGGACCGTCTTTGAGGAATAGAAGCACTGAAACTGTCAAAAACATGTACATAGAAGAGATAAAAAAGAAGGCATGGCAAAGCAAATCTGATCAAAAACTGTCCATTATCTATTGGATATTCCGGCATTCCTAAGTTTGCTTGATACCCAACTTTTGTGTGCGCCTATATACTTTCGGAATCTATGTTTTTCGGCTATAGGCAAGGGCAGGGCATTGCTCAGACTTCGTTTGATGATGAATGAATAGAAAGCTGCTGCTTGCTGGACTATAACCGTGGACCTCTTAATTCAAACTCCGACCTCTTTTACCAATTGACGAAATTCGGTTCATTTCGTTATTGGGGTAGTTTTATTTATGACTTTTTGTTTTAATACTCATCAGCAGGCCTGTATCAGGATTTCGTTTCGGAGGGGCACGACGAAACTTTTTTTGGGATCAAAGGATGAATTTTGGTTTGCGAATTTTGCTACCCGGATACCTTAAATACGGTGACTATTCAATGAAAACCATCTTTTGGGCTGGAAACCATCTCTTCTGGGGCAAGATATACTTTGGCGTATAAAGACTAAAAATTTGGTCAAATTGAAAAAAAAGAAAAAATCAAAGTCAATACGATAAAATGACATCATTGAAGTGTTTAAACCGCGCGCTTGGGACTAAATCATAGATGAAAAAAACCCAGATTTAAAAATTTTAAATTTTGGGTTTTTTTGGGTTTTTTGTTTTTCGGGTTTAATTGGGGTTTTATTGGTTTTTTTAATGGAAATGACAACGAGAGGTACATACAGTAGCTGGGAATACTTCCAACAGCTGCAAGACACGAAACAAACAAAGAGCAACAATTTTAGTCAGCTAATATTGAAATCCAACAACAAAATTGATCGTTCATTGCGACTGCCACACATATGTACATGTATCGTTCTCTTCAATGTTCGGACATTACCAAATTTTAACCAAAAAATGCTGGCTCTCAAAAAATATTAGGAAATAGGAAAATTGGCCGAACTCGAAAGTGTGGGCAATAGAGGTGGCTGAATAAAAGCGTCTTGTTTTGCAGCATGGCATGACAATTGCAAGCTAGGGGCTAAGATTTTTTAGCATGGGCATTGTATTGATCAGACTAAGGTTGGTTGGCCTTTACTAGTCAAAGGAACAGCATAAAGCAAACAAAAAGAGATTGGAAATTTTATTTGAATCACCTACAGTATTTATTTTATTATTTTTGAAAAATTTGGCAACCTGTGGATAAAAAACCTAAAAACCCAAAACAACCCAAAACCCAATGATTTTTTGCACTCAAAAACCCCACAAAACCCAAAAAACCCGAATTCAAAAATCCAGCCACACCAACGCTGGACTAAATAGACTCTATAATTAATTTTTTTGCGATTTTTGGCTAAAAAAGCATAGAAATTAAAGAAGAACATTCTCAGATTTCATTTGGGGGGGGGGGCACGTGCCCGCCTACCTTATCCTGGATACGGGCCTGTCCATCAGGTAGGTTTCTGGAAATGCTTGAGAATTCGGATTGCTGCCAGACATGGGCAAGTCTACGGCGTGAATGGGGCAGAATTGCTCCGCTCGCTTCGCTTGCTTCGCAATTTTTGCCTCATTTATCTCAGGCTTAGCCCATGCCTTTGCTCCTGTCACAAATGCATAACTTAGCCTAAGTTAGGACATTGGTAAGAACAAACCAGTGAATTTTTAGAATCATTTCCTAGGCTTGGGAATTCAGATTGGTGCCAGCACTCTGCTTTCATAGCTGTCCAGACATTACCTATATTTTTATCATGCTGAGGGTTTTACTCGCTTATATGCTTAACTGTACTTTAAAAACGTCACCGATGGAATCAGCGCATTCGAAAACCTAGGAAACCCACAGCCAAACGCTCCTACACACGCTTGCTGCTAGTAAATTAACTGCACGCACAAAGGTAGGTGTCAGCTAAACGTAGGAATGCCTTCCTCTCACTCGCGTAGCCAGTAAGGGGGAGAAGGAAAATTCTCCCTAAGGGAAAATTTTGACATGTTCAAGAAATGAGTAATATGGTTGCATGATGCTGATCTGCGACGTAAAATCGAAATTTTGGCGCATCGCCGAATTTCTTCTATCTTTTGGCAATTTCTGTCGCTTTATTGCAGGAAAAGTCGAAAAATAGCGCTTCGCGCGCATTATAAGCATTTTTCCGTCAAAAACGTAAACATATTTCAAGAAAATACATTTCATTATTGCTTAAATAGTGCAGAACGATGTGAAAAATAAAAAAAACATTATTTAGCGGCCTGCCCGTTTCTATAGAATAATTTTTTGGGATTCCCACCTGGCGAAAATCCTGGCTACGCCTATGATTTCTCACATTACCTACGTATTTTGGATTTTATTGCAAAAGTCGTATTCTTGTTGATTTAGCACTAGCAGTTGTACTGATACGCAAAGCGAGGTTTCTAATGGCATTTCGATAGAAAGTATATGTATGATGTATCAAATAATTGATCAAAAATCTTGTCTTGCCATGACCGATTTTTTATGCCTAATAAAAATGGGTAGGTAGGGTTAGGTACGACTCGCTGCACAAATCGCTTTAAGCTAGTTGTTCCTCTTGTTCGCTCTAATTTACATAAATTTAAGTTTTTTTATAACTGTATCCCTGTTTGGATTCACTTACCTGACTTTGTAGTCTCTTCCCCAGTACAAGAAAATTATCCAAATCTAGATTATTTGAGTGACGTCGGGTAAGGTATCTAAATTTATTATAGGGCTTGCGATAAATCGTCATTATTGTTACTCGCGTGTCCCCTTTTGCTATGCGTTTTTTATTTTATCGACTATATGTTTTCATTATTCTTTTGCATTCTTCGCAATGGTCTTGTATAAGCAATAAAATATTCCAGCTTAGTTCAGTTCATATTCAGGGGCGCACGCAGGATTTTTTTAAGGGAGCTTTCCGAAAATAGGTCACAATATAAGTATCTTGGGATGCGGTACACAAAATAAAGTGCATTTTCTGACGTTTCCGAATATGCTCTATCCAATAAAATCATAAAATTTAAATTTTTCCAAAAATTCATATTCTCTCTCAGTACCTTGTGGGCACTTTTGAATTCACTTTTTAGTCAAACGTATTGAAATTAAGGTCCTACGGCCGTTTCGCACCAAAAGTTTTGAGATTTTCCAATGAAAAGATGTCAATTTCCATCGTTTTTATACATTATCTGGCTCCCATTATCTTACCTTTCCAAATTCCTTTTTTTGTTCAAGGGGGTGAATTTGCCCCCTGCGTACGGCCATGCTCATGTCATTTCTGATATAATGATGACAAGAGTGCATATCGTTTCGCTCAAAAGTATTTTAAATTTAACAACGCGAATTTTCGTTCGATCTGTCAGTTGGGCTTACTTCCAACCACACATGGGCGTGGGGGGGTGGTTTGGGGTATGCACCCCCAAGAAGTTGAAATACCCCCCCCTAGAAATCGAAATACCCCAAGAGAAAATTTTTTTTTGCTTTTTTAGCAATTTTTGATGCCATTGGATAGTGCTCGATGAGAAACGTCGAAAAATGGTGTTTTTTTCGCCATACAACCACTTTTAAGGCTATTTTGACCTTTGAAAATTTTTCACCTCCCAGAAATTTTTTCACCCCCCCTCCAGAATTTCGGTGCTGCCCACCTTCCAACATTAGATCCACTAATGTATATGCATTAACATTTATCTAATTTTCCTCTGTACAGGCCCGTATTCAGGATTATGTTTCGAGGAGCATGCACAACCGAAATTTTTTAAACATAAGGCAGGACCAAAAGATGAATTTTACTTTGCAAATTTTGCTACCTGGATCTTTTGGGGGTCTGAGCGACGCGCTCAAACGCCCCCTAGCAGGGACCGAGCCCCGAAAAATTTTGTAAGAAGTGAAAGTCAATTTTGAGTCGTAGCCACACCTGGGCAATGCCCCATATCGCCCTCAACCGGCAATGGGCCGGACAATCCTGCAACGGGGCGAAGGGTCTCTGGGATGGGGGCTATGTTTTGTACATGGGCATAGATACATGCTGAAGGTCGATTGACAGTCTAAATATGACGACTTGAGAAGCGAATGAGCAAACTACTTATGCTACTTATGTACCGGCAACACTTTCCAAGTGCATGACAACTCAAGATAACCCTTTTTGAGAAGCAGTCCACCTTTTTTGAGGACCGACTAATCTATTTATTAGAGCACCAACCTTTTTTGGGAACCGACCAACCTTTTTTAAGTAGCAGACAACCTTTTTTGCGAATCGACCAACGTTTTAATGGGAGCAGCCAACTTTTTTTGGAAACCGACAATTTTTTTGGGAAGCACTCAATTTTTTAAGGGAGCAGCCAACCTTTTCTGGGAACCAATCAACATTTTTTTGAGGGAGCAGCCAACCGTTTTTGGGAACCGACCAACCTTCTGAAGGGAGCATGCCACCTTTTTTGGGGACCGGCCAACCTGTCTTAGGGAGCAGGCAACTTTTTCGGGAAACAACCAACCATTTTAGGGAGTAGCCAAGTTTTTTTGGGAACCGCCTAACCTTTTCATGGAACCAGCCAACCTTTTCTGGGAACGAACTAATCTTTTAAAGGAACAGCTTACTTTTTTGGGAACCAACCAACCTTTTTTAAGGGATCAGCCAACCTTTTCTTGGGAACCGACCAACCTGTTTAAGGAACCAGCCAACCTTCTTTGAGAAGCGACCAACCTTTTTAAGGGAGCAGGCAACCTTTTTTGGGAACCGACCAACTTTTTTAAGGGAGCAGGTAAGCTATTTTGGGGACTGACCAACCTTTCTTAGGGAACAAGCAACCTTTTTCGGGAACCAATCAACCATAAGGAGCAGCCATGTTTTTTGGGGAACCACCCAGCCTTTCCATGGAACCAGCCAACCTTTTTTTGGACCAACCAACCTTTTCATGGAACCGGCCAACCTTTTTTGGGGACCAACCAACCTTTTCATGGAACCAGCCAACCTTTTTTGTGGACCAACCAACCTTTTCATGGAACCAGCCAACCTTTTTTGGGGACCAACCAACCTTTTCATGGAACCAGCCAACCTTTTTTGGGAACCGACCAACCTTTTTTAAGGGACCAGCCAACCTTTCTTGGGGACCAACCAACGTTTTTAAGGAACCTGCCAACCTTTTTAAGGGACCAGCCAACCTTCCTTGGGAACCGATTAACCTTTATAAGGGAGCAGGCAACTTTTTTGGAAACCAGCCAACCCTTCAATGGAAGCAGCCAACCTTTTTTGGGAACCGACCAACCTTCTCAAGGGACCAGCCAACCTTTTTTGGGAACCAATCAACCTTTTTAAGGAACCAGCCGAACCTTTTTTGGGAAACGACCAACCTTTTTATGGGAGCGGGCAACCTTTTTGGAAACCAGCCAACCTTTTCATGGAAACCGCCAACCTTTTTAGGGAACTAACCTACCTTTTTAAGGAACCAGCCAACCTTTTTTGGGAACCGACCAACCTTTTTCAGGAACCAGCCAACCTATTTTGGGAGCAAACCAACCTTTTTAAGGAAGCAGCCAACCTTTTTTGGGAACCGACCAACGTTTTTAAGGAACCAGCCAACCTTTTCGGGAATCTACCAACCTTTTTGGGAACCGACCGACCTTTTTCAGGAACCAGCCAACCTATTTTGGGAGCCAACCAACCTTTTTAAGGAACCAGCTAATCTTTTTTGGCAACCGACCAACCTTTTTAAGGGAGCAGGCAACCTCTTTTGGGAACCAACCAACCTTTTCATGGAAGTATCCAACCTTTTTTGGGAACTACCATACCTTTTTAAGGAACCAGCCAACCTTTTTGGGAACCGACCAACCTTTTCAAGGGAGCAGGCAACCTTTTCAAGGGACCAGCCAACCTTTCTTGGGAACCAACCAACCTTTAAAAGGGAGCAGGCAACCTTTTTTGGAAACCAGCCAACCTTTTCATGGAAGCAGTCAACCTTTTTTGGGTACCAACCAACCTTTTTGGGAACCGACCAACCTTTTTAAGGGACCAGCCAACCTTTCTTGGGAACCAACCAACCTTTTTAAGGAACTAGCCAACCTTTTTAGGAACCGACCAACCTTTTTAAGAGAGCAGGCAACCTTTTTTGGAAACCAGCCAACCTTTTCATGGAAGCAGCCAACCTTTTTTGGGAACCGACCAACCTTTTTCAGGAACCAGCCAACCTATTTTGGGAGCAAACCAACCTTTTTAAGGAGCCAGCCAACCTTTTTTGGGAATCTAATCTACCAACCTTTTTTGGGAACCAACCAACCTTTTTCAGGAACCAGCCAAGCTATTTTGGGAGCAAACCAACCTTTTTAAGAAACCAGTCAACCTTTTTTGGGAACCGACCAACCTTTTTAAGGAGCCAGCTAACCTTTTTTGGGAATCTAATCTACCAACCTTTTTTGGGAACCAACCAACCTTTTTAAGGAACTAGCCAACCTTTTTCAGGAACCGACCAACCTTTTTAAGAGAGCAGGCAACCTTTTTTAGAACCAACCAACCTTTTCATGGAAGTAGCCAACCTTTTTGGGAACCGACCAACCTTTTCAAGGAACCAGCCAACCACACATGCACATAGGGGGGTGAGGGGGTATTACCCCCCTGAGGGGTCAACTAGACCGGTACTGTCCGGCGATTTTGAGCAAACAGGTCTTGTTCTGCATCATTTTTGACATCAAAACCAGTCAGTAAAAATGTCAAAAAATTTTTCCGGCGCTTCGCGCCAGATTAGTACTTTTAAGTACTAATTTACTCAAAAAGCGCCCAAAATTGATAAATTATTGCATTCTTTAGTGTTAAAAGTGATACAATTCAGTCAAAATGGACTAAAAATGCTTTTAAAATGTGTTATTTTGTACGAAAAAACGTTTTATAGGCTATTTTGACCATTTTGATCATTTAAACAGCAAAAAAATCGTGAACGTTAAATTTACTGTTTTAGATTTTTGGCATTTCACCCCCCCTGCCGACCCTGACCTTGTGCACCTATGCAGCCAACTTTTTTCTTGAACCGACCAGGCAACCTTTTTGGGAACCAACCAACCTTTTCAAGGAACCAGCAGACCTTTTTCACGAGCCAGACAACCTTTTCTCAAGAACCAGTCAACCTTGTTTAGGAACCAGACAACTTTTTATTCTAAAACCAGGCTATGTACCATTTTTCAGAAAACCAGGGAACCTATTTCAAGAACGAGGCAACTTTAATGAACCGGACAACCTCATTTCAGAAACCAGAAAACTTTATTTCCAAAAACCAGGCAACCTTTTTCAGGGATAAGGCAGCCTTTTTTCAGAAACCAGATAACCTCTCAAAAAACAGGTAACATTTTTTAAAATCCAGGCCTATTCTTGACTGTTTTTGAAATAGATGGGGCGCTGCCATCCTTAGGAAAATCTTACATCCGCCACTGATTCAGAAAGTCGCATAATTTAGTGTTAATGAATAAGTTTGAAAAAATTTCTGGTACTTCATGCTAGATGTAATTACGGCATAGCTTATATTCAGAAACCTGTATAATCGAGCTTAAAAGAATTACAAAATGTTTGTAATTTTCTTGCGCTTTGCGCCAAATCCAATTTCTGTTTTGCTTATCTTCAGAGAGCTTCAGAATTGAGCTTCAAGGGATAAAATTATAAAAACAGTCAAAAATTCCCATTACTTTGCTGCAAAGTTTTATAATGTGCACATTGATGCATTGTTTGTCCTACAAAAAACTGAAAAATTGAGCTCAAAAGAGTAAAAACGCTAAAATTCTTCTGAAATCACTATTATTTATTTTATCACCACAAGCTAAAGATATGATTCCATGACGCAAAACACGTCAGAAAATGTCGATTTATCGCATCATAAGCTGGCTTATAAACGTGATATATATACATTTTCAAGATATTAGCAATTCTCTCTCCCTGAAATAAAATCCTGGCCAAGGGGCTGTTTAGATGTGAATCATTATTTTTGAATGGATCCACGATTTCTAGAGGGGATGGGGTGGAGTAGAAATAACTTTTTTCGAAAAATAGCAAGAAATATTTTCAGCGATGTCAAAAGTTATGCTCAAACCAGCGACGTTCACAGTCTAAGAAGTTTGTTCTACTATAATTTATTTAATAGTTCTTCTGAAACAAACAAGGATCAAAACAAGTAGAATTTTTAACATTTCAAGTCGAAATTCAAAGTTTTTCGTCGCATTTTAAATATTGGCTTCAGAGTAAGTATTTTGAAAACGTTTAAAGTTTAAATGCTTAGAATCTCAATAAAGTAATAGTCCGAACTCAAATGTCAAAAATTTTGAAATTTAAGTCTTAATGGCACCCATTTACATCACATATTTTTATTTTTCAAATTATGTTGGGCTATTGGAAAATAACGCCGAATCTGCGCTTATTTTTGAGAGCACTGTTCATTTTGTTTGAAGCTGATTTATACATGAGTAACCCAGCTGTGTAGCACTAAGCACGGTACACTGCACGTCATCTAATCTCCCGTCTACTGCTCATTTATATGCAGAATTTTGCTTAGTAACATTTACGCGTTAAAATTAAATAAAATTAAATTATAATTACTGCGACCGACGTTTGTTGCCTCAGTTTAAACCACGGTTTTTTTCTACTGAGCAAAGATTTTTCCTGATGTACATAGACTTTTCGGGACCGTCTTTGTACATGTACAAAGATTTTTGGGAAGACAAAAATTGCAAAAAAGGTCTAAAATTCGCAAAAATTTTCGGTGCTCCGTGCAGAAATGAGTAATATTGTATTCTATATATCTTTATAATGGCAGAAATTGCATTTCAAAAGGAAAAATGTCAAATTTTTCAGCGCTCCGCGCCGTTTTAAGACGATTTTTAATGATTTTTGCCCTTAGAGACCCATAAATTAGCTAAAATACACTACCAAAAGTTCGAACAACTCTTTTTACCACACTAAAATCGATACTGTACCATATTATAGTACCCAAAAATTTGTGTGGTCAAAATAAACAAAGACGTTCGGGGACTATCTTTGTACATATACAAACGGACCTTGTACAAAAAAACACTGGTTTTAACACCTTCGGCCCAGCTTTTTTAGCACAACCCGCATTAGCATTGTTGCTAACTAATATTTTTTCCATTAGCACAGAATGACTCACATTAGCACGCTCTTTTTTACCTGTATAACACATACGGTGTCAAAAGGTGCATGTTCTTTTGTTTTTCAATCCAGCTGTTCGAGAATGACGTGATATTCTGCAGATCAATGGTTTGTTTGTGTTATTGTCAGTACAATTAGATTTGAAGCAGTGGACAGTGGACACAAAAAGCTGAGACTTTCGTATCTATTACCACATCAGAAATGAAAAGGCAGTTGCCCAGGGGCAGATTTAAGGGGGTGGCGGGGAGGGGCGGCCGCCCCCACCTCATTGGCCAAAAATATTTGGCGAGATAAAGAATGGATATGCAATTTGCAATGATTTTTGGCCATCAGTGACCATAATTTATCGAATTTTTCCGGGGCTACGCGCCGGATGATACCTATTGATGACATTTCTTTACTTTCTTGGCGAACTTTTTATGACCGTCTTTGTACATGTATAAAAACTTTTATGAAGACAAAAACTGCAAAAAAGGTCTGAAATTCGCAGAAATTTTCGGCGCTTCGCGCCAAAATGAGTAATTGCGTGTCCTATATATCTTTATAATAACAGAAATCGCATTTCGGAAGGAAAAATGTCAGAATTTTTGGGCGCTTCGCGCCGATTTAAGACGATTCTTAATGATTTTTGCCCTCATAAAAGCAGGAATTAGCCAAAATACACTAACAGAGGTCGAACAACTGTTTTTACCACACGAAAGTCGCTACCGTACTATATCATAGTACCCAAAAATGTGTGTGTAAAAAATGTACAAAGAGTTTTAGGGACCATCTTTGTGCCTGTACAAACGGACCTTGTACAGAAAAATACTGCCTGGAATTTTCTGTTCATGGATATAGGTTTCAAAACAATTTTAACAGCAGAAACAGCTATTGTTGCATAGTTTTTTCTATTTTCAATTAAGATTTTCGATGTTTTGCATCAAATGCTATAAATACAGGAAATCAAGCAGAAAATCACGCTTCTAGATGTCTATCCGCCTCAATTTTACAAATTTTCTGGCGCTTCGCGCCAGATTTTTGTTAAAGTCAAAAAATTCAATGATTTTTTCGCACAAAATTGTCTAAAATTTTAAAAGTTTTAGAAAAAATATTGCGTCAAAAGTGATTTTATGTAAAAGTATACAATGTAAAACACTGAAAAAAACGCTATTTCGCGCGTTAAGGGCAAATTTTTGGACCTATTTTCGACTGTTTTTGGAAAAGTTGGGATACTGCCCCCTTAGGAAAATCCCAGATCCGCCACTGCAGTTGCCATATACTAATTTAATTTTTTCAACAGACGCTACTGCGCTTTCTGTATGAATTGAATGATCAGTAAACAAACATTAGGAAGCTAATTTTGTTTTCAATGAGCAGAAAACATTGCGAAGTTGTCAGAAAGTAAATCATTTTGTGCTGGAAACCTTTAAACAAATAGACGAGGAAAATGCATAACCATTTAGATTACAAGAAAATTGACTGTGGAGTGTTTAAATCGTGCAGTTGGGGCTAAATAAACAGTAAATATAATACTCAGCGTTAAGCGCCAAAAATTTCTTGGGATTTTTGCTGAAAACTACATTAAAAAAGCATAAAAATTACTACACTTTTGCCCAAAGCGGACTTTGTATCCGTGTGGTGTTAAAAACTGTGCTCCAACCAATTTTTCGTTTTCCGTTTGCTGGAGGCCAGGAATCGAAAAATAGCAGAAGCCAGAGCCAGAACCAGAGCTCCGGTCGATCCGTAATAAACATTGATAAAAATTTACGAATTCATCAGGGTCCAGTTTCGACCTTACGACTCACATGTTGAGAAATCAGCCGTGAAGTGAATTTAATCATAGATTTTTATGTCTGACTACGAAATTGAGCATATAATTTTTATTTATTTGCAATTATTCTGTTTCATCGAAAATGTTTTGCAAAGAGGTGCTGAAAAAGCTTTTATTATTGCGTATACTAATTTTGTACGATATCCGTGCAGGCCTTTTTCCAAAACAGACCGCCTTCTCTCTAAAATGAAAAATTTTTTTGAATTCACAAGTATCTCCCGAAAGAAAAAATGATGAATGCCTGAATTGCGTCTAAAACATCGCCAAAACAGGTTTTTGAGGTAATTTTGAGCAAGAAAACGCAAATATTTTAGGCGATTCGCGCTGAATTTATTTTTTATAGTGTATACAGTTTTGATCTTCTAAACCGCTCAAAATCACTCAAATTTGAGTTAGACATCGAGAGCATGTCAATTTTTCCGGCGCTTCGCGCAGGATTTGTTGTTCTGGTGTAGTTTTTATCTTCTAAATTGCTCAAAATCGATCAATTTTAAGATATGATATGAAAAACATGAAGTTTTTTCCAGCGCCTTGCGCCGGATTTATCGGTTATCTATAGCTTCTGTCTTCTATTCGATCAAAACTGCTCAAATTTGATTTATGACATGAATGACATAAATTTTATTCCGGCGCAATTTTTTGTTCATGTATAGTTTCTGTCTTCAAGCCCGCTCAAAACCACTCAAATTTGAGTTAGACATGAAGAAAATAATAATTTTTTTAGCAATTCACCAGTGTTTTTGTTTTGCACAAGGTCCGTTTGTACATGTACAAAGATGGTTCCTAAAAGTCTTTGTACATTTTGCACACACAAATTTTTGGGTACTATAATATGGTACATTAGCGATTTTAGTGTGGCAAAAACAGAGTTATTCAACCTTTTGTAGTGTGTTTTAGCTCATTTCTGGGTTTCTGAGGGCAAAAATCACTAATAATCGTCTCAAAACGGCGAAATTTGATATTTTTTCTTTCAAAATGCAATTTCTGCCAATATAAAGATGAACACACAATTACTCAATTTGGCGCTAAGCGCCGAAAATTTTGCGAATTCTAGACCTATTTTGCAAATTTTGTCTTCCCGAAAATCTTTGTACGTGTACAAAGACGGTCCCCAAAAGTCTTTGTACACCGGGAAAAATCTTTACCAAATACAAAAAAGCCGTGCAGTCTGCACCGAATTATCCATTTCCTGTTTTGTTTTTCTTAGCAAAACACAAACATTAAATACAAGGTCAAAAGTTAAGAAATTGTTTGTCGGTGGAATAGTAAGAAATCACTTGTACAGATAGTTTAAACAATAGAGATTTGTTTTGTATGAGAATAAAATAAAGTGAAAATTTTTTGAAATTTTCAAAGAGTTTTCTTCGCCATTGTGTAGAGCTCGCCAAGATACGGGAAAAATGCCTTTATTTTAGCCCATCTCCAAATAATTCTCGAGATATCTGACTTCAAAAATTTCCGCCTTCCTTTCGAAATAAAATCCTGAATATGGACTAGTAACCGAGTATCGAAAAATTAGGCAACCTTTTTTGAAAAGTGACCAACCAACCTAAAAATTGGATGCCGCAACGGGGCGAAGCTCTGGCCATTGCCCAGGTATGCTAACAAGTAAGAATTAAATCAATTCGGTGCGGCGCTGCTGAAAATTTTTTGCACTTTTACCTTTCTAAAACGCATTTTTGCATTACAAAAACTAACCAATTCCGTGCAGAAGATAAGAATTTTCAACCGTAGTGAAGTTCTAGACCAGATTGTAGACAAAAATGCTGCAATTGGCGCGGCGCGGCTTAAAGATTAATAACAAGTAAGAATTCAATCGATTCGGCGAAATTTTTGAAGTTTTACCCCTCTAAAACGCATTTGTACATTACAAAAATTTTCCACATATGCGAACCAAGCCTAAAAATTTTTTCCATTCCCTAAAATTTTGGTTGACAAATAGACCAAAAAGTGGAAAAAACGGTGCTTCGCAATTCCATGTCAGCAGAATTTGAGCAAGATTGTGATGAAGAGGAAGTGGATACTATAGAGTAGCTGGGTAAAATTATAGTCACATATATGTTCTTGTGTCAATTACAAGGCAGTTTATAAAGATTTTATCAAAATCTATATTCGATGATTTCTGAATATTATAGAAAAATGGTTATGAGCATGATTTGGCATCCCTGTTTGTTTCCTAATATTTTTTGACAGCCAGTGCATTTTTTGACAAAAATCTGGTAATGTCCTAGCATTGAAGAGAAAGATACATACATATATATGGCAGTCGCAATGAACGATCGATTTAGGGCTTTTATGCAGTTTAGGAGGTCAAAAAGTTTGAAAATTTTCATCTTCCGAAATTACCGTTTTCTGGGGTAATTTTGTATCCTGATAACGAATCCAGCATTCATTTTCATTTCAGACAAAATTTGGGTGCAAAATCAGGTTTTTTTGTCATTTTTGTGAAACATTTTGGCTAATATTGAGAACGTAGTGACCTTCTAGAAATTGACTTTGCCTGGTCGATTTATTATAATTAAGGGTCAAGAAATTTAAATCTGAAAGAATTAGATGGCAGTCGGCATTATTGACCGAGTTACAGGCTGTTGAAGTTCATATGTTTAAGGATAGGCTAAAAGTAAGCTCTGCCTTTGGGAATGTTTTGGATTTGTCTTCGAAACGTCAAGGGACTGTGACTGAGCGGGGTTACCAATGTCTTAGGCTTATGCTTAGTTATGTGCATTCACATTGAAGCCAGCGCATGGGCTAAGTCTGAGATAAATGGAGCAAAAATTGCAGAGCGAGCGAAGCGAGTGGAGCAATTTTTGCTCCATTTATGCCTCAGGCTTAGCCCATGTCTGGCATCAATCTGAATCCGCAAGCAATGGCTGTCACCACAAATTGAACCTTTTCTAGATTCAGCAATGCCGAAAACCGAGGAAAATTGCTTTTGACAAAAAAAACACGAAGGTCACTGTTCTCGAAAAATTCCGAAATTTCAAAAAAAAAATTTCTTTGTTTTTTTTTACATTGTAGGGTAATTTTATATGCTGATGATAAATTTAGCATTCAGTTTTTATTTTAGACAATATACGGGTGAAAAATCACGCTTTTGTAATTTTTTTCAATGATTTCTACAAAATTTTTTCAATTTTTTTTTCTGTTGAAAATTCTGGCATAATTTTGCATGCAAGTAAAGAATTCTATTTATTTTACTCCGAAGCGTTAAGGGACTGTGACTGAGCGGGGCTACCAATGTTTTAGGCGCAGGCTTAATTATGTGTATTCACATTGATGCCAGCGCATGGGCTAAGGCTCCTGAGATGAATGGAGGAGCGAGCAAAGCGAGCGGAGCAATTTTCGCTCCATTTATTCCTTAGGCTTAGCATATGTCTGGCACCAGTCTGAATCTACAAGCAATTGCTGTCGCCACAAATTGAAAACTAAAAAATACCCAACAAAAATATTTTTGAAATTTCTCACAAAAATAACAAAAAACCTCATTTTTCGCCCAAATTTTGTCTGAAATCAAAAACAAATGCTGGATATGTTATCAGCATGCAAAATTACCCCAGAAAACGCTAATTTTGGAAAAAATTGTTCGAAACCGCATAAGTGCCCGATTTTGTTGTCGGATTTCAATATTAGCATTATAAAGTTGTTGCTCTTTGTTTGTTTCGTGTCCTAGCTGTTGTACGTACTCCCAGCTACTGTATGTAGTTCTAGTGATCATTTCCATAAAAAAGTTAATAAAACCCAAAAAAACCATAAAAAACTCAAAACAAAAACCTGGAAAAACCCTAAAAAACCCAGAAACCCAAAATTCAAAATTTTCAAATCTGGGTTTTTTCCATCCCTGAGTAGTAGGCAGGCATATTCGTCAGGTATTTCAACTTTTTTCATCTAAAAAACTATAAAAACGGGCGGGGTTATATCATTACGTCTTTTCTTGGCTATTCACATCGCCTTGCACTATTCACACAATGAAAGAAGATTATCTTTCAAAATTTTTTAACGTTTTTGACGGTAAAAATGATTAGTATGCGCTGAAGCGACAATTTCCTAACTCTTTCGCAATAAAACTAAAAAACTGTCAAAAGATAGAAGGAATCGGCTTGAAGCTCCTTAGATTTAACGTCGCAGAACAATTTGTATTTTCAAATTTAAAAAATTTTCAATCAGAACAATTCGCAATTTGCTATTGCCTTTTTGTCCATGATAATCCGCAGTTTTTTATATGTACTATGATATTTTTTATTGCGTTTTACCTTTGCGTTTATTGGTATAAAGTATTATTTTTATTATTATTATTAACAGCATCATGCAACCATATTGCTCAGTTTTGAACATGTCAAAAATTTCCCCAGGGGTAATCCTCACCCCCTTCCCTACTGGCAGTATTCCTACGTTTAATTGACACCTACCTTTTGTGCTCTTGGTTCGTTCATAGCAATAATTTTTCATGAAAATATGTTGCCATTGCCGAGATTCGAGCCGCAGGTCTATTGAAACACTCCTAATTCAAAGTCCAGCGCGTTACCCAACTCTGCAATGCTGGTTTATTTCAATAATGCATATGACGAATTCTTAACCTTTTTGATACATGAGGCACATAAGTTAGGAGTTAATGAATACTTCAATATGAAAACAGCTCCAAGTGGCGTAAAAGCATGATTTTGGTCGCTTGGATACCCATACTCTAGCATGGCTTCATCTGGGAATTTGGTCGGAGGAGTAGAAGTATTGATTGGGGGAAAAAGTTAGGTCGTGCCCCCCTGTAACAAAATTTTGGATAGGGGCCTGATTGCAGTTTTTAACATAATAAAATTTGAGCTTCGTTGAATGACTTTCAAAGTTCCGGCAATATTGCACGCAGCAGCGCAGCAGGAAGTTCGATCCAAAATTTTAATTCGTTTCTTCAGGTATATCCTTTCATCCCACGCGGCCATGGGTGCTGACCAGCATGCACAACGGGGTGATTCAGTTGTGGGATTATCGCATGTGCGTATCAATTGATAAATTCGACGAACACGATGGACCGGTCAGAGGCCTTTGTTTTCATAATCAACAGCCTATTTTCGTCAGCGGAGGCGATGATTACAAGATTAAGGTTCGTTTTGGTATTTCTCATTGTTTTCCATTTAAAGGCAAGCATTAGTGTCCGCCTATTACAGTGCTCGCCACAAAATTTGAACAATGAAGAATCGATTGAGTTTATTTAGGAACGCTTTTTCACGACTTAATCGCCGGAAACCTTAAGAGTATCCTGTTATGCTTTACTTTAAGAAAACGCAACCCAAACAGCACGACGCACTGATTAGTTTTAAGCAAACGCTAACTAAACACTCAGGTCGGATCGTTTACAACTCAGCGCGCATAGATCAAATTAATATTGATTACACTCGTGAAATTCATATGCATATGATATCGTGTACACAATGGGCACAAGTGTGCTATCATCACACAACTGTTTAAGTAAGCGCTGCCGCGTCGTAGAACGGTCCATCCTAAGCGTTTAGGTTGCGTTTTCTTAAAGTAAACTGTCAGGATACTCTTCAAGTCTGCGGCGATTAGGTCTTGAAAAGCGTTCCTAAATAAACTCAATCGGTTCTTTATTGTTCAAATTTTGTGACGAGAACTGTATACTTGAATAAATACGTAATCATTAGAATAATATTTTTATTGCTGTTTAGTGCAAAGTTTAGAATGCTTATCGCATCGGCAATACGTTTGGTTGCTGGAAAATTGAAGATCAATTATTTGTAACAAGCTGCTATTAGTGATCGACCGGAGTGACTTTTTTGGCCGGGACCGGGGCGGTACGGGGCTGAAAAAAATCCCCGGCTGGGGCCGGGGGCAGGAGTCAGACAAGGAAAATATTATTTAATGATACATACTTGGGGTGGACTTAGGAAGAGAAATAATGAGCTACTGCTCCATTCAAAAGTAATTGGCAAGCGCACTTAGGTGCGCCTTTTCAAATCGAGATTTATTACTATTTCTATCACAAGAAACATTTAGTCAAGTGTTTCATTGTCTGAATCATCGATAAGTTCTGTGTGACTGCTATTATCACACAATATTATTTGAATCTTCGCTACTGCTACTGCTTGCGCCGCATTCTGCATGTTCATCAGCCTAAGTGCTTGGGAGCTTCCATGTATTGAATACAATTGCTCGCAAGTTATGCTTTAGAAATAAGAGATTCTGAAGATTTTCTGGCTTCAATCGAATCCTTGAACTATTAGCTAAATCACGAGCTGACTTGAAATCGCGTTCGCTGGACATAGATTTAATAGGCGAGCTGAGGTACTTTTTGAGAGCTAACTTATAGAAGCAAGCATACATGATCATGGGGTTTGGGCGGGTTTTCATTCCCCTCTCCCAAAAAAAATTTTCACCTTCCACAAAAGATTCTTAAACACCCAGAATTCACACTTTTTCAGAAAAATCATAGGAAGTGTCTAGATTAAAGCGTTTTTAGCGTTCAAATGGCTCAAAATTCTCAAATTTTAGCGCTCCGCGCCAAATAGTCATTAAATAGCCACTTTTTGACTATATTTTGGTCAATTTTATGTAATTTTCGTAATGTTTTCGTGTTTTTATGTTCTAGAAAGAAAGAGCATTATCAAAAATGCTTCAAAATCGTATTCTCAACGCATGTCAAGCGTTTTTACGGTAAAAAAGGCGCTTTAAAAATTTTTCAGATTTCACCCCCTGGAAGCGAGTAGAAATGATGGCACACAGTCAATGCCATAACAGAGCATAAATTTTTCAAGCAAGTTAAAATAAGAAACAAAGACTGTGAATATAAATGAGAAAGCTCCGATGAAAAACAGAAGTAATAATCGTTATTAACAAAGCCAGAAACAGAAGTAGTGGAATCACAGAGATGTAGCGATTGGGCGGAATAGGTATTGGACGTAATAAATGAGACTTATATAGTTTATCGGATCAAACGCAATTCTGCAGCGCAGTTTACATTCGCCTATAATTAAGTTCCGACCTAATAACTATTCCACAAGAAACGCTTTTTAAAGCAACCGGTTTCCATTCAATTAAATGTAAAAGTGTTGTTTGTAAAAATAGTTTTTTGAAAAGGTACAATTTCCACCTAGAAATAGAACATTTGTCAACTCTAAATCTTTTTGCCGCTAGCTACGAATAAATGAGATAAAAGTAGCATTTGATTTGATTAGTTAAGTGAAGGAATCGAAAACATGCAGATCGTCCTGAATATTTATTCAGTAAAAGCTCATTTATACACAGTAGGAAAGATATAACAAGGACTAAGTATACATATGGTCGAATCAGTACAGTTCTCAAAATTAACACTTGCCCATTGATAAATAACTGGCAGTATCACATCCTGTACAAAATACGAATTACACTAAATTTTCCCGGCCCCGGCCATTTTCTGACCTCGCCCCGGCCAGGGCCGGTGATGCCAAAAAATGGCCGGAAATAGCCGGGGCCGGGGCCCCAGTCGATCACTAGCTGCTATGTGTACCTTACATAATACTCAAACGAGCATATTTGCGTACTTAATTTCTTTCGTTGAAGCTGAAATTCTGCCGGGTCAGCAGAGCAGCATTATGCTTGAAATCATTACCGTCTCGCGAGGACAAAGCTTGACAAAACACCTATTGTTTGCCGAGAATTTCAATAAGCAAACACGTAAAATAACCCAACAAAGCAAGTATTCATCAAAAGTCGAGAAGATTGAGGGCCCGGAAACCTGAGCCTTTATACGGGCGGGAATGATATAAAAACTGACCCCCTGAAATTATGTATTGCCTGGTCTAGCGATTAACGTCCTAGGCAGATTATTTTGATGAGATTTTAACATAAGCACATAAGAATACCCTACATGCATACATGTAATAGGGGGGATGGGGGGATTCTTCCACCCAAAGTCGGACGTCCCCCATCCCCCAAAAGCTAGAAAATTTTTGACCCCCCCCCTCGATTTTTGAAAAAAATTGAGTTTTTGGCCGTTTTTAGGCGTTTTTTGACCGTTTTTGGCCAAAGATTGGAGGTCGTTTACCCCCTTCCCCTAAAATGGCCCGGGAACCCCCCAAATTTTTTTGGACCGACACTCATATGCCTACATGTACAATTTGCTCTGCCGAAATCTCGATGAGCAAATTTGTATTGACTCATTTTTAATTAAACTAATTATTCCAATCGACCTGTCCTTAGGTCTGGAATTACAAGCAACGCCGTTGCTTATTCACATTATTGGGCCATTTGGACTACGTACGCACGACCTTTTTTCATGCCCAATATCCTTGGATTCTGAGCGCGTCGGACGATCAGACGATTCGTATCTGGAATTGGCAATCTAGAACCAGCATGTCTATCTTGACTGGTAAATAATAAATGATAAAATAAATAATAAAATAAATAATAAATAAATAATAAATAAATAAAATAAATAAATAAATACGTAAATAAATAAATAAATAAATAAATAAATAAATAAATGAATAAGTAGCTGTCCGTCCTATTTTCGGGGACCAACACCAACTTTTGGGGGACTGAGCCCAAAAGAGCCAAAAATAGCTTAAAATGACGTTTAAAAAGTTCGATTTTCCTGAATTTGGGGGGGGAATTCGGACTTCCATTCACCCCAGAGATTCGTGCCTGTTCGTTTGTCTGATTGTCCAAAAAAAACTTCTGCAGGATATTTGGCCCTTTTTTATTGATGAAATGCTTAAATTCGCTTGGGAACATTTAAATTGCAATTTCAAAAGTAATCAGCCCGATAAGCGAAAGCTAGATACAACTTGCGTAGTTTCGGTAAAAATTTGGACTATAAATATTCCACATTTTGGCAATTACTTTTTAGTGTTTAATTTCGCTGTTGAATTACAGCCAAGTTTCGATTTTTAGCCAAAAAGTCACATTCTTTCCGGACGAAATAGAAAAACAAGAAAAAAAAACGAAAAAATAGTTACTTGGACCTAATTTAAGCAATTTGAATTCAGCTTGTTCGCTTTACTCTCAAATTAGTTATTATAAATCTATGGGCACGAATTACGTCGCTTTTGTCGTCGATCAACTACAATCTACGCAAGTGTGCCTATCCCAACTTCAATATCTACAGTTGGATCAAACGACGTACAACCTCTCCGCACATGGAGAAATCCATCGATCGATTTGGGTTTTTATATGCGGAGCAGCACTTACCAGCCATGCTGCTCCGTTTACTGCTACTACGTGCTGGTGTCGAATCAAATCCAGGACCTACTCATGTGAACCGCTTTCCCTGCGGCTCTTGTGGAAAGAATGCTTATTATAGCTCTGTTTATTGCTCCAATTGCAACTTGTGGATTCACAGCAATATAAGCTGTAGTGGTCTGAGGAACATTCGCGACTACAATAAGAACAACTACTGCTGCCCTAAGTGTGTGATAATACCTCAACCTAACCAAAAACGTCCACTGAATATTTTGCAATTTAATATCAATGGCATCAAAAACAAACTCTCCAAGCTAATGGACTTTCTCAATAAGCATGATATTGCCATCGCACTGCTTCAAGAAACCAAACTCTCCGCAAAAACGAAGGATCCTAAAACATATGGTTATCGTCTGATTCGTTTTGATCGCAACTCCACTACGATTGGTGGCGGCTTAGCGTTTCTAATACGAGAAGATGTTCTCACCAAAAGCGTTGAGCTACCTACTTCTTGTAAAGACAACGTTATGGAATGTGCCGCCATTTCACTTACTTTCCCTGCTGGTGTTTTCACCTTAGTCAACATCTATATCCCGCCTACATCCAGCTGCCCTACCGGATACAGTCCGCCACTTACAGATATTTTCAACAAGGATAACATCATTATATTGGGCGATTTCAACGCCCATCACAACCTATGGCACTCGACGATCAATGACAACTGTGGCAATATAATTGCTGATCTAATTGATCAATCCGACCTGCTCCCTTTAAATGAAAAATGCGTTACTCGTCTCCCATCAACAAACGTACAGCGTCCAACGTCTCCGGACATTTCGCTTGCATCTTCTAATCTAGCATCATCCTTACAATGGAGCACAGAAATTACCCTCGCATCAGACCATCTACCAATTTTGGTCAAAATCGACTTCTCCATGGAGTATGTTACATCGGCTAAAAGAACATATGTAAACTTCAGCAAGGCTGATTGGAAACTTTTCGCGGACATTACTGAGCAAATTCTCCTGTCATCGCGACTTAATGCTCATTCGTCTGTCCATGAAAGAGAACTTACACTCCGACGTGCGATAATCGCTGCTGCTAAGAAGTCGATACCTTATGGTCATCGTAAACTTTACAACCCATCTTTATCAGACCATATTCAGGGACTCATTAAAGAACGTGACTCGATCAGAGCAGTTAATCCATCCTCTGCTAGAATTGCTATTATAAACGAAATTATTGTCAAAGAATGTGATCAAGAAAAAATGCGAAAATGGCACGATTTTGTCACCTCGCTAGACCATCGCTCATCTAACGTAAAACATCTTTGGGCAACGGTAAAATCATTGGATGGGAAAAGTCGAGCAATTGACAATGTACCTATTCGTTTTGATAGTGGTGAAGAAACTAATAATCGAAAAATCGCCACAAAGCTCTTAAAACAATTTACGGCAGTTCGACAACATTCTTCTTCTACCACTACACGCCGTATCATCCGTCATGTACATAGCAAACAATTACAACAAGTGCTCTTCACCATCAACGAGGTGAAATTAGCTATCACCTCAGCCAAAAACTCAAGAGCTTTTGGTCCAGATGGCATTGCCATGCCATTCTTGAAGCATTTGGGCCCCTGTGGCCTCCAAACGTTGACTGACTTATTGAACCTATCTGCATCAACGGCTACTTTACCTGTTATTTGGAAACGCTCCACCATCATCGCACTTCCCAAACCAGGCAAAGAACCAAACACAGCCTCCTCTTACCGCCCCATCTCAATCCTATGCCCAGCAGCAAAGATTATGGAACGCTTATTGCTTCCAATAATCGTAGAACACCTTCCACCTGCGGCTCATCAGCATGGTTTCCAACCACGTCACTCAACTACATCTGCCCTGCTTAACTTGTCCACAGCAATATGCCAAGGATTCAACTGCCCTAAACCAGCTAAGAGAACTATTGCTATAGCCCTAGACCTCAGTAAAGCATTTGACTCAGTTGACCACACGACGTTAATCAAGATCTTGGCGGACTCCACGATGCCTGGTTGGACTTGTCGCTGGCTGGTGGCATATTTGCGCGGAAGAGAAGCCAAATGTCAGTTTAGAAACTCATCGTCAAGTTATGCCATCACCAGAATGGGTGTGCCTCAAGGTTCAGTGATCTCACCAGCTCTTTTTAATGCTTACATTCGTGAGCTTCCATTGCCACCACCACACATTCATATCGTATCATACGCTGACGACATTACCATCTTCACCAGCGACTCGAATGTGAAAGCAATGGAAACAAACATGAACAACTATCTGACAGACATTTCCTCATTTTTTCAGCAGCGCCACCTCACAATCTCGACGGAAAAATCTACTTGTACGTTGTTTACTCCCGAGACACGCCAACACTCGCTGGAACTAAACATTTTTATTAATAATGCTCGACTTCAAACCGTTAAGAACCCTAAAATTCTTGGGGTTCTCTTCGACCCAAGTCTTTGTTTCAAACAACATGTTGAAGCTCTGAAATCTCGTATTCAGAAACGAAACAACATCATCAAAGCTTTAGCTGGCCGATCATGGGGCTCTAACAAAGAAACATTGCTCCTCACTTATAAGGCGATCTGTAGATCGGTTCTTAATTATGCGGCACCAGTTTGGACTCCAACACTAACATCCTCAAATCTTGCCAAACTCCAAATCTGCCAGAACACCGCACTTAGAACTATTACTGGCTGCCTTCAAATGTCGCCAATTGACCATCTACACAGCGAAACACGTATGCTGACGGTCCAAGTCCACAATCGACTTTTGACAGACCAATTTTATGCATCTTGCCTCCACAACCAACATCCGTGCAGGCAACTTTTTGGTTGTCCTGGACCACCTACACGGCGGCAATGGAACTTTCGGCTGAAAAACACTCTTAAAATGTATTCGGACGACAGAGTCAAACGGCACCTCACAACTTTACCCTCAACAGCTTCACTGCAACAACAACTGCAAAAGCTCCATCAGAATGCTATCCAGGCCTGTCGCCTTCGTTTCATTCAACGCAACCCACTAATAAACCGACGTCCTCCCAATATATCCCCACAAGAGAAATTGCTACCTCGCCAAACAAGATCCACCTTAGCCCAACTTAGATGTGGCTACAGTTACATGCTGGCGTCCACGCGCAGCAAACTCGACTCCAGCGGCCTCACACCTGACACCTGCCCACGTTGTTTGGCGGCAACAGAAGATACACGACACCTCTTCAACTGTCCATCCCGACCAACACAAGCTCGTGTCAGTGACTTATGGAAAGGGCCACAATTAGTAGTGGCCTCTCTAGACCTTTGATCGATCGATGGATGACAACATGTGACGGCAATTACGACAACAACAACAACATTATAAATCTATTAATATTTATTATTAATATTACTATTATTATATCGTTGACACGTTTATGATTTATTTATTGATTTTATACTTCATCTCGAAATAAATAGCCTAAATCGGGTGACGAATAAATTTTTTCCATTCTGTCAGATGTTATAAATGAAATTCGATGATCTGTTAACTCTGAAGGGACGGAATGCATAAAATTGAATGATCAGCTTAGGAAGGAAGCGAGATTTGATGCTGTGATCGCAGTTCTTGGTGCCCTCACCTAAAATCGTATATAAATATTGTCATGCACGTATCTTTGGGGGATTGGGGGAATGGGGGTTCGAACCTCCCAAAATTCAGAAAAATCTAGAAAAATGGGACTTTTTCAACATTATTTTGTGCTATTTTTGGCCTTTTGGGGCTTAGTCCCTCCCAAAATTGGTGTCGGTCCCCCAAAAACGTTTGACGTTTTCGGGCTTAGTCCCTTCCGAAAATTGGTGTTGGTGGTGTTGGTCGCCCCAAAATTTTTTTTGGCGTTTTTGGGCTTAGTCCCTCCGAAAAATGGGTGTTGGTCCCCCCGAAAATTTTTGGCGTTTTTAGCTTAGTTCCTCCCAAAAATTGGTGTTGGTCCCCCCAAAATAGGACGGCCAGCTGCTTGCCTGAATATGGGTTCGTAATTCACAATTTTGAGGAATTTCTTGAAACTCAAGCTTATGCTGTCAGAAATATTTATGCATCAGCCAAAATCTTGGCAAGAAAAAGACGTTTAAAATTCGTACATACGTGATTTTTACGGCCTAGTACAGCTGGAAGGACTAATTCGGAATAGAAAATGTAGAATCGGCTGCCTTAAATCCAAGAACTGCAATTTATAACAGTTTTTTACTTAAGACTAATGAACTTTTAAAGTGGAGATGGAACAAAAATGATAAAGTCAAACGTAAAAATATATATACGCTTCGAACTAAAATGCTCATACTTTTTAGTTTTTCGGCGAAAAAAGTAATCTTTACCATAAATAAAATGACGAGCACGCATGTAGCATCACGAAAAATTTCTATTTTTCTTGAAAACACATCATTCATCAGTTGAGAGCTTGGATCCTAAGAGATATGGGCAGGCCCGTATCCATGGTTTTATTTGGGGGGGGGGGTAAAAAAACTCCTTCGTCCTAAATTTTGGAAGACTAGTCCCCTCCCATCACAGCTACGAGCCAGCATATTCTGTAAGATTTGAAAGATACGTGCAGACAAGCTATTTGAACAATCTACGTAGAATTATTTATTGTTCAATCAAATCAGTGGGGGGGTGAACATTTTGAGGTCGAATATCTCGAGAAGCATTAGGAGATGGGCAAAAATAAAGGCATCTTTGAGCATATCTCAACGAGCTCTACGCAATGGTTAAAAAAATTTCGAGAAAACATTTCTTACTTTATTCTATACTCGAAGCGCCGAAAAATTTTGAGCCATGTAAAAACTCGAAATTTTGGGTGGGAGTCCCCCCGGCCATTTTAGGGGGGGGGTGAATGACCCTCGATTTTCGGCCAAAAAGGGCCAAAAAACGCCTAAAAAACGGCCATAAAATTCAAGTTTTACAAAAAGTCGGGAGGGGGCCAAAAATTTTCTGGCTTTTGGGGATGGGGAGACTCTTAACTTTGGGTGGGGGTTCCCCCAACCCGCCTGTCACACGTATGTTTTTGGTTTAATGAAAAAGACTTAACTCTTGGGCTAATGAAACTCAAATTTTCGCGCCGGATCTCTTATTTTACTGCACATGTTGTATTTTGTATATTTGCCAACTAAAAAGCCCAAAATTTTTCTATTAAATTTTACATATGTATTCGCTTCCTTCGAATAACCCGAAAATTGAATGCAAAGACAAACGTTTCGAAATTTTATCGGAGTTGAATTTGGACTGGATATTCGTATATTAGTTCTATAGATGACATTACACAATTTTTATTTGAGATTTAAATGAAGCAAATGGTTTTTAGATTTTTTTGTGATTATTTCGTTTACTCTAGATCTCGTCGAGTTTGTTACTTTTTAAAGATTTAAATTTAAATTTAAATTTTAAACTTAGGGGTACTTCAGATAGAGTAACTTAAAAATTTTCGGGCTTCCGATCATACATGCACAGCATGGGAATTCTGGGGGGTGAAAACCTAAAGTGCCTTTTTGGGCCCAAAAATGGCCGGTACGCGTTAAAAAACATCGTTTTTTGGCGTTTCTGGCGATACTCTATCCTTCTAGAGCATAAAATCATGAAAAAAATTTCGAAAAAAGTCGAATACATTGACCAATATATCGCTTAAAACATGAATGTATGGCGCGAAGCGCCGAAAAATTGGGCGATTTTGAGCAAATAGATAGCCAAAAACACGAATTTTCAGGTATGTTTAGGAAACTTTTGAAAAATCGCCAATTCTGGGGGGGGGTAAAAAATTTTTTGCGGGAGTTGAAAAATGATTCTGCGGGGGGTGAAAACCCCCCAAACCCCCCAAGATCATGTATGCTTCCGATATAAAATTTTAGGCCTCCGAAATTAAATTTTGGTTCCGCTACGCCCCAGTGTGTAAAATTTATAATCAAATTCTAAAATTGAATTCTCTACGACGCTCAATGCGAATTTTTATTTTTATAATTGTTATATTTTTATTGATAAAATGAGCTAATTAATCGTGAGTTTTTAAAAAATTTTTAGTACGAATTTTCCATATTTAAAAATTTCTTTTTTTATCTAATATTTCACGTAATATTTTATCGAGCGCGTTTACCATTTTATTTTTGCGTTTTTTATTCATTTTATTTATTGTATTTCGTGATTTTCTAATTTTGTGATCCCTTCATTTTTATTCATTTTTCCGAAATTTTTAGGCCACAATCACTACGTGATGTGCGCTCAGTTTCACCCCACCGAGGATCTCGTGGTTAGCGCTTCGTTGGACCAGACCATTCGTATTTGGGATATTTCGGGATTGCGCAAGAAACACGCGGCGCCCGGCCCCGGGTCTCTGGACTCGCACCATCACGGATCCTCAGCTTCCGTTGGCTCTTTGAGCGGTTAGCAATAACATTTTGGACCAATCATTTAACGGCTAGAAATTTCGGGGCAGGGGGGTCCCGGCCATTCTTAAGGAGTAGGTTAATGATTTTCGATTTTTGGCCGAAAATGGCCAAAAAAACCACCTAAAAGATGACCGAATACACGTAAAAAATGGCCAAAAAACACCTAAAAATGGCCAAAAAACGCCTAAAAAAATTGTCAAAAAACATAAAATTGGCCAAAAAAAACACCTAAAAATGGCTTGGTTAAAAAACACCTAAAAATGGCAAAAAAAAACCTAAAAAATGGCCAAAAAACACCTTAAAAATGGCCAAAAACACCTAAAAATGGCCAAAAAAACACCGAAAAAATGGCCAAAAAACACCTAAAAAATGGCCAAAAACGCAAGGTTTTCAAAAATCGGTGGTAGGTCAAAAATTGTCTGACTTTAGGGGGGAGGGTCGGGGACGACCCACTATGGGTGAGGGGATCCCTTCACCCCCGTTTCATGTCTATTATGGACTATAGTGTAATGGAGGAAGGGAATCATGCAGGATCTAAGACGGTTAGGGGGTTTCCGCCCCCCAGAAAATCGTTCAGCCCTCTTAGAATTTTTTTCAACCCCTATCCAAGAATCGGCGACTTTCCGAAGAATTCGTAGAAAAGGTCCTTTTTCAGAGCGCGTTTTTAGCTATCTGCTTACTCAAAAGTGTCAATTTTTGGCGCTTCGCGGTCGCGCCATATACTCGTTTTTGACTGTATTATGTTTTTGAAATTTTTGACGTTTTTTTTGTGCTTTGGAAGGTAGGGACCACCAGCACATAGCTGGCCGTCCTATTTCGGGGGGACCAGCACCAATTTTTGGGGGGACCTAGCCCAAAAAGGCCAAAAATAGCTCAAAATAACGTTTAAAAATACTATTTTTCCGATTTTTTTTGAATTTTGGGGTACGAATCCCCTATTCCCCCTAGAGATACGTGCCTGAGGACCATCCGACATGTAACGGCTCAAAAGTTTGGGCGGGGGGTAGTGGGCAGACATGCTCAGTATGGGAATTCTGGGGTTGGAGCGAAATATTGAATGAACTTTTTTGGGTAAAAAAATTTGATACGCGTCAAAAACATGATTTATAGGCGTTTCCGGTGATGCTGTATCTTTTCGACGCGTAAAAACAATATAAAAATTGGGAAAAAAGCGGAAAATTTTGACTAAAGTGAACAAAATTTTGTCAAAACATGAGTATAAGGCGCGAAGCGATGAAAATTTGACACATTTGAGCAGACGGATTGCAAAAAACTTGGGAAAAAACACGTTTTCCAGGAATTTTTACTAAAATGGCGAATTCTTCGAATTGGGGTGAAAGTCCCCGAAATTATGCATGGTCTACAATCCAAGTCGATTGTATTAATTTAATAGCTCGAAATTCAGGCTGGGGGTAGTCGGCTATTTTTTTTGGGGGGGGGGAGTAAATGACCTCCAATTTCTGGCCAAAAATGGCGGAAAAGCAGCTAAAAATGACAAAATACGAAAGCTTTTGCCAAAAATTTAGGGGTTCAAAAATTTCAACGGAAAGCTTTAAGGACTTATAGGCAAAAACTTGCTTTCCAGGCTATTTTGAGCTCCTCTCTCTGCCATTTTCGACCTAGAAATGGAAAGCCGTGCGTCCTTTTTCGCCATGGCTGGCTGCTTTATTCACAATTTGGGTTGCTGAGGGAGTAAGTACAAATGATCGCCATGTTTTGGTAAAAAATGGGGAAAAATCACCTAAAAATGCCTTAAAATTCCTAATTTATTCCAAAAAATTTTAGGTAGGTTATTAAGGTCTCAGATTTTCGAGGATGTTGGTTACTGACTTTACATTGGCATCATCACCCCACAACAGGACCCTTTGCATATATGTAACGGCTCGAAATTTTGGGTGTATTTTAGGGGGTGTGAAGGTGAACCACTTTCAATTTATGCCGTAAATTGCAAAAAACAGCTACAAATCGGGGAGGGGGTCGAAAATTTTTCGACTTTAGGGAACGGAGACGACCGACTTCGAATAATTTGAACAAAATATTGTCCAACAAATGAGCATATGGTGCGATGCGCCGAAAATTTGACGCTTTTAGCAACTAGATGGCTAAAGAAGCTTAAAACGGGTTTTTCTACGAAATTTTAGGAAACTTTTGAAAAATCGTAATTCAGTTTGGAAAAATGAAATAATTTCTGGCCGGGAAGGGGGTTGAAGACCCCTCCCCAAAGCTTCCGGCCAGATTTGTACTTATAATGGCTCGAAATTTAGGATGCGGGTCTCCGGCCGTTTCCAGGGGGTGTTGGTAGATAATTTTCAATTTTTGGCCAAAAACAATCGTAAGACATCCAAAAATGGTAAAAAAAATTTCTAAAAGTCGGGGGGGGGGTCAAAAATTTCCTGGCTTTAAGGGTGGAAGGGGACGACCATTTTTGGGTGGGGATCCCCCCATCCCTATGTTACGTGTATGTGTGGCCCTTTATTGTAACATGCTCATATATGTAACGGGGGGATGGGGGATCCCCCACCTAAAGTCGGGCGTCGCTTACCCCATCCCTCAAAGTCAGAAAAATTTCGATTCTTCCTCCAATTTCTGGAAAAAAATCAAATTTTTTTGACCGTTTTACGTGTTTTTTTTGGCGTTTTTTGCCGAAAGTTGGAGGTCAGTCACCCCCTCCCCCCGCTAAAAATGGCCGACACCCCAATTTGGAGCCGTTACATGCATTCCATACATGCAAATGGGGGAGGTCCCTAACATTTTAGGGGTGGAAGACCTCCAATTTTCGGCCAAAAACGCCTTAAGACGGCCAAAAAATTTGATTTTTTATATGTGTCTTCCTTTCAGCCTCTCTAGGTACCGGCGCCGGCAACCGTCAGCCCGAATTATTCGGGCAGCCGGACGTGGTGGTCAAGCATGTGATGGAGGGCCACGACAGGGGGGTGAATTGGGTGGCCTTTCATCACTCTATGCCACTCATTGTATCCGGAGCCGACGATCGACAAGTCAAATTGTGGCGCTACAATGACTCAAAAGCTTGGGAGGTTTGTACATAACAGCGATCGTAAATGATTTTGATGTCTCCCACCCATAATCGGCAGGCACGTATCTCTTGGGTGGAATGGAGGGGGGTTCGGACCCCCCAAAACTGAAAAAAAATCAGAAAAATAAGACTTTTTAAACGTTATTTTGTGCTATTCCCCAAAATTCAGAAAAATCTGAAAAATGGGACTTTTTAAACGTTATTTTGTGATATTTTTGGCCTTTTTGGGCTTAGTCCCCCCGAAATTGGCGAAAACTTGAGTTTCTTGGCCATGTTTGGTGCTTTTTTGCCATTTGTCTCGAAGATTGCAAATCATCTCCGCCTTAGAAATGGCCGAACACTCTCTTACAGAATTCCGAGCCTCTACATGCAAATATGCCAGCGATTCAACGACGTTTCATTTATCGCTCGTAAATTTAATGGCTCAAAATATTGGGTGGGGGTTCCCGGCCATTTTTAGGGGGGATTTAATGACTTCCAATTTTGGGCGAGAAACAGCCGAAAAGCTTGTAAAAACGGTCAAAAAATTCGATTTTTCCGAAAAATCTCGGAGGGGAGTCAAAAATTATCTGGCTTTGGGGGCATGGTGGGACCTCAGACTTTGGGTGGAGTAGGATCCTCTCACCCCCTGCTACAGGCATGTATTTAATGGTATATGGTTTCGTATGTGAATGGCTCAAATTCTGCTTTTGAATGACCCAAAATTGTCATCGTCCATTCCTTGAATTTTTGTCAATTTGTCAATTTTAAATTTCACAATTTTTTAATGATCGGTTATAGATTAGGGATTGAAAGTACGCTAAATTACTAATTGAAATTTTAAAAATTAATTGTCCAAAAATATTTTTATAAATGAAAACAAAAGAAATGAATGTCTGCCTATGGAACTTTTAATTAATATTGATAAATTTTTACGTTGAGACGAGATGGCCAACTAAACTGATGATGGATCTCCCGATTATGTGAATCGAAGATTCGTGTTGTTGTTTTTTTATGTGGTTAGCCTTTTCGCGCTCTTCTGAACCAGAATTTGTGAGATATTTCCGTTTCAAATTGCCTTTGGTTGGCCGAAAGATTGACATTGGGGGACCAGACACGTACGGCATGGGAATTCTGTGGGGAGGGATGAAATTTGAAAGTGCCTTTTTGGGCTAAAAATAGTGGATTTGCGTCAAAAACATCTTTCCTAAGCGTTTCTGTCGATGCTTCATCTGTTTAGAGCATAAGAACGTCCAAAAATTTAACAAAATCAAAAGAATCGAAAATTGAAGAAAATAGTCAAAAATGAGTACACGGCGCGAAGAGCCGAAATCTTGACACTTTTTGAGCAAATACGCACGTACAGTTCTCGTTCGAAATTTGAACAATTAAGAAACAATTGACTTCACTCAGGAACGCTTTTTCACGACCTAATCACCGGAGACCTAAAGAGCATCCTGACATACTTTACTTTCACATCGTTTTCATTATAAACGGCAAACATAGCATTTAATGGCCTACTATAATTGAGTTAAACAATAATACGACATGATTATATGCATTTCGGAATCAGCAATCAAAGTGCTTTCAGCAGTATGTATTTTTAGGTTCGATGCTACAGTAATAAGCTTACTGTAAGCCTTGAAAGACAGAGTGGTTGATGATCACTCAAAAAAGTGTTTCATACCTTTCAGGTTTGTTGAGCAGATCACAGGAACCGCTGCTCCAAGTTAGACAAAAGAAAGTGTTTTAGATAGAAAATTTAAAGGCGCAACTATTTTGTCGAACAAAATCAAAAATTCTTATTACTGTAGCTTGTCACCTCAAAAAATAGCGAAAATTGGCTCAGGCTTTCATTTACCCTGTATTGTAGGTAGAAAGCTCGACAGTAGCAAAATGGTTGTGTCTTTAGATCGGCTTTCTTGCGCAATAAACGCGGTTAACCAAGATTTGCTCGTTCTTCCGATTGCTAAATACAAATTTTTGTCATGGGGGCAGCCATATTGGAAAAACAATACGTTAAGCTGTAGCTGTCTAAGTACTTTACATAAGTCAACAACTAAGCGCATTTTGAGAAGAGCAAAGAAAGTTCTTTTAAATGACTACTTGTTTGTTTGATTTGGGTGGGTAGAAACAAAGTTAAATACGGCTGCCACTTTAGTCACTGTAATGAAACAAGTGCGTTGTTTACAAATTAAGATTTATAATTTTTTACTGCTTCATGATAGTTGACATCTTCTTCTGTAAATAGATAGAAAATTGGATGCTCTTTCTAATGAGATATGTTTTGGAGTGTGGCTCTTAATAGATTTTTTTGATCTTGGCATTTTAAACTGAAAAATCTTTTATGCCATATTGGAAAGGACGTATAAAGAAATAGCGACCTAAACGCGTTAGGTCGGACCGTTTATGACTCAGCGCGCATTCTTTGATACACGCGTGGCGATAGCGCGCTTATGCGCATTATGTATGCAATATGATACGCATATGAATAGCACGAGTGTAATCAATATTAATGCGCTCTACGCGCGCTGAGTCCTACTGTCCGACCCGACCTATCGCGCTTTCTGAAACCCAACCAGCGCTTCGCGCTTTTTGGATCGCTTTTTTGCAAAGTAAAACATGCGAGGATACTCTTTAGGTCTCCGGTGATTAGGTCGTGAAAAAGCGTCCGTAAATAAACTCAATCGGTTCTTTATTCTTCGAATTTCGTAGCGAGCACTGTAGGTATAGCTAAATACGCTCAAAATACATAGCACGTTTTCTAAAGATTTCGTAAGCTTTTGAAAAATCGCGAATTCTAGAGAGGGTGAAAAGCCCCTTCATCGTACTCCCAAGATCGTGTATGGTGAGAACCGAAAATCCCTCCTGAATTTCGGCCGTGAATTGTACACGGCAGTCTAGCATTACGTTATTGGCGCTATCATTTGCTTAATTTTCGGTTCTACTCAAAATATCTTTGTAAGGTAACGAAAAAATAATGAAAATGAACCAATAAAATCATGTAAAATCGGCGAAGGTGCTATAAAGTGGAAAATAATGGAAAAATATCGAGAAAATGGAGGAAAATTGAATAAAAAACAAATAGAATGAAGAACGAAAAATAAAAATGATGAGTGATAAACATGCTACTTTACGCTCATTTTTTCCGGCCAAAATTTGCTTAAATTATAAAATGTCAATTCTTTTAAAAATTTTCTAGAGGATAATAAAAAACAAATAGAATAAAGAACGGAAAACAAAAATTATGAGTGATAAACATCCTACTTTACGCTCATTTTTTCCGGTCGAAAATTGCTTAAATTATAATATGTTAATTTTTGTAAAAAAATTTAGAGGAAAATTTAAAAAAATGGAATAAAGAACGAAAAAATATAAATGAGTGATTAACATCCTACTTTACGCTCATTTTTTCCGGCCAAAAATTGCTTAAATTATGAAATGTCAATTTTTTTAAAAATTTTTAGAGGAAAATAAAAAAAGCAAATAGAATAAAGAACGGAAAATAAAAATTATGATTGATAAACATCCTACTTTACGCTCATTTTTTCCGTCCAAAATTTGTTTTAAATTATAAAAAGTAAATTTTTTTTAAATTTTTTAAAATTACAATTTTTTTCCGTTTTAGGTCGATACGTGCCGCGGTCATTACAACAACGTTTCGTGCGTGTTGTTCCATCCGAGGGAGGATTTGATTTTGTCCAATGGCGAAGACAAGAGCATCAAAGTTTGGGATTTGCAAAAACGCACCTGCTTGCAAACTTTTCGCCAGGACCACGACAGATTTTGGGTCGTCGCCGCCCACCCGTCGCTAAATTTATTCGCCGCCGGGCACGACGGCGGCATGGTCGTTTTTAAAATCGCCCGCGAGCGACCCCCATTCGCCGTCTACCAAAATTTCCTCTTCTATGTTAAGGTAAAATTTTTTAAAATAATTTAAAAATAAATTTAAAATTTTTTTGGAATTTTTTAATCTTTTTTGCTCAAAATTTTAAATTTTTTTGTCAATTTTTTAAATTTTCAGCTATTTAATTTATTGTTCAATTTTTAAATGTATAATTTGATGAATTTTCTATTTTTATTCCCAATTTTCACAATTTTTTAATTCGACTTGAACGAATTGGGGGTGAGTAGAATGAATTTTAACTTTCAATTTAGGTATTGAAATCCCTTTCTCCGTCTACTGAAATTTCCTCTTCTACGTTAAGGTACAATTTATTAAATTAATCGAAAAATAAATTTAACTTTTTTTCCAATTTTTTCGAAATTTTGAATTTTTTTCATTTTTTTAATAATTTTTAATTTTTTTTCAGGTTTTCACCGTTTTTTTAAATCGACTTCGAATAAATTGGGGTGAGAAGAAGGAATTTTAAGTTTCAATACAAATATCTAAAACCCTCTTTCTTCGTCTACCAAAATTTACTCTTCTACCTTAAGGTACAATTTTTCAAATTAATTTAAAAATAAATTTATTTTTCTGGAATTTTTCGATTTTTTTCGAAATTTTAAATTTTTTAAGATTTTTCTAAATTTTAACGTTTTAATTTATTGTGTTTAATTTTTAAATTTTAATTTATAAATTTTCAATTTTTATTTTCCATTTTCACAATTTTTCAATTCGACTTTGAACGAATTGGGGTGAGTAGAAGGAATTTTAACTTTTAATACAAATATTGAAACCCCCTTTCTCCGTCTACCAAAATTTCTTCTTCTACTCTACAATAAAGTAAAATAATTTCTAAATTTTTTTTGGATTCTTTCAAATCTTTTTCGAAATTTTAAATTTTTTTTGAATGTTTAAATTTCCAGTTTTTAATTTATTGTTTTAATTATTTAATTTTTAATTGAATAAATTTTCAATTTTTATTTCCGATTTTTACAATTTTTCAATTCGACTTCGAACGAATTGGGGTGAATAGAAGGAATTTCAACGTTCAATACAATTATTGCAACCCCCTTTCTCCGTCTACCAAAATTTTCTTGTCTACGTTAGTCGTTAAGGTACAATTTTTTATATTAATTGAAAAATAAATCTAAATTTTTGCGGGTTTTTCTTGTTTTTTGGGTTTTATTGGGGTTTTATTGAGTTTTTTTATGGAAATGATAGCTAGAGCTACATACAGTTGCTGGGATTACTTCCAATAGCTGCAAGACACTAAACAAACAAAATAAGATAGGTTTTCATTTATTCTGTGTGGGGGTAAAATTTACCCCAACTAGTTATATAGTAAATTTAGCATATTTTTGCCAAATTTCCATATTTTTGGGCTTCAATTCTTGAATTCCCGAGACCAGGTGAACTTCTTCCAGATCGGCTATGCTGTGCACCTATTACGGATGTTCCGGTTCCAGGTTTTTCAAAAAATTCGGTTCTGATTCCGGTTCTTGAAAAACAAGAACTTCGGTTCTGGTACCGGTTCTTGAAAAATGAAGAACAAGAACTTCGTTTCCGGTTCTTACGTAAGTTGGAACCGCCGGTTCCGGTTCCGGTTCTTCAACTAGAGAACCGTCGGTTCCGGTTCCAGTTCTCGGTTCCTGTGTAAAAGTATGTACGCTCTGATAGCCTGACTTCAGGTAACATATGACGATATAATCGAAAGATAAATTATTCAGTAAGTCGTTTCAATCTGGAAACTGCACGTTCAAACAAGTTTTACGTCCAGTTGACAATTTACTTATAAATCACTGAATATTATCTATTTATGTGTTTCTTGAATAAAATATTATATATATCATGTCTGGCTTTGTCTGTACAATTTTTCATTCACTTGAATACTATGTTTCCACTATTCATTGCTTATTAGAATTTGTAAATTGGTGTATATTTTTGAGATCTATTATACAGTTTACTCCCCAGCGTTTTTCAGCCGATCCATATAAGCTACAGTAAGCAACCTTTACAATGAGATAGCTGATAAGCCTATTGTACTAATCTGGCAAAATTGATTAATTTACGGTGTAAACTTACTGCTTTACACTCACAATTTACAGCGTACTAAAGGCATCTAAAAATTGTAAACGATTCGGTGGGTTTCAAACAAAACAGTTTTTTGTATATCAATCAACATCCTACATTAAAAAAGTAAGTTTAAAAAAAGTAAGTTTAAAGTAAAGTAAAGTATGTTTTTTTTTCAAATTTTTCTAAGCAGGAAGTTTACACCTTAAGTTAATCAATTTTGCCAGATTAGTACAATAGGCTTATAGCTATCTCCTTGTAAAGTTTGGTTACTGTTGCTTATATGGATCAGGCTAAAAAACGCCGGGGGGTAAATTGTATATTAGATCCTATTTTTGAATGGCTGTTCAGTGGCGCTGGAATCATTTACGAGCCTCTCAGAAACAGGCTACATGGCGAAATAGCAGAAGGACGCTTATTTTTAAAATATAATTTACCCGGACCAAAATTTGCATACCAAGTTTTAATCTGTAAACTTTTGTCTGTAAACTTTTGGGTAATAAAAGATTGAATCGCTGCTTCATGTCTTCACTAAATTTTATGAAGTTCTGATTTTTAACTCTACTTAAAAAACCGATAAGCGACTTCAAAGAAGATCGCTTCCGGTTCCGGTTCTCAGAAAATCAAGAAATCGCTTCCGGTTCCGGTTCTTAGAAAATCAAGTAATCGGTTCCAGTTCCGGTTCTTAGAAAATCAAAAAATCGCTTCTCGTTTCCGGTTCCAAAAAAACGATCGGTTCCAGCCGCTTCCGGTTCCGCTTAACCGGCACATCCTAGCACCTATGGTGAAGATCCCTGAACCCCCCAATATCTTCCATGATCTGGTAATCTTTTACATATTTTATTGTTACTGAAATTGCTTGTCTCTTTATGCTTATTGGGCGTTTTCGTGCTTTTTTTATTTTTTAAAGTTATTTTCGGTTTTCTAATAATTTTTCAAAATTTTTAATCCTTCCCAGGATCGTCAAGTACGACGCTTAGATTTTACGACGTCGAAGGACGTGGCGTTGGCCAATTTCAAAGGCAAGCAATCGGCGCCATTTTATTCGATGGCGTTCAATCCGGCCGAAAATTCGATTTTGATGGTGACCCGGGCGCCCACCAACGAAAATTGCTGCTACGAGTTGTTCACTTTGAACAAAGCCGCCGAATCGGGCGACGTTTCTTCGAGTCCGCAGGAAATCAGCGACGTCAAACGCGGCGTCGGCGTCGCCGCCGTTTGGGTCGCGCGTAATCGGTAGCTAGAAAAAAAAATCGAAAATAATTGAGAAAAGTTAAAAAATAAAATTAAAAAAATTTGATCAAAAAATTTAAAAAATTTAGTGATAAAATAATAACTTTAAAAAATAATTTAAAGAAATGAAAAAGAGAATTTAAAAATTTGGTCGCTTGATGAGATACGTATCAATTCATTAATAAAATATTGACTGAATAAATAAATGAATGCATGATTTAAATAGTGAAGTAAAAAGTTTAAATCAGTAAATAAATGCATTGATTAATTGAATAAGTAAAAAATTAATCATTTACACAATCGAATAAATGGATAAATTAAAAGTATATAAAAATCATTGATAAAAAATAATTTTATAAACAAATAATTATGTAGTTAAAAAATAGATAAATAATTTAATAAATTTATAAACAAGTAAATAAATAAATAAATGATAAAATAATTAAATAATGAATGGTAAGACGTAAAGAAATAAGTAAATAAACAATTCAGTACATAAATAAATAAATCTATTGATAAATTAAATAACTTGTAGATATAAATTCATAATAAGTAAAAATCAATGATAAATGAATTATTTTTTAAACAAATAATTAGTAAATAAATAAATAATTAATTAATTATATGATTAGATAAATGAATAATAAATAATAATAATTAAATAGCATGTCAAGGTACTCTTTAGGTGTCCAGCGATTAAGCTGTGAAAAAAGCGTCCCTAAATAAACTCAAACGGTTCTTTAGTCTTTAAAGTCCTTGGCGAGCACTATATTCTTTTTTACTCGCATTTAATCTTTTTAAACCTTTCATGTAGCTTTGCCGTTTTGGATCGGATGCACGCGGTTGTGATCAAAACGTTAAAAAACGAGGCGGCCAAAAAAGTCGAAATCCCGTTGTGCGAAGATATTTTTTACGCCGGTACCAGTTTGTTATTGATAAAATGCGGCGACAATATCAGCTTGATGGACGTCCAGCAAAAGCGACAATTAGCGACGGTAGGAATCTTTGATAAAAATTATTTTAGCAGGTTTATAGGACTGTGGAGAGCAGTGTTTTTTTACAAGTTTTATTTGTGCATGTGCAAAGATGGTCCCCGAAAGTCTTCGTACATTTTATGAACCAAATTTTCGGGTACTGTAACATGATACACTAGCTATTTTATTGTGGTAAAACAGCTTTTCGACCTTAGATACAGGCACGTAGCTCCGGGGGGATGGGGGTCTGAACCAGTGTTTTTTGTACAAGGTCCGTTTGTACATGTACAAAGATGATCCTAAAAGTCTTTGTACATTTCTTACACACAAATTTTAGGGTACTATAATATGGTACAGTAGCGATTTTAAGGTGGCTAAAACAGAGTTGTTCGACCTTTGGTTACGTATTTTAGCAATTTCTAGGTTTCTGAGGGCAAAAATCAGTAATAATCTTCTCAAAACGGCGCCAAAAAATTTGGCATTTTTCCTTTAAAAATGCAATTTCTGAAATTATAAAGATACATAGAACACACAATTGCTCATTTCGGCGCGGAGCGCCGAGAATTTTGCGAATTTCGAACCTTGTTTGCAGTTTTTGTCTTCCAAAAAATCTTTGTACATGTACAAAGACGGTCCCCAAAGGTCTTTGTACATCGCGAAAAATCTTTGCCGAATACAAAAAACCGTGGTCTGAACCCCCAAAATTCAGAAAAATCGGAAAGATACTGTTTAAACGTTATTTTGTGCTACTTTTGGCCTTTTTAGGCTTAGTCTCCCCAAAAATTGGTGTTGGTACCCCCAAAATAGGACAGCCAGCTATGTATGTACATGCCTGCTTAGATAGTCACAGTTTTTTGTATTCGGCAAAGATTTTTCCCGATGTAAAAAGACTTTTGGGGATCGTCTTTGTGGGACATGTATATACAAGGAGTTTTGGGAAGAAAAAACTGCAAGAAAGGTTTGAAATTCACAGAAATTTTCGGCGCTCCGCGCCGAAATGAGCAATTGTGTGTTCTTATATCTTTATAATGTCAGAAATCGCATTATGAAAGGAAAAATGTTAAATTTCTCGGCGGTTTACGCCGTTTTGAGACGATTATCAGTGATTTTCGCCCTCAGAAACCCAGAAATTAGCTGAAATACACCATCAAAGTTCGAACAACTCTGTCCTTACCATACTAAAATCGCTACTGTACCATATTATAGTACCCAAAGATTTGTGTACAAAATGTACAAAGACTTTAGGTACCATCTTTGTACATGTACCAACGGAGCTTGTACAAAAAACACTGTTTTCTATATTTTAGCTAATTTCTGGGTTTCTGACGGGAGAACTCAGTTAAAATTATCTCCAAACGGCGCGAAGCGCCGAAAAATTCGATATTTTTTCATTTTAAATGCAAATTCTGCCATTATGAAGATATACAGGACAGTACTATTACTCATTTCGGCGCGAAGCGCTGAAAATTCTTAGGAATATTACACCTTTTTACAGTTTTGTCTTCCCAAAAATCTTTATACATGCACAAAAACGGCCCCACACTTGCGAAAAATCTTTGCTGAATACAAAAAAATTGGTGGTGAGAATAAGTATTTTTATAAATTTATTTCAGATAGGCCACATATGTAGTTTAAGGGCTGAAAAATTTCGAATAGGGTCGACTACTTTTTCGAAAACTTTAATAGTCCTACGTTTTTTAAAGAAAAAATGTCGCATTGGCGATAATTCATTTTCATAAAGCCTGTAAGCTTTCCAACTCTTGTGCTCCTTTCAAGCAATAACGTGTTTTAAGGACTTTACACTCTACACATTTTTTCTTTACACTAATTGTCCTAGAATTGCTAATCGAAAACTCTATATACCTGAGCGATTTTTTTCCGATAGCTGAAATTCCACTTCGGTTTCTGCTCGTTCTGCGCACAATCGCATTTTTTAATTTAAACAGTTCCTCTTCTTTCGCTAATTGTGCGTGATAGATTCGTCCACTAAAAATTAAATTACGTGGTTTACAACCTTATGTATGTGTGCTAATATGTATACGGATAAATGTAGCTCTATTTAAATTGCTTTACGTATGATTATAAATTACGGACTTTACACTCTACACAAGTCTTCATCTTACACTAAGTGCGAGCGACCTTACGTACGTACGTATGCCAAATGTGGCTCTGTTTCTAATTCGTTTTAGCAAGACAAAATTTTACTGACTTTACACTTTACACTATTCTTCGCTTTACACTAAGTGTGCGTGCGACCTTACGTGCGTATGTATGCCAAATGTGGCTCTGTTTCTATTCGTTTTAGCAAGACCATATTTTGCTGACTTTACACTTTATACAATTCTTGACTTTACACTAAGTGTGTGTGCGACCTTACGTATGTATGTATGCCAAATGTGGCTCTGTTTCTTTTCGATTTAGCAAGACAATATTTTACTGACTTTACACTTTACACAATTCTTCATTTTACACTAATTGTGTATGACAGATTCGCGCCCCAAAAACCAAATACGTCGTTTGGTCGCCGGATATGCAAAACGCGGCTCTGTTGGCCAAACACGGTCTCGTTTTAGTAGACCGAAAATTGCAATTGCTGTGCCAATTGCAAGAAAGTTGTCGTGTGAAATCGGGCGCCTGGGACGCCGATCTGGGAGTCTTCCTTTACACCACCAGCAATCACATCAAATACGCGCTGACCAACGGCGATCACGGCATCATTCGTACACTTGACGTGCCTATTTACATTACGAACGTCAAAGGGCCGAACGTTTATTGTCTAAAGTTAGTGTGAACTGCTTTTGTGTAAACTTAGTGTAAACTGATTAAAAATCTCTAAACCACACGCGTAACAGGGTTTTTTTAGGGATCTTCTCATCCAAAGCTGGTCATCTTCCCCATCTCCCGCAAAATTTGAAAATTTTTGACAATCCCCAATTTTCGGCTAATACTTGCGTTGTTTGGCCGTTTTTCGGGTGTTTTCTTGCCATTTTAGGCTTAAATTGGAGGTCATTCTAACCCCCAATGCTCTAATGACGGACTGCAATACCCACGATTTTGAGTCTTACCTGAACTTTTATATCACATTGCTTGGCATGTAGGAACGCTTTTTTTCCCATTAAGCGCAAAAAACCGCAAGTCGTGTAAAGCGTTCGAAAATTTATGGCAAAATCGAACAAACTCTCAGCGTGCGTTTCAACTAGCTCACGATAGCGTTTAAACGAATCACCTTATCGCACGTATTACTGGCAGCTGGCCAGAAAATTTTCCTCATTTTGATTTACTTTAACGCGGCGGGTCTTAGAATTCTAGTTTTACGTGAGCCGATTACAATTTTTTTGGCCAAATGTTGCATTTTTGCTCATCCTTACATACGTTCTTCTTCGCCATGATTGAAGCCGACGCTTGATCGGGGCGTAGTCTTTCTTGGCCAATTATTAGCACTCGATTCGAAAATTTTTGATTTTTTTTGCCTGACTCCCAAAATTTTTAACTATTTTTGTCAAGTAAAAACGCGACGCGCTACTACAGTAATCTATTCAAAACAGATGCGCATGTTAGAAGAACATGAAACCAAAGCATATAATGAAACGACATAACGTGTAAAGGGAACCGGTCTTCGCACAGTGGGTAACACTACTGCGCGAGGAGTCAGCGCTGATAAATGCTGTTAGGTGCTAAACCTAGCAGCATCGGTTGTTATACATGCGAGTATGCGCAATAATATAAGGAGCCTGCTCGATTCGCATAAGACAGCTCAGTCCAAGCTGGTGACCATGTATACAGCGAACACATGGTGAGCCCGTTAAGCAGATATCTATCTCTGAGGGACTTGGGGGTCCGGGCCCTCTTCAAATTCAAAACAATCGGAAAAATAGGACTTTTTAAAGGTTATTTTGTGCTATTTTTGGCTTTTTTGGGCTTAGTCCCCCCAAAAGTTAGTGTTGCTTCCCGCAAAATAGGACGGCCAGCTACCTGCCTGCCGTTAAGTGGCTTTATATATTTATTATTGACCTAGGAATCATATTACTACGAATGCGTGGCTCTACAGACGTACATACGCGGAGTGACCCATGCCATCAGAAACCCAACCTGCCCGGGGAGGGCGAGGAGCCATCTCCCAAATAAAAGAATTTTTTATTGTTCACAAGATTCCATTAAAATAAAAAATTAAAAATTCTCGATGTCTGCTAGAAGAACAGCCAAAATGCCTTTTTAGCACATTTTTGAGGTACTAAACTCGAAATTTTCCGGCGTTTCGCGCCGAATTTTTCATTTTCCATCTCATTTTTTACCTTAGAAGCCCAGATTTGACTTTAAAATAGTTAATATGTGAAGAAATTTCGGCGCTTCGCGCCGATATATTATTTTTGCATTAGTTTTTTTTTTGTAAAACCGCAAAATTAAATGCAAAGACAAGAATTTCGAATTGTTTTGGAGTCAAGCTTCAACTCGATATTGAAACATTAGTCGTGCAGAGAGGTCAAAGGATAGATTTTCGATATCCAAGTTCGGAAACCTAGCAGGAAAATTTATCAATTTTTTCAACATTTTCTTTATTTGCCATGGCGTCATGTTATAATGAATATATTCAGGCACGTAGCTGGCCGTTCTATCTTCGGGGACCAACGCCAATTTTTTGGGGGGACGAAGCCCAAAAAGGCCAAAAATAGCACAAAATAACATTTAAAAAGTCATATTTTCCGATTTTTCTGAATTTGGGGAGAGGGGTCTTTACAGCCCCCTCCCTATTCTCCCTAGAAATGCGTGCCTGAATATATTATGATGATTATCATATGAACCACTAACGGGCGTGACAATTTCAGTCGATCGGCTCAACCGAAAATTTTATCGATCGATCCGACCGAATATCGATTTAAATTGGCTCTGGTGAATAGACGATACGACGAAGTGTTGAACATGGTTCGGGGCGCCAAATTAATCGGCCAATCGATAATCGCCTATTTGCAAAAGAACGGCTATCCCGAAATCGCGTTGCATTTCGTCAAGGACGAAAAAATTAGATTCGGCTTGGCCATCGAATGCGGCCAGTTGGAAGTGGCTTTAGAGTCGGCCAAAGCCCTCGATGATAAAGCGTGCTGGGAGGCTCTGGGCGATGCGGCTTTGCTGCAGGTGAATTTATTTAATTTTCGTCAATAAATTTAAAAATAATTTTATTTTTTAAACAATTTTGAAATATTCTCTATTTTTCAATTTATCATAATTTTTTGATTGATTTTGGTCGAAAGTTAGTAGTTGTGAGAATCTTGTCGAAGCGGCTCTGCTGCGGGTAAATTTATTTAATTTTCGTCAATAATTTTAAAAATAAATTTATTTTTTAAATAATTTTGAAATATTATGTATTTAATAATTTGTAATAATTTTTTAATTGATTTTGATCGAAAGTCATTAGTTGTGAGAATCTGGGCGATGCGGCTTTTTGCGGGTAAATTAATTAGTTTCTACAGTAATTTTGAAAATAATCTTATTTTTTAAATAATTTTGTAATATTTTTTATTTATGTAATAATTTATAATAATTTTCTGATTTAATTTGGATGTAGATGTGGCAGTTATGAGGCCCCGAATGATTTAGCTGAGCTGCGGCTAAACTTATTTAATTTTGGCAATACTTTAACAAATAACTCGATTCCAAAAAAAATTTGTAATTTTTTTTAATCAATAAGTTATAATAATTTTTTTGATTAATTTTGATCGACAGGTGGTAAACATGCAGCTCGGCTGCAGGTGAAATAATTTTATTTTGACAATAATTTTCAAATAATTCGATTTGAATGTAAATCTATTTATGTGATATTATTCATTTATTAAATTATAATGATTTATTTATTAATTTTAATCGAGACAGTAGTTGTTCGCGTTGAAACTTGAGAAAAGTCATTTTATTCTTGATCAAAGCGCCAAAAAATTTTCCAAAGAAGGGTAAGTGTTCCCTGAAATTTGAAATAATTTTATTTTTCATAATAACCTGACTAGGCCGGTATCGAGGATCCAATTGAGGGGGGTTCGGCGGATCTCACATAAATAGGTCTATATACCGGAAAATTCGATGGGATAGCTCGCAAACAGGCCCGAATTTCTAGGGAGAATGGGGGGGGGTTCGGACCCCCCAAATTCAGAGAAATCGGAAAAATATGACTTTTTAAACGTTATTTTGTGCTATTTTTGGCCTTTTTTGGGCTTAGTCCCCCCAAAAATCGGTGTTGGTCCCCCAAAGTAGGACGGCCAGCTACAGTGCTCGTCATGAATCATGACGCACTATAATCGTCAGATTCATATTAGATGATGCGTCGCGAGCGCCGCATTTCGTCTATAATGCGCTATCATCTCTTTTTTTATTATTATAGGTTATTTATCTGTATCATGCCCTTAATCTTGCGATGCGGACGGCGCAAATTAGCTATTAATAGCGCCAACAAGAAGGAAGCGCGCACGTGAATGCCGATCTATATTCACATTAAAATCTATATTTAGCTATTAATAGCGCAAACAAAAAGGAAGCGCGCACGGCATTAACGAGCGCGCTTCCTTCTTGTTGGCGCTATTAATAGCTATATTTCGTCGACCGCATCGCCAGATTAACCGCATGATACAGATAAATATCCTATAATAATAAAAAGTGAAGATAGCGCATTATAGACGGAATGCGGCGCTCGCGACGAATCATCTAATATAAATCTGACGATTATGGTGCGTCATGTTTCATGGCAAGCAGTGTACATGCCTGCCCGCAAAAATCGCATTTTTCGGCGTTTTTTGATATGCTCTATCCACTTAGATTATAAAGTCCAAACTTTTTGCAAAAAATTTTTTTACACAAGGCTACAAAAAAGGTCGTTTTTTTGGTCGCGATTGAGCCAAAATTATTGGAAATACTTCATATCTAGTGCGAAGCGCCGAAAATTTAGAGAGGGGGGGGCACTCCTCCAACCTTAAATACAGCCCTGAACCTGACGTTTTATATAAAATATATTGATTTTTTAAATTAATTTTTAAAATAATTGTGGACCGTTCCGTCCGTTTTATATAAGGGTTCCCTTTTATTGACTTAATTTATTTCTACGGATTCTTTTCTATACGAACAATTTTGATCTTTTGCTGCAGGGCAATCATCAAATCGTCGAGATGGCCTATCAGCGCATGAAAAATTTCGATAAATTATCTTTCTTGTACTTAATTACGGGAAATATGGAAAAATTGAAGAAAATGCAGAAAATTGCCGAAATTCGCAAGGACGTCAGCGGCCAGTTTCAAGTGGCGCTCATGTTGGGCGATGTGCAGGTAAAATATTTCGGCTTATTGTCCTTGCCAATTCAATATGGTTAATATTTAGATATTTAAATTGACTGATATTTCCCAAAATCGTCAAATATTTTGAATTTCAAGCCTAAATTCGGAAAGATTCTAAATTTCTCAAATTTCTCTTCAAAAGTCTGACTGTACTCGAGATATCGACTGATCTAATAAGACGCATACATATACTATGCATATTACCATAAGTATACGTACTAGAGATGTACCGGGGCTTCCGGCCCGTGCGGGCCTGACTGGCTCTGGTGCCGGGGTCGGGGTTTGTGAAAAACGGGAAAAGGGCAGAAAAACAGTGAAAAAATATTTTTGCTGTTTTTCTGCTCCTTTTTCTTGCGTCAAAAACACAATTTTAGGTGTTTCTCACGATACTCTGTCTTTTTATGGCATTGAAACAAAAAATGGTGAAAAAATATTAAAAAAATTGAGTAGTTCGAACAAAATATAGCCAAAAACGAGTATTTGATACTTTTGAGTCCAAAGGACGTTAAAAACGCTTATTGCAGCAATTTTGTTCGACTCTTAGAAAAATGAAAAATTCTGGGGGGCGTGAAATCTCATGTTAAGTTATATTTATGATTTACGAAATTGTTTTTATTATACCGTAAATTAAGATGACATTAACGTCTTGACGTCACTCGCCGTCCATTTTCCAAATTGAAAATCCATTGGGCCCTCGCAATTCACTTATCGATTTGTGAATTCGCTCTTTCGAATGACCCAAGATTTTAAAGTGTTTTATTTGCAATTTCTTTTCTTATTTCTAAACTTTCCTAAAATTCTCCGTTTTTTTTTTGAAAATTCTGGAAAATATGGACCACTTTTTTACTCACATGGGATTATTTGCCTCAGGAGAGGGTGAAAATTTTGGAATCGTCGGGTCAGCTGCCGTTGGCTTATTTAACGGCGGCCACTCATGGACTGGAAGAAAAGGCCGAACAGCTGGGTCAGGCATTGAAGGATCTGGGCCAAGCTTTGCCCCCGGTCGACCCCAACGCCCGCCTTTTGGCCCCACCTCCGCCTATACAACAATGCGACGAAAATTGGCCTCATTTGACCGTTACGAAAGGACTTTTTGACTGTAATTTATATGCACATGGTCAAATTTGAAATTTTTCAATATTGATTTATAAATTTTTAAATTCTAATTTTATGCTAAATTGAAAAAAATTTGACTAATCCATTTATAGTAAAGGGTAGATAGATATGTACATACTTACATTGAGAATATATTATGATCATTCTAACGCAGACATGCATAGTACTAAATCATGGGAGGGGCGAGTGAAATCGTAAAATTAATCCAATATGCATTTTTTGCCTAAACACGGTAGGTATGTACGTGTTAAAAAATATCTTTTTTGACATTTCTGACGATACTCTATCTTCTAGAACGTAAAAACATGAAAAAACTTTGAAAAGTCAAAAAACTGAATAAATCAAACAAAATATAGTCAAAAATAAGTATATGGCGCATGTCAATGAGAATTTGCCACTTTTGAGGTAAGAGACTTGTAAGCAGCACCTTTCTACGATTTTTTTGGAATAATCGTTAATTCTTGGGGAGTTGGAACTCCCAAACTCCCCAAGATTATGTATGAACGCTCAACATACGTAGGGCAATGGCCGGTCTTCCCGTTGATACCGGGAGCGAAAAACTTTGGTTGGTTGCCGGTTTCAAAAAAAGCTTGTTTTGTTGTGAAAATTTCCTATACGATTCTCAAATAAATAGTGAATTTCTATGTGCATTATGCATATTTGTTTATCAGTCGAACTATGGGGAGAGCTTAATCGGTTTTGATAATTGCATTAACTAAGTAGATACAGCTATAACGGTTTGGTTGGTCGATTGATAGCTTGGTTGGTTGGCTGATTGAATAGTTGGTTGGTTAATTAAATAGTTGGCTGGTTCGCTGATTGGTTGGGTCGTTGATTGATCAGTTGGTTGGTTGGTAGGTTAGTTGGTTGCTTGATTGATTGATTGATTGGTTTGTTGGTTAGTTGACTGCTGATTGGTTGGTTGATTGATTGGTTGGTTCCTTGATTGATTAGTTGGTTGGTTGATTAGTTGGTTGCTGGCTTGATCGGTTGGCTGGTTGTTTAGTTGACTGCTGATTGCTTGATTGATTGATTGATTGGTTGGTTGATTGATTAGTTGGTCGGTTGGTTAATTGGTTGCTTGGTTGATTGGTTGGTTAGTTGACTGCTGATTGGTTGGTTGGTTGATCGGTTGTTTCGTTGATTGATTAGTTTGTCGGTTGGTTAGTTGGTTGATTGGTTGTTTCGTTGATCGATTAGTTGGACAGTTGGTTAGTTGGTTGACTGGTTGGTTGATTGATTGGTTATTTGACTGCCGATTGGCTGGTTGGTTGATTGGTTGGCTCGTTGCTTACTTGCTTACTTTGCTTAATCCGATTTGCAGGCAGGATTGCCTATTCGGGACATCATGATTGACACAGTCGTTGGACAATGTTCTTCCATTGCGGTCTGTCTGAGGCTAGCGTGGTCAGATGTTTGATCCAGCTTTTGTTGTATTCTTTTCGACTCAGGTTGAACGGTTTCAGAATAATCTCTTCGGCTTCTTTATGCAGTAATCGATGCATTGTTTGTCTTACACCTCCTTTGGGTCTTTTCCATGTTGCATGGTTTGTACTTATGAATGTTAGAGCTGGCATACGTTCTTCTGGCATCCTTAGGACATGTCCGAACCATTTCCAGCGCCGGCATTTTATGGTTTCTGATATGTTTGGAATTTTTGCCTGTTCAAGGATTACTTTGTTCTTAATAAGCATTGGGAAGTGAATTCCAAGGATACGTCTAAGGCATCTGTAGTCAAATGTTTCAAGTCTTTTTGTGTCTTCGACTCTTACTGGCCATGTCTCTGATCCATATAGCAGGGTGGCTCTAACTGTTGCACAATATATGCGGATCTTTGTTTGATGCCGTACGTCCTTTCTTTTCCAAAAGCTTCGTAGTACACTAAAAGTATTTGCAGCCTTCCTGACTCTAGCTATTGTTTCTTCGGGAGCTCCTCCTGTTGTTGTTATTTGAGATCCTAGATAAGTGAAGGAATTGACTAACTCAATACTTTCATCACCTAATTTTAGTGCATGGTCAGGGCTACCAGATGTCAAATACTTGGTCTTTGCAGGATTTATTTTTAGTCCGATGCTTGCAGCTTCTCTTTGGATAGTATTCAGCATGGCTTGTAGATCGGCTTGTGATTCTGCTAGAAGGGCAATATCATCAGCAAAAGTAAGATCTGATAAACTTTTGCCTGAAGGATGCAAAATAATACCATACGGTGACTCTGTGAATGCTGTTTCTAGAATATGATCTAGACAATAATTGAATAGAAGAGGAGAGAGAATTCCTCCTTGTCTGACCCCAGTTGAAACTTCAAATTCATCACTAAAGCTTCCATAGGCACGGACTTTGCATATTGTCCTTTTATAAAGGGCAGCTATAAGCCGGCATAACTTTGGTGGAACTCCATCAGATTCGAGTTGGAACCATATACTAGATCGGTCTATGCTGTCAAATGCGGCTGTGAAGTCAATGAAGGCAACATGTGATTCTTGACAAAATTCATGCCTAAGTTCCAATAACTGACGCAGCGAAAAAATCTGGTCAATACAACCTCTTCCTGGTCTAAATCCGGCCTGATTTTCTCTAGTTCTCATGTCCCTTTCGGTAATAAGCCTGTTAAGTAGGATTCGTTCCATGATTTTATAGGCAATGTTTAACAGGGAAATACCTCTGTAGTTTTTACATTTAATCCTATCGCCTTTCTTATGTATTGGTATTAATATTGCCATTTCCCAATCGGATGGTATGCTCTCTGTTGTCCAGATACTTTTGAAGAGTTGTTCAAGGTAAGGCACTAATATCTAATGGCAACATTTATAGATTTCTGGATTGATACCATCGGCACCTGGGGCTTTTCCACTTCGAAGACTTTTAATTACCTTGATAATTTCCATCTAATTTGGTGGTCCTTCTTGGACATTATACATTGTCGGTGCTGGCAATACAATGTGATGTTGAATAGCAGGAAGAGGTGCATTGTTGAGTAACTCCAGAAAATGTTGAACCCATTGATTGAGCTTTGCGCTTTTATTGCAAATTAAATTACCACTTCCGTCAGAGATTACATCACTGATTGGTTGAGTGTAGTTCCTCACAAGGTCCTTCATCAACTGGAATAGCTTCTTGGAATCACCTGTATCTCTAGCTCTTTCAAGTTCTAAGGCTTTTTGATTCCAATAGACCTCTTTATCCTTGCGTGCCTGTTGTTTAATTTTTCTAGCAAGTACTTTCGCTGCATCATGTTTTTGATTGGCCACTGCAAGCTTACGCTCATTAGAGAGATTGATGGTATCTGCGCTGATCCAGTCATTACGGGCAGGTTTTGTGTAGCCAATGTCATTTTTTGCAGCCTCAAATACAGCTTCCTTTATTTTTGACCAGTAGTTCTCGGGGGAGTCTTGTACGTGGGCTAAGTTCCCTTTATCGAGGTTAAATGAGCATGATCTTTTGAATTTTTCCATTATCACGGGGCATTTTAGTTGAGCGACATCAAAGCGTTGGACAGTTTCTACTTTTTAGGGAAAACCGGTTTAAGGTTTACCTCACAAACAACCATGGCGTGTTCAGTGACCACGTTTAATCCCAAGAAAGCTCGGCTATCAATGACTGAGTTCCTATATTTCTGCTTGATTAGGACGTAGTCGATTTGGTTTCAGTGTTTGAGCATCAGAGACAGTCCAGGTCTGCAAGTGTCTCGGTTATGACTAAAGAATGTATTTGTAATCATTAAACTGTAAGTTGTAGCCAGGATTTAACCAGAGTGAGCCATTTTCTGCATTTGCACGCGACCGACAGAATGTTGACCAACAACATTTCTATTTGAACTCGGACCAAGCTGCGCGTTGAAATCTCCCACTAACTAATACGAGTATTCTTTTGCTTTAACTTTACATATTTCATCTTCGAGCTGTGAGTAAAAACTGTATCATCGTCTGTAGCAGCATTTGTTGGAGCATATGCTGCAATAACTGTTGTAAACATTTCTTCGCTGTAAAACCCGAATCACTGCAAAGGCGTTCACTGATTGAGTTCCAGCTCTGTACGATATCTTGCATTCGATATGACAAGCGATGCTAACACCATGTTGACCAGTACCCGCTGGTCCACTATGGCCTATTTAAAGCTATCCTTGGCTGAGGGAACTAGCTGGCACAGTTGTTCCATTATTTGGTAGTCGTGTTTCAGTCAGACAGCATACGTCAGCCTTTCTATCATATAGGTCTTTGCCAGTAGTGATTGCTGGCCTGTTTTGAAACAAGTGCCGCACATTAAGTGTGCTGAACCTTATTGGCCCTTGAAAGGGCCGTTTGGGATTTAAGCTTAGTAAAGCTATGTTTGACACTTTTTACAACCTCATATAACTTTGCGTCGCCTAGGATTTACGCCATAGCATTTTGACTGCGGAGATTGTACTGTGCCATTTCATGATGTTTTTTTAACTTGAATACCACAAGGGCTCGCCACACCCAAGGGTCCAACAGTGGTCAACGGTGTCCGAAAGACACTACTCCGTTAGCCATACTGATTAGTTGGTCGGTTGGTTAGTTGATTGCTTGGTTGATTGGTTGGTTGATTTGGCTAGTTAACTGCTGATTGATTGGTTGGTTGACTGGCTAGTTGTTTAATTGGTTGTTTGCTTGGTTAGCCGGTTGGTTTGGCTGGTTGTTTGGATGGTTGGCTGATTCGGTATATGTATTGATTGATATGTAATAGATAGAATAGTATGTGTGCTGTGCATTGTTTTATCTTACTTGCCTACCATTGATACCAGGTTGAGCTGGGTTGATCCCATTGCCCAGGTGGGACCCTCAATTGCTTATAATTCTGGAGATTGTATTAGCCAGTCATTTCGCTGTGGGTGGTTGACTTGATTTTTTTATTCAAAACAGCTGAATTTTTTTGTAATTTCGCCTTGTTTTCTGGGTGGAATAGGGATACTTCGAATTTTCGTATAAAAATTTTAGGGTCAACTTGATGGCCATATACATAATATGTTAGTTAATCTTGATAATATAATAAGCTGAAAATTTTTATTCGATTGATTTTTTAATTTTTCTCCAAGTCTTCCCAGCGGCATATTAACTTATTTAACAGTTTTTTTCAACGTTGAGTGTAAAAAATGTGCTTAATTGATTTCTATTATTCTGTGCGTTAATTTTTAGTGTTCCAACTGACGAGGTTGCGTAAAGTTTGAAGTTTCTTACAAATTTTTCCGAAAACATTTACTTCTTTAAAATTTTATAGAAAATTTGTGTAAAGACTGAATAAATATTGTTCTGATTCGAAATTGAAAATGCATAGAAGGCAAAAAAAATTTCCGCGCCACTTTCAATTCCGTTTAGCGCTTTTTAAATACGACAAAGTTGGCGCTTTTCTTGTTTCGGCTTTCTATCGAATCATAGTTGCTCGACCGATGTTTTACTCGTCGTACATTAGCTAGGATTTCTATATTTTTATAGTTTTAATAAGAATAATTCTGAACTTCAGTTACTTGACATCACTTTCCAACTTGCATGCAACATGGAAAATTCTGGGGGAGTGAAATCATAGAGTTCCCTTCTTGGGTCCAAAAATAGTTCTTCCAGTTCTTGTCACGGAAACTGCAAATGCAGCGCCGCTGTGATCTACTACGCTTGACCAACTACAGTAGAACGTAAGCGCTTCTACCGTAGCCACGCGTGTTCAGTCATAATAAGATCGCGTTCGGCCTTAGTATATCACAGATAGCATATTGCGTTATTTGTCACACAAACGGAAAAAAAATTTCTCAATCTGCTTTGATTTTTTGCATGCGTGCGTCTCAAAAGTGTGTGCATGCTGCAGGTCCAGTCCGAGAAAAAAGGTAAAAATAGGTTGGAATTTTCGTGCATATCGTATAATTCTCGTTTCCTCCACTGGAATCTCATCTAAGAGATAATGGGCATGAAATAGAAGAAAATAGTATCTCCTGTGTGCGATCAATCGCATATTGCTCAGCCGCAAAAGGGCATTTTAAAATTAATTTCAGGCTGAGACCGTTCGGCGTTTTAAAACAAATTCATCACTAATGAAGAGCAAAAAAGATTTAAAAATCATATAGACCCAGGGAACGCGAGCAAAATCTTTGTGAGCTTGTGTATTAAAATATCAGGAGGTAAAAATTTGTTGTTTTCAAGCCTTGCCTTTATTACATGTGTGTGTAGGCGTATGTCCATGAATAGAATAAATACAAAATGATAGATACACATATATAAGTACTTCAATTGAACAGAAAAATTGCGAAGAAAGCTGGCTGGTCAGAATAAAATTTGCGCAAAATAATAGAGCGGGCAATATTTTTTGGACTATATGCTTGCCCGATGAGACAGACACTATGTGATGTATTTCACTTCTAAACTGAATATATTATTGATGTATATATCGTAAATAAATGAAAAAAGCGAAGATACAAAATATTTTTGAAAGCGTATAATGAGTAATTTTTTTATCAATTTTTGTAGTTTAAAGGCATAACGATATTTATTATTTAGTTTATCTTATGTAACAAATATTGTAAATATGCAGCACCTAAATTCTAGGGGGTCAGAATAAAATTAAATCATAAAATATAACTAAAAATAGAACTCTGGGGTCTACAGTAATTTACGAAATTTATGTATTCCAACTTCTGGGGTCACAACCCCCATGGCCATTTATTGGCCAGAAGGAAGGAGCATCAACGGTGTTTTTAATACAAGTATTTAGGTTTCATCCTTCCAGAATCCCCATGCTGTGCTGGTATGACATATGATAATTTTATTATTCTTTTCAGCACTATAAAAGAATCGAATAAATTTTATGATTAATTAGTTGATTCGATTTCAATTTGAAATTAATTTTAAATATCCACATCAACAGAATATGCATTTCAAATTCCTGTCTAGTCGTATTCCATGTCAGTTCCCCTCTAATATTACTAATTGTATCATTGTGTAAATATTAAGATAAAATTATGTAATAAAAGTATAATTATTTTATCCCATCTTCAGACGCTTATTTCGTTCAATTTTTTTCGACAAAATAGATTTTCGTTCTTCCATGCCTGTACAAGAACGGTCAGCCTGGCTATTTTTTATCTTTCCGGTTTTAAGCTGCATACAGCAGGCACAAATCACGTACTAAGGCGCACAGGGAACCTTCCGCTGCATGCGGCACGTCATCTACAACTTGCGTAAAACGGTCATCATTGCAACAAATAACAGCGTGGTTGTATTACTCGATCCACCCGTTAAAGAAAAAGACACGCATACTGTATGTTTGTATTAATACGCATAAAGAAGGTCATCTCATTCTACTATCCGCGATCTACTAAAGGACGATGTAAAATTAATTTGCAAAGTATTTGTCATCTGTATTTCTTTATTTTTGTTAAATTATCTATCTAGCATACAATATAATAGTGAAAAATATGGTTTGTAGAAGAATGAAAATAACTGTTTAAAAAACCTTTTTCCCCTCCAAAAGATAAGAGCAATTTGCTTTGATTTTATTTCTAATTTTGATTTAGTCAAAAAAACGCGCTGTTAAAATCATATAACTACTGGCAAAATAAATTTTTGGTCCTATATGATTTTTGAATCTTTTTAACTCTTCATTGGCTATGAATTTGTCTTAAAACGCAGAACGCTCTCAGCCGCAAATTAATTTAAAATGCTCTTTTGCAGCAGAGCGATATGCAATTGATCACACACAGGAAGTACTATTTTCTTTCATTTTTACGCCCATTCTGTTAGATGAGATTTCAATGGAAGAAACGAAAATTATAATGATATGCACGAAAATTCCAATCTATTTTTACCTTTTTTCTCGGACTGGACCTGCAGCATGCACGCACTTTTGAAACGCATGCATGCAAAAATCAGAGCAGATTGAGAAATTTTTTCCCGTTAGTGCGACAGATAACACGCAATATGCCTAGCTGTGACCTACTAAGGCCGAAAGGAATCTTATTATGACCGAACACAATCTTATTATGACCGAACACGCGTGGCTACGGTAGAAGCGCGTACGTTCTGTAGTTGGTCAATCATAGTAGATCACAGCGGCGCTGCGTTTGCAATTTCCGTGACAAGAACTGTAGGTACGCGTCAAAAACATCGTTTTTCAGCGTTTCTGATGATGCTTTTATCTTTCTAGGGCATGAAAACGAAAAATTCCGCAAAAAAATCAAAAAGTCGGAAGAAATTGAACGAAATATAGTCAAAACATGAGTATAATGGCGCGAAGCGCCAATTTAATCTTTTGAGCAAATAGATATCTAAAAACGCTTATAAAGTAATCTTTTTCTACAAATTTTTAGAAAATGTTCGAGAACTTCCAAAAAATCTCTAATCCGAGGGGGAATTTGAAAAAAATTTTTGCGGGGGTGAAATTTTTTATAAGTCCCCATTTCACGTTCGCTTTACACTAGTCCTAAATTTATTTTATTGTTTTATATTTATTCCTTCTGTCGTGTGTGTGTGTGTGTTCGATAAAATCAATTTTTTTCACTTACAGCCATGTTAGCTGCTAAGCCTGGTAAACACGACGCTAACCGAGTCGCCGGCGCTTTGGCTGCCGTCGACGACGTCGGCGTCGACGTCGCCGCAGCCGCCGGCGCGTGGGGCGACGAGGTCCAGTTGGATTTAGAATCCGACGAATTGGACGTCGACGGTGAACGCGACGCCGACGCGTTCAGAGTAAGTGACTACTTCATTGGCATAGGGGTCGTTACCACACCTGGGCGTGGGGAGGGTTATGCACCCCCTCTCCGAGAAACTAAAAGATCCCCCAGAAACAAAAATACCCCTACCCCCTAGAATATAATTTTCGATAAATTTTTTTCGCAATTTTTTGATGTTAATGGATAGTGGTGTTTTTTCGCTATACCATTATTTTTAGGGCTATTTTTTGACCATTGAAAAATATTGCACCCCCAGAATATTAGTGCCGCCCACCTACGGTCGTAACATATATATGCACAGCTCGATAATTCTTGGGGGGTTTAAAGTGCCTTTTTTGGCTTAAAACCGGTGAATACGCGTCAATAACATCGTTTTCGACGTTTCTTATGATGTTCTATTCTTCTAAAGCATAAAAGCATTGAAAAATTTCAAAACAAAATGAAAAAAGTCGAATAAATTGAAGGAAATACTGTCGAAAAATGAGCCTATGGCTCGAAACGCTGGAAATTTTACAATTTCGAGTAAAAAGGTAGCTAAAAATGCTTAAAGGAGCGCCTTTTCTACGAATTTTTCAAAACTGTTGCAAAATCGCGAATTTTGGCAATGGGGGATGAAAAATTTTGTTTGAGGGGGGGGGGGGGCGGTGAAAAGTTTTCTGGGGGAGAAACCTCTAAGATCATGTATGGGACGGAACCCTCTTCCCAAATCCACCGTGCTAAATGCTAAATGCAAAACTGCGTTAGCAAATGGTACCACAAGTATTAGAATGGCATCACACGTGCATACTGTGTGGGGGTATCTCTACCCGGACTTTTGGCAGGCATAACCCCCTCAGGCCGTTTTAGAACCAAACCTGTTGCTCGACAGGCACATATCTTTGGGGGATGGGGGTGGGTTCGGACCCCCCCAAAAAAAATTTCAGAAAAATCGGAAAGGACTTTTTGAACGTTATTTTGGGGTATTTTTGGCCTTTTTGGGCTTAAACCCCCAAAATCGGTGTTGGTAGCCCCCAAAATAGGACGGCCAGCTACGTGCCTGTTGCTCGAACTATGAAAAAAGCGTTAAATGACGTCTAACAGTATAGTTTTTGGTACATACACCATACATGATCTTGGGGGGTTTCACCCCTCGCAGAATCATTTTTCATCCCCCGCAAAAAAATTTTTCACCCCCCGCCAGAATTGGCGATTTCTCAAAAGTTTCCTAAACTTACCTGAAAATTGGTAGAAAAAATGTCTTTTTAAGGGTTTTTGGCTATCTATTTGCTCAAAATCGCCTAAATTTTCGGCGCTTCGCGCCATATATTCATGTTTTAAGCGATATATTGGTCAATTTATTCGACTTTTTTCGAAATTTTTTTCATGATTTTATGCTCTAGAAGGATAGAGTATCGTCAGAAACGCCAAAAAACGATGTTTTTTAACGCGTACCGGCCATTTTTGGGCCCAAAAAAGGCACTTTAGCTTTTCATCCCCCCCCTCCAGAATTCCCATGCTGTGCATGTATGACATACACTAATTTTTCGAGAAATAGACTGTTTAAATAATTCATCGAGACAATTTTCTTTTATTATTCTCTATATTTTTGATGTTGCGCAGGTCATTTAATCGCCCTTATCGCTATTTTTTCGTGCAAATTTAATCATAAATATTTATTGGGGATGAAATAAAACGAACTAAGTATCAAAATTTTTCAAAATTTGACATTAAATTGGTTAAAAAATTACTCATTTACCAGCCCCCCCGCTTCCAGGGAACCCGGTTTATTCCCTCCCAGAACTTTTGACCTTGTGCATGCATCAATGGCATGTATTTTTTGGCATTTCTGATTATGTACACTATAAAAATTGAAACAAATTCTGAAAAAACTCAGTTTTTTTCAAAATTCATCAATATTTAGCTCAAAATCTTCCCGCATGTATATTCAAATAAAAAATACCTTCTTCGTATAATATAAAAATATGGAAAAAATCTAAGAGAAATATTCAAGTTTTCTAAAAATTCCATGATACTTAACTCATAATCTGTCTGTTTGTATTTCAACCGCTGTTTTTTAAACTTCGATTTTTTGTACGATGGAAAATCGGTCTTAAACTGCCTACTTTCAGGCACGTAGCTGGCCGTCCTATTTTTGGAGGGGCGCCAACACCGATTTTTGGGGGACCAAGCTCAAAAAGGACAAAAATAGCACAAAATAAGGTTTAAAAAGTCCTATTTTTCCAATTTTTCTGAATTTTGGGGGGTCGAACCCCCCATTCCCCAGAGATACGTGCTTGCCTACTTTGTGTACAAAGGTGTACAGAGATCGCTCCAAAAATCTTTGTACGAGCCTCAAAATTTTTGTTTGTCCCGTACAAAAAACAGTGATTTCAACTATACATGATCTCGTGGGTTTTGGTGGCTTCTCCCACTCGGAAAGTTTTTACCCCCTTCCCAGAATTCGCGATTTCTCTGAAACATGTCCGAAAAATTTGTACAGAAGGGGCTGTTTTAAGCGGTTTTCCCTATGTGTTTGCCGGTAAGTGTCGAATTTTCGGCGCTTGGCGCCACATACTCATTTTTTGACTATATTTTGTTCAATTTATTCGATTTTGTTCTTTTTTTGAAATTTTCTCATGTTTTCTACGCTCTTTTCCGAGAATGGCCAAAGATAGGCTCACAAATTTTGCTCTTTACGTGCGAAATAGCGTTTTTCGGCGTTTTACACCGTCTGCTTTTATTTAAAATCGTTTTTGACGCAACATTTTTGCGAAAATTTTTTAGATTTTCGACTATTTTGTGCTAAAAAATCAGATTTCCAGGTCGCAAAGAAAGTAAATATAAGTCATTAATAGGCAAAGCGCCGGAAAATTTTGATAAATTATGATCACTGGCGACCAAAAATCATCGCAAATTACATATCCATTCTTTATCTTGCCAAATATTTTTGGCCAATGGGGACGGCCAGCCCTTCCTCCCGCCCCCTTAAATCCGCCCCTGCTCCAGAAAGATAAAGCATCGTAGAAAATATGCTGAAAAAGTATGTTTTTGACCATACATGTACAGCATGGGATTTTGGGGGAAGGGTCAGGCCCAAAAATTTTATAAAAAGTTCCTTTTTGGTGCTAAAAAACGATGAGTGCACGTCAAAAACACTGTTTTTGACGTTTATGATAATATTCGCTCATTCTAGAACATAAAATTGTGAAAGAAATCTCCAGAAAAATCTGGAAAAATTCAGTTAATTGAACAAAATGTAATCAAAAAATGTGCATATGGCGCGAAGCGCCGAAAATTTGAGGTTTTTGAGCTAAAAATGAGTTGAAAATGCCTATAAAGGCACACATTTTTCACAACTTTCACCAACTTCTGCAAAAAAAAATCGACAATTCTGGTGTCGGTTGCAGCCATTGTGCGGGGGTTAGTTGCCATTTGGGGGGTCGAAACCCCTCCCAAACCCCCTTCCATGAACACGTATTCTTTTTGAAGCGTAACCAGCATGTTTGAGCTCAAAACAGACACTTCAAGATTTCACTCCACCCCTTAAAAGTCCCATGCTGCGCGTCTTTGATTTCAACTAATAATATTTCTCGCCTAATTAAATTTCCGTCCCTATGCGGTTTCATCGCGCTACGCGATTTTTAGGACGCCGTCAGTCGCTCGCCAACGTCGCCGACGGCCGAAGGCGGCGGCTGGGAAGTCGAAGACGCCGACGTCGAATTGGCGCTCGAAGGCGCGTCGCCGACGCGCGGCGACGCTGCGGCTGGTCGCGCATCGGCGGCCAACGCCGCGCCGACGCGCGGCTTGTCGCCGCGCCATTTCTGGACGCAGCAGTCGCGATTGGTCGCCGATCACGTGGCGGCCGGATCTTTCGAATCGGCGTTCAGGTTGGAAATGATTTATTGGAAAATTTACGGCCTCCCGTGTACAGTTCTTGTCACGGAAATTGCAAACGCAGCGCCGCTGTGATCTACTACGATTGACCAACTACAGTAGAACATAAGCGCTTCTACCGTAGCCACGCGTGTTCGGTCATATTAAAATTGCGTTCGGCCTTAGTAGATCGCAGCTAGCATATTGCGTTTTTTGTCACACTGCTTTGATTTTTTGCATGCGTGCGTCTCAAAGTGTGTGCATGATGCAGGTCCAGTCGAGAAAAATAGATTGGAATTTTTCGTGCATATCATTATAATTCTCGTTTCCTCCATTGGAATCTCATCTAAGAGATAATGGGCATAAAAATGGAAGAAAATAGTATTTCCTGTTTGCGATCAATTGCATATTGCTCTGCCGCAAAAGGGCATTTTAAAATTAATTTCAGGCTGAGAACGATCGGCGTTTTAAAAGAAATTCATCGCCAATAAAGAGCAAAAGATTTAAAAATCATATAGACCTAGGGAACGCGAGCAAAATCTTTGTGAGCTTGTGTATTAAAATATTAGGAGGTAAAAATTTGTTTGTTGTTTTCAAGCCTTGCCTTTATTACATGTGTGTGTAGGTGTATGTCCGCTGAATAGAATAAATACAAAATGGTAGATACACATATATAAGTACTTAAATTGAACAAGAAAAATTGCGACGAAAGCTGGCTGGTCAGAATAAAATTTGCGCGAAATAATAGAACGGGCAATATTTTTTAACTATATGCCTGCCTGAGGAGACAGACACTATGTGATGTATTTCACTTCTGAACTGAATATATTATTGATGTACATATCGTAAATAAATGAAAAAAGCGAAGATACAAAATATTTTTGAAAGCGGATAATGAGAATTTTTTATCAATTTTGTAGTTTAAAAACATAACGATATTTATTATTTAGTTTATTTTATGTAACAAAAATTTTAAATATGCAGCACCTAAATTCTAGGGGGTCAAGAAGTAGGTAAATCGTCAAAAATATAACTAAAAATAGAATTCTGGGGTCAACAGTAATTTGCAGGGGTATGTATTTCAACTTCTGGGGTCACAATCCCCCCATGGCCATTTGTGGCCAGGAAGAAGGATCATCAACGGTGTTTTTAATACAAAATTATTTAGGTTTCATCCCTCCACAATCCCCATGCTGTGCTGGTATGACATATGATTAATTTTATTAGTCTTTTCAACACTATAAAAGAATCGAATAAAGATTTATGATTAATTAATTGATTCATTCATTTTAAAAATAATTTTAAATATCAATTTTCAAATTCCTGTCTAGTCGTATTCCATGTCAGTTCCCATCTAATATTACTAATTGTATCATTATGTAAATATTATATAAAAATTATGTGATAGAAATATACATATGAATCGCCGTTTCTGGTCAAAAATTATAGGTCATTTTACCTCCCCCAGCAAATGGCCGAGGACCATAGGTCGGCAGCGCCAAATTTTTTGGCTCTTTTGCATTATCCTACCCCCACGAAATTTAAAATTATTTATATTTAAAAAACGAAATTTATTACTTTATCACACAATGTAACTTATTGAAACACAGATTACACTATTTGTATAATTACACATACAAAAACACTGCTGCATTCTGGCCTTGTCCATAAATTACATTGCATATTGTTGTGTAAAGTGTTGTTGAAATAATAAAGTAATAAATTTCGTGGGGGAAGGGTAAGATAATGTGAAAGATTCAATTCTTTTGGGGGTGTGCAGATTTTTCAAAGGTATAAAAAAATGGGCTTAAAAATGGTGATATTGCAAAAATCAACGTTTATTTTTCAACGTCAAAAAATTGTTAAAAAACGAAAAACTTTTAAAAAATTGAATTCTGGGGTATTCGGTCTCCTAGGGGGTGCATATCCCCCTTCCCCGCCCACGTGAGCTTAGGACCCGCACCCAAAATTTCGAGCCGTTACTTGTCCGCTTGCATATCATTCTATTTTTAGACTTTTGAACGATCAGCTCGGCGTCATAAATTTCGCCCCTTTCAAGCCGCTATTTTCTTTCCTTTTCGCTCGTTCCAAAGTGGCTTTTCAATGTTCTCCCATCCTAGAGTCGAATTTCGCCTATCCGCTTCGAAACTGGAAAGACGCCTCGGGCAAAACTGGTTTGCCGGCAGTCGGTGAAAAATTGAATCAGCTGATTGAGCGGTTGCAGGTGCAATATTTTGAATTTGGTTTTCCAAAAATTCTGTGTTGACCATCTTTATTTTGGTGCACAAAAACGGTAGGGTGTAACCTGTAAACCACACGTGCACATAGGGGTGAGGCGTGCATGTAACAGGGGGATGGGGGAATCCCCTCACCTAGAGTCGGACGTTACCCTCCCCACTCATCAAGCCAGCGAATTGTTGGTCCTCGAATTTTTTGGAGAAAATCGAATTTTCTGGCCATTTTGGCCAAAAATTGGAGGTTATTCACCCCCCTCCCAAAAAATGGCCGGGGACCCACCTTCAAAATTTCGAGCGGTTACATGTATGGGATGAGGGCATTACTCCCGCGGAAGGGTCAGAGCAGACAAGTACTGTCCGGCGATTTTTAGCTGACTGAACCTTTTTTGCCTTATTTTTTGTGGACAAAAGCAGTACAAATGTCAAAATTTTTCCGATGTACTTTTTTACTCAAAAATCGCCAAAAATTCATCAGCTTCTGTATTTTATAGTGTTAAAACAGGTATAATGCAATCAAAATGGACAAAAAAATGCTTCAAAAATGCGATATTAGCACAAAAAAATTTTTATAGGCTATTAGTACCATTTTGGATTTCTGGGATTTTACCCCCCCCCACTACCGAGCCTGACCTTGTACATCTATGCTGTAAACAGCTTACAATTTTGCTTGGAAAAAATGGAATGTAGTGGATAAATTTATTGATTAGAAGCAGTGATCGGACCGAGAAGTTCTTCCGGAGCCGGGCCGAGGCGACACAAATCGTACCTCGGCCGAGGCCGAGACCGAGGTAATGCCGAGGTCAAGCTTATATACCTATACCCATAAATAGTACTCTTAGAATATTTTGTATGTACATGAGCTAGAGAATAATCGTAATATTTAACACTTTATCGAACTAAAACAAATGTTTATTGGTGTTGGCCAGAATTTTTATTTCAATCTGATGAAGCAGATAATTCATCATCGAAATCTAGATCATCTGAATCAAAGTTAGCCTCATCTATTTCGCCTTGTTGTGCTATCGCGTTATCATCGTCGTCATCCTTTATCAGATTCTTTAAAGTCACACTATTATAACCAACTGCTTTTAGATTGTGCTTTACAAAAAAGAGTCTTTGAACGTTTTATGGTAGCAGACGAATGCGAGAATTACTGTACTTTCTGATCCATCCAGTAGCGGGAGGGGGCGGTATACAAACTTTTCCAAAAAAGTCAAAAACAGGTCCAAAATTTTGCCCTCAACGCGCGAAATAGCATTTTTCGGTGTTTTACATTGTATACTTTTACATAAAATCATTTTTGAAGTCATATTTTTCTTAAATTTTCAGAATTATGACAATTTTGTGCAAAAAAATCATTAAATTTCTAAGACTTTAACAAAAATCTGGCGCGAAGTGCCAAGAAATTTGCAAAATTAAGGCGGATAGACGTTCAGAAGCATGATTTACTGCTTGATTTCCTGTATTTATAGCATTTGATGCAAAACATTGAAATTTTTTTATTGAAAATTGAAGAAAACTATGCAAAAATAGCTGTTTCTGCTGTTAAAATTGTTTTGAAACCTACATGAACAGAAAAGGGCTTCCAGGGCCCGGTTTCACCACAAAGCTACGAATTAGGAGTTACGGATGACGGTTTCATGAGTACGAGCTGCGAGTACTAATAATTTCCGTTTCATCAAAAACTGAGATTTACGAGCCACGGGCTACGAGTTACGAGTTCTACGAGTACTTTTTACGAGTGTTTTTTCACGAATAACGGCTGGGCGGTTTCACCAGATATTACGATCGAATGTTACGAGTGAGTGCGTTTAATAGTTTTCTGGTTTGTTTTTTCTCAATTTGTTTCACTTTCGTGCACACACCTAAATAATACATATACTGGCAGCACATGTAAAGGGTAAGAAGATTAGCATTAAAAAATAATATATTTTTCAAAAAATGTTTTCGAGAAATCCCATAAAAATCGATTCTTAAGCTGCATTCTTGAGTAGTAATTCGAAATTTTATTTCTTTAGCCCTTGTTAGTAATGTTCGCAGCTTTTTTATGAAAAATATTACAATCACTTAGACATTTTGCATGAATGCGGAAATCAGACATTTTTGATTAGATTTCTGAAAATTAGAATTTCATCGCACTTCCTTCGGAAAAGAGCCGACTGCATATTTTATGTACGTATTAATGACAAATAAGAATGATTTGTTAAATTTGAAAATGGAAATAATACGCTGTGATATACTTTTTGCTTCGTAACGTCTCTGAATATGATTTAATTGATTTCGTTTATAATTTATAATAGTAATAATAATAATAATAATAATAATAATTATTATTATTATTATTATGATTATTATTAGTATTAGTATTATAATTATAATAATAATTATTATTATTAGTACAAGTAATATTCTTATTATTATTATTATTATTATTATTGTTATTATCGTCATTATTATTATTACTAATATTATTATTTTCGTCCTTATTTAAACTTATGAATTTTCTGAGAAGCTTATTAATTCTTGTTGACTAAATCCCAAACATTTCTTAACACTTTCTATGTTTTTCTATCGAGCGGCATAAAATCTGCAATTAATTACATAATTATGCTGTTTAAAACAGAGACAATGACTAACGAAGAATGTCATACGCAACAGAAAAGATATACATTTTATTACGAGTACTCGTAAAAAGGTCCAAAAAGTACTCGTAAAAAATGAGTTTTTATGAGTCCTACGGAAATCCTGGTGAAACCCTCGTAATACGAACTCTTAACCCGTTGCTCGTTACTCATAACTCGTAGTCGTAATCCATAACTCGTAAAAAGATGGTGAAACCCGATTTTTCCGTAAAACGGAAGTCGTAGGACTCTTAGGAGTCGTAAACTTATGGTGAAACCGGGCCCACGTCGCCAAGAAAGTAAATAAATGTCATTAATAGGTATCATCCGGCGCTAGCGCCGAAAAATTTGAGAAATTATGGTCACTGACGACTAAAAATCATTGCAAATTGCATATCCATTCTTTATATCGCCAAATATTTTGGCCAATGGGGAGCAGTCGCCCCCTTAAATCCGCCTCTGCATGTAGCGACTGTACTTTCCGATCCATGTAGCAAAAAGACGCTTTTGGTTGTACAAATTATCATTGTGAAATTCAACGCGAAGCGCGAAAAGTCTTTCGCGATTATTCTCACATTTTATTTCGAAAGGGCACTTTCCCCCAATCCCCTGTATACGAGCCTGAGCTCTACGTTAGGGTTAAAATAGGAACTATATGCTATGCAGGAAGGTCGGTAGGATACTTAATCAGTTATACTGATACACAAAACCTCTAAAATAAAAAATAATTCATGACAATGCGGTGGAAGAATAGAAAAGCTGTGGTGAATGAATGACAGACAAATGTTCAAAAACTCCTTTTTGTAAAGCATAATCTCAAAGCAGTTGGTTATAATAGTGTGACTTTAAAGAATCTGATAAACGATGACGACGACGATGATGCGATAGCACAACAAGGCGAAATGGATGAGGCTAATTCTGATTCAGATGATCTGGATTTTGATGATGAATTATCTGCTTCATCAGATTAAAATCAGAATTCTGGCTAACAACAATAAACATATGTATAAACATTTATTTTAGTTAGATAAAGTGTTTAATATTACGATTATTTTCTCTGCACTGTACTTTCCGATCCATGTAGCGAGCATGAGAAATAAAAGTTAGTCATCATATGAATATCAATTGGCACTTTGCTGTATGTAACTTGGTGTAACTGGGTACGCGCCTAAAACCATAAGAAAAGACAATAGGTAAGAAACAGCCTGTGTACTGCAGATGCATTCTAAATAGTTAATATTTAACTGATATATTAAACTTATTTAAATTTGATTTTAACCCTCGGCGCCTCGGCACTTTTCAGCTTCGCCCTCGGCGCCGAGGCCGAGGCTCCAAAAACGCCGAGGCCGAGGCCGAGACCTCGGTCCGATCACTGATTAGAAGTGAAGTAAAATGCCAAAAAGCACGCAGTTATTTCTCGACGAATCATTATATACATGAATACAATTGTTAGTCAAACCTGAAAACGATAGCCAATTTTGAGCTATTGTAAACGGATAATTTTGTTGGTTTTGATGATATATTCGAATAATCTATGCACTCCTTTATAATTGCTTAAATATCGTTGATGTTAGAGTTTAAACAGCTTTTGTAGCCGGTTTACACCGAATTTTTAAATTAGTCGCTTTACACCGTATTCGCGAAGTGGTCTGTTTACGCTGGAATTCTCACTTTACACTAGGGATGGGACTGGCACCGGCGTCGGTGCAAACTAATAATACAGAAGACGATTTTAGCTAATTGCCTCGTCTTTATTCACAAAACAAATCTTTCCAATCTAGCGTTTTACTCTAATGTTGAATTTTGTTCGGATGGATACATTAATAATCGATCCCTCAATAATAATAATTACATTTTTGCGGTGGTTGCACTGAGATTTTGACTCATGCTGTAGGCGAGTCGTAAAATACTGCGCATATCAAGCAAAAAATTTGGCTGCTTGACATGATAGAATGTCATTCAATTAATTATGCAATTTTTGGAAAATAAAATTATGATTATTAGAACTCCAAAGAAGGCGTTGTTAGCAATTGGATTCGACAGAATACCGCTATGCATGGTTACAAGCGCAGGCGCGTAGCTGGCCGTCCTATTTGGGGGGGAATGGCAACACCAATTTTTGGGGGAATAAGCCCAAAAAAGCCAAAATAGCACAAAAAACGTTTAATAAGTCAGATTTTTCGGAATTTGGGGGGTCCGAACCCCCCTCCATTCCTCTTAGAGATACGTGCCTGTTTAAGCGAACATGTTTCCTGGGGAAGTACTTAAGCGGGCTTGATCCCCGGGGAATATGCTGCTCTCAACCCTAGCAAAAGGCGGTTGTTTCCTGCAGAACTTTTAATTTCAAAAAGCTTTAGATAATATGTTGTTCTACGCTTTTCGCTGATCTGTTGCCTCAAGCGCATTAATTTTTTGTATAATCCATCGCTCTACATAGTTATTTCGGACCATTTATCATTAAATTTTATTTAATTTCTTCGAAAACTGGTCGATCTTATGTTTCAATGAGAAAGTTTGTGATATGTAAATATAAAAATTTTGTTTTTAGAGCATAGCTAACTAACTACCAATTCTTTTATGTCCAGCAAAGGGTATTCAAAATATTTTTAGACTAGGCCGCATTTGGAATTTTCATGCTGCGGTGAGAAAAATAATATGTAATAAGATAAAGCTATCTTGGCAAAAGCTGATGGATCGTACGTGAACATGGACAAAAATTATATATCATATATGGACATATGCGAATTAAGAAACAGCTGCATTATTGCCACCCAGGCACGTATCTCTGTGGGGAATGGGGGTTACGTTACGTTACGTGCCTGTTGCCACTTAACCCCGATTAAACATATTCTCATACACAAAGTATAGCAGCACCGCTGCACCTCTGCTTTACACCACATTCGAAAAGTAGTGGGTCTGCACCGGATTCGTAAAATATTCACTTTACGTCTAATTTGTGAAGTATGTAGATTGTCGCTAAAATTGAAAGTTCTAAGCTATTTCATCACTCTGTAAAGTTGGACATCGTGCTGCGATGGAATTTTGATTCGCCGGTCATCTCTTTACATACATTTGTATATAAGTATATACATATGTATATTGAATATAGTATGGAAATTGCGTACCTTAGGCTTACGTACATACGTAATCTGGGGGGGTGGGTTTCAACCCCCACCCCGCACAGAATTGGCGATTTTTTGAAAGTACTAAACATTTTTTAGAAATTTTTAGAATGCTTTTTTGAAGTGTTTTTAGCTATCTATTTGCTTAAAAGTGCCAAATTTTTTGCCGCTTCGCGCCATAATACTCATTTTTTGACTATATTTTGTCCAATTTGTTCCGACTTATTTGATTATTTTCAAATTTTTCTTTATATTTGTGTTGTGCTCTAGAAAGATAGAGCATCGTCGAACGATGTTTTTGACGCTTATTCACCATTTTTGGACTCCAAAAAAGGCATTTTATAATTTCACGCCCCCTCCTCAAGAATTCCCATGCTGTGCATGTATGCTTACGCAGTCTTCTTACAGGCAATTATTCAATTTTTTTAATCCTTGTAATAAAGCGCGGAATCACAAACATGTATCGGCGTTTAAAAATCAATCTATCTATGCTCACGTGATTAAGTCTTCATTAATAATGCAGAAAACTGCGGTTTTAATCTCATATAGGCAGCTTGATTGAGTCGCTTTAAAAGCAAATTTTGAAAAATTTTCTTGAAACTTAAAAAACTAGACGATTATCCATGAAAAAGATGCGACATTCCTTATTGCGCCGCTTTGCACTACTTTTTTCAAAAATTTCACTGATAACGTAAATGCCCTCTGGGGCCAATTCATTTCCACTTGGAAATCCAAGTCCCAAGTTCCAAGTTTCCAAGACTTGGAATTTCCAAGTTTCCAAGTGTCAGTTCATTTGCTCAAATAAAAATTCCAAGTCATTAGCATTTTTCGACTTGGAAAAATGTCGTTTTTTCTCCAAGTCTCAAAGTAAATTTTCCAAGTTTCCAAGTGTCTGTCTTTTTGCTCTTTCCAAGCACTTGGAATTTCCAAGTCGGGCTCGTTTAAAAATTTCCAAGTTTAATTAACATAAATATGTTCACAATGCGCTGCGCGTGAGGTAAGTACGATAAAAGCAATGAGGAGTGTCACACGCGCATCTCTGATGAAAAGGCTGTTTTTGGTGGAATGTCATTGTGTTTGCAAACACTGCGATAAAAATGTGCCGAAAACCACCAAACGATAAAACGCGCGAAAAAATAGCGTTTTTAAAGGCAATCGAGGAAAGAAGAGACGTAATTTTTGGAGCATTTTCTGCGAAATTAACGAATAAAGACAAAGAAGCGGCGTGGAAAGAAGTGCAAAGAGAAACGCTATCGCAAGAATTTACGAAATATTCAGAAAAACAAACTGAATGCCAATATTTTTCAACTTGTAAAATTTGCTGCACAATCGCTGACAATCAATAGCCGTTTCAGGGAATATCACAACGTCGTGAAATAAATGTCTGACATCGACAAATTTGTGAAAAACTGTGCAAACGGTTGCTTTAGAAATACCTATGTAAATATACTTGTCTATTCCTCAATTTCTGCTCTATGAAAATTAATTGTTGGCTGGCAAGCCCGTCTCCTGGATTTGGCTAAAGGGAGCCTAACTTGAATTGGTCTATATCTCGGAAATTTCGTCGGGATAGCCTGCAAAACCCGCATTTTTCGACGTTTTTCAACATGCTCTACCCATTACGATAATAAAATTCAAACATTTTTTTAATTAACTTTTTGTCTCGCTCAAAAAAGCTACAAAAAGTGCCATTTTTTGGTCGCGTTTAGGCCAAAATTCTAATAAATACTTCACATCCGGCGTGGAGCGCCAAAAATTTGAAGAGTTTGCGACAAGGACATGCGATTTTTTCGTCTTTATATGCATTATGTCACCTTTCAAAGATTTTTCCAAGCAAAAAGGATGGGCGGCCGCCTCCCCCCTCGTCGCCCTTAAATACGGCCCTGTTGGCTGGTGCAGATGAAGTTGGGATATTAAAGGTGTTGTACTTTTTTCTGTAGTTGAGATGAGTAGCTTTATTATAAACTTAAATACCGAAATTTGAACGGATTAACGTGTTTTCAAAACGTTTTGAGAATAAGTATCCGAGAACTATTGTAATTTTTTGCAATACCGATTTGCTCATCGTCAGATGAATCATCCATTTAGAAGATCCCGATAAACTTACGACGCCAAATAATATATATAACATCGACTAAACGCGCTTGGAAAAATTTTTCCAACTGAAAATTGACTGGGAAAAAATAATGCTATTTTCCAAGTAAATTTTCCAAGACTTGGAATCCAAGTCAAAAAATTCAGAAGCAAATGAACCGACCCTTGGAAAAATGCACTTTTACTTGGGAAAAACACTTGGAAATTCCAAGTCTTGGAACTTGGAAAACCGAGCTGCAAATAAATCACAACTTGGAAAAAAGCCGGTTTTCCAAGACTTGGAACTTGGAACTTGGAATTTCAAGGACTTGGAAAATGACGGAGCAAATAAATTGAGACTTGGAAAATTTCGCGTTTTTCCAAGACTTGGAACTTGGGACTTGGAATTCCAAGTGGAAATGAATTGGCCCCTGTCTATACATGCACAGCATGGGAATTCTGGGGAGGCTGAAATTATAAAGTGCCTTTTTTGGGTCCAAAATGGTAGGTACGCGTCAAAAACATCGTTTTTAAGCGTTTCTTACGATGCTCTGTCCTTCTAGAGCATAAAAACATAAAAAAGTGGGGACAAAATATAGGCAAAGCATGAGTATAAGGGCGTGAAGCGCCAAAAATTTGGCACTATTGAGCAAACAGACAGTTAAAGACATACCTGGGCGTTGTGGGTCGGGTTTGGGGTGTGCACCCACTAGAAACCAAATACCCCCAGAATTCGATTTTTGAAAACTGATTTTGTCTTTTTTCGCAATTTTTGATGCCAATGGTTAGTGCTCGATGAGAAACGTTGAGAAATGATGTTTTTTCGCCATACCACCATTTTTAAGGCCATTTTTTACTTTTGATCAAATCTTGCACCTCCCACCCAGAACTTTGGTCCCGCCCATCTATGGCTAAAAACGCTTAAAAAAGTATTTTTCTACTAATTTCTAGAAATTTTGTTGGGAACTTTCAAAAAATCGCCAATTCTGTAGGGGAGGGTGGAAAAATTTTTGCGGGGGGATTTAAAATTTTCCTTGGCTTGGGGTTGATAATCCTACGTTGGCAGCAACAAAATTCTGGGGGTGCAATATTTTTAAGGTCAAAAAAAGGCTCAAAAATGGTGGTATGGCGAAAAACAACATTTTTCAACGTCTCTCATCGAGCACTATCCATTGGCATCAAAAAATTGCAAAAAAAGAAAAAAAATCGGGAATTGAAATCTGGGGGGGTATTTTGGTTACTCTGGGGGTGAAGGTATTTTGGTTTTGGGGGGTGCATACCCTCCGAATCCCCCAAGGTCATGTATGCCCCTACCCCTGTCTCCATCTGAATAAAGAAATATCCTCTTCGACTATTTTTGTTTGTTTCAGCTTTCTTCATGGAGTCAGATTTTCAGATTTTTCCGATTCCGCTCACAATTCAGCTGTAAATTATATTAATTGATTAGGATTTTGCTGGATTGTTTAAATTTTTGTGGTTGATTTCCATATTATCTTCTTAACAGTCAATCGGACCTTAATCTTTCTTCATTGAGAATTTGATTAATTTTTTTAAAGAATGGTAAAATTGAAGAAAAACGTCTTTTAAGTCTTTTTGATTCTTAATTAATTAATCAGTGTAGAATTTGTTGTATTAAAGATCTCGGGGGAGAATTTGACTTTGTTTTCACACCCACAAATAGTTTTTCGCGCCCAAAAAACTTATCATCCGGGCCAGAATTTTTGATTTTCCATAAACAATCGTAGAAAACGTTTTTCTAGCGCCTTTATTGATATTTAGATTCAAAATTCTTGATTAAATGGCACTTCAAGCAAAGCAACTATTTTTGACGATTTTTTGTCGATTTTCTATTGATTTTTCTTCAAGTTTATCAACATTTCTTATCATTTAGAAAGGAATATCGTCAGAAACGCTAAAAATCATATTTTTGACCCGTATTTTACAGGTTTTTCAATCTTAAAAGGCATTTTAGAACAAGTCTTTGGTTTCTTTTCAATTTTCTTGCTTTGTATGCGTTTTTGATCATGAAAAATGGAAAATTTTGACATTAAGAAATGACAATTTTTGACAATGAACAATTGATATTTTTTCGAAGGTATGCTACAAGCTGACTAACACTGGAAAATTCATCGAAGCGATTGAAAAATTCCGGCGACTCTTGCACAGCGTTCCTCTGTTAATTGTCGAAAATAAGCAGGAGCTGACCGAAGCTCAGCAATTGGTCGAAATCTGTCACGAATATTTGGTTGGTTTGTGCATGGAAGTGAGCATACTGTATATTAATTTAAAGAATAATTTAAAAAAATCCGATTAATTAATCAATTACGCATATTATTAATTACATTATTTAAATACTAAGCGGAAAAGATGTATTATAAAATATATTAATATTGATCTCAGTAAAAAGTTAGCACCTTGTGCATTGCATACTTTATCGATTGCTATAAATAAGGATATACACTTATAGCTCATATGTTGCATGCACATTGTTAGGGTGGCCAGCACACATGGGCCTGGAGGGTCTGGGGGAATCTGCTTTCCATAGGATCTGAGAGACTCCCAGAATTGAATTTTTGGTGCTATTTTTGGCAATTTGGCCGCATCGGACCCCCTCAGAATTTTGCTGTCGTCCGTATGTATGTGGTGGCCACCACACCTGGGCGTGGGGTTTGGGGGTATGCACCCCCCAGAAACCAAAATACCCCCCCAGAAATCAAAATACCCCCCCAGAATTCAATCTTTGAAAATTTTTCGGTTTTTTCGCAATTTTTTGATGCCAATGGATAGTGCTTGATGAGAAATCGTCGAAAAATGGTGTTTTTATCGCCCTAACACCATTTTTAAGGCCATTTTTTGACCTTCAAAAAAATCTTGCACCCCCCCCCCAGAATTTTCTTGCTGCCCACGTATGGTGGCCACTGGCCAGGCTGGAGTAAAGTCCCGAACTTATGCTACAGTAAGTCGTGCTTATTAGGTAAATTAAGTTGAAATTGGTCAAAAATACACTATCTTGGGCCAAAATCACCGAATATCAAGTAGTTTTCGAACCCTTCTGGGGATGATACCATACGTGGGCAGCACCAATATTCTGGGGGTTAGGGTGCAAGATTCTTCAAAGGTCAGAAAATGGCCTTAAAAATGGTGGTATGACGAAATAACACTATTTTTCAACGTTTCTCATCGAGCACTACCCATTGGCATCAAAAAATTGCAAAAAAACAAAGAAATTCAAAAATTGAATTCTGAGGGGGCATTAGGTTTCTCGGGGGTTGCATACCCCCAACCCCCCCCCCTCACGCCTAGGTGTGGATAATACCCCCTCTCACCCTTCCCTGTGTGCATATATTGTATGGTAGCTGCGTGTTTATAACAATAGTTTTTTATTTATTAAAGAGCAGACATTTAACAGCCTAAAATCTTGCGAGGTACGGATGTTTATTTTAAGGGGTGTAAATTTTTGACCAAAAATGGTTGGAAATCATAATTTCCCGCAAAAGTGATTGAAGTTAACCCTAAACTGTTGATTAACTTAGTTTTCGCGCTATTATACCATTTATACCAGTTTTTTACGTCGTTTTGGCTCAACAAATCGCTGTATGCCCCGTGCATGTAACAGCCCAAAATTTTGGGTGGGGTCTGCGGCTGTGTTTAGGGTTTTGTTTTGGGGGGGGGGGTAAATAACCTCCAATTTCTGGTCAATAACGGCCAAAAAATGCGAATTTTCCCGATAATCGGGATGTGAGCAAAAATTTTCTGGCTTGAAGAGGGATGGGGGATCGCCACCATACGTGGGCAGCAAGAAAATTCTGGGGGGATCCAAGATTTTTTGAAGGTCAAAAAATGGCCTTAAAAATGGTGATATGGCGATAAAAACACCATTTTTCGACGTTTCTCATCAAGCACTATCCATTGGCATCAAAAAATTGCGAAAAAAAAACGAAAAAAATTTTCAAAAATTGATTTCTGGGGGGGGGTCTTTTGATTTCTGGGGGGTCTTTTGGTTTCTGGGGGGTCTTTTGGTTTTTGGGGGGTCCAGACCCCCCCAGATCCCCCACGCCCATGTGTGATCGCCACTATAGGTGGGCGGCACCAAAGTTCTGCCGGGTGCAAGATTTTTCGAAGGTCAAAAAATGGCCTTAAAATGGTGGTTTATGGCGAAAAAACAGCACTTTACAACGTTTCTCGTCGAGCACTATCCATTGGCGTCGAAAAATTGCGAAAAAACAACGAAATTTCAAAAATTGAATTATGAGGGTATTCTGGTTTCTAGGGGGTGCAAATCCCCTAAACCCCCACGCCCAGGTATGGTTTGAAGGCTAAAAATGCATAAAATCCAAAAAATTCTTTAAAAACGCTCGAAATCGACCAGAAATTGCGTGGATCCATGTAGTGTATACGCTATTTTAGAATTTAACCCGGGGGATCGCCACCCCCTGTTACATGCATGAATCACACCCCCCCCACTCCAGATTCGCCAAATGTGCGATTCGCTGGCGACCATAGATGCGCAGTATAGCTGGTCTTGGGGGAGGTTCAGCTAGCTAGCCTCAGAAACGGGTTAAATTCTAAAATAGCGTATACACTACGTGGATCCACACAATTTATGGTCGATTTCGAGCGTTTTTGAAGAACTTTTGGATTTTTATGCATTTTTAGCGTTCAAACCATACCTGGGCGTGGGGGTTCAGGGAGGTATGCACTCCCCATAGAGACCAAAATACCCCCAGAATTTAATTTTTGAAATTTTCTACGTTTTTTCGCAATTTTTTGATGCCAATTGATAGCGCTAGATGGGGAAGGTTAGAAAATTGTGTTTTTCGCCTTACCACCATTTTTTGACTTGCGCCTCCCCCCAGAACTTTGGTGCCGCCCACCTACGGTTCAAACTACGTCATTTTGCGCAGAAAATTTACAAGGTGTTAAAATTTTAATTAGGTGAAACGAAAAGAGCTGCCGAAAGACTCGGAGGCCGATTTGGTTCGGTCGTGCGAGATGGCTGCCTACTTCACTCATTGCCATCTGCAGCCGGTTCATCAAATGCTCACTTTGCGCACTTGCGTCAATTTGATGTTCAAGTTGAAAAATTACAAAACTTGCGCGTCGGTTTGTCGCCGGCTGCTCGAAATGGGCCCCCAATCGGACGTTTCGCAGCAAATTCGTAAAATTTTGATGGTTTGCGAAAAGGACCCGCAGGACCGATGCGCCCTGGACTACGATCAGCACAATCCGTTCTCGATTTGCAGCCAAACTTTCAAACCCATCTACAGGTGACGATTTTACCTTTTTGATTTTTATTGTTTTCATTTTATCTTTTTTTATTATTTTTATTTTCTTTTTCTTATTTATTTTTTATTCCGCTTTTTTACCTTTTTCCGACTATAATAGGTCGCTATTACTAACTTCGCGGTTTAAAGCGTACCTTTACACCTATATATACTAGCATAAAGCGATTTTACCTATGGTGTAAAGCGATGGCTTTTATGCGCCAGTTTACAATGCGTTCTCTTCTTGCGATCGTAACTATACGTGGGCAGCACCAGAATTCTGGGGGTGGGGTGCAAGAGTTTTCAAAGGTCAAAAAATGACCAAAAAATAGTGGTATGGCGAAAAAATACCATTTTTCAACGTTTCTCATCGAGCACTATCCATTGGCATAAAAAAATCGCGAAAAAACAAAAAATTGAATTCTGGGGGGTATTTTGGTTTCTCGGAGGGTTCATACCCCCAACCCCCCACGCCCAGGTGTGATCGTAACCCGACCGCTGATGCCAACTCTGCCGTTTATAGCGACGCCTTTAAAACCTACGTTAACGTAGTGATTTTACTTCCGGTGTAATGCGTTAACTTTTTCTCGCGAAATTTATACACCCTATCAATATAAAGCGATTATAACTCTTGTGTAAAGTGATGTCTTCTTTACCCGAGTTTACACTGTTTATTTGCTTTTTTGCGATTTTAACTTGACCGATGATTTCCACTTTGCGATTTAGAGCGAGGCGTCTAAAACCTGCCTACGGATATCAATTTTATTTCTGGTGTTAAGTGATGGAGTTTACACTGCTTTCTTACTTTTAGCGACTATAACTCGACTAAAGATACCAACTTCGTGGTTTAATGCAAAACGTTTACAATCTATCCGAGCCTACATTTTTTCCTCTGGTGTAAATCTGGTGTAAAGTGATGGCTTCTTACACGAGTTTACACTCCTTTTTATTTTTTAATCATGAATCCACTACTGATACCAAAGTCGCGGTTAACAGCGAAAGCTTTACAACCTATCTTCAGGTAGCGATTTTAACTGTCGTGTAAAGTTATCTTTTTTTCTCGAGTTGACACTGCTGCCATCACTCGATTTCTATTGTAATTTGACCACTGATATCAATCTCGCGCTTTCCAACGATACCTCTGAAAACTATTTACAGATAGCGATGTCATCTCTGGTGGGTGTAAAGCGATGATTTTTTTGGGTTTACACTGGTTTTTTGCTTTTTATTGATGATATTTTGATTAATGGATTTAAGTTCGCGGTTTTCGGCGGTACCTTCAATAGCTATCTATACATTGCGATTTCACTTCTGTGAATTTATGATTTTTCCCCGAGTTTACTCTGCCTTCTTGCCTTTTTAAGATTATAATTCGATTAGTGATTCAACTTCGCGGTTTGGAGTTAAACCTTTAAAATCTACCCGCAGGTAGCGATTTTATTTCAGGTGTAAAGTTGTAACTTTTTGTATCCGCAGGTATACACTGCTATTTTACTCATTTTGTGATTATGGCATAACTACTGATAGTTTACTGCTTAGCTTGATAACCCATTCATAAGTAACCTGTACAGGTAACGGTTTTATGTTTGGTGTAAAGTGATTGCTTGCTGCCCGTAAGTTTACACTGTTTTATTGGTCGTTATTAGTGATTTAACCAATAAAACATATAAATAATATTAAGACAGTCCATTTCACTCAGAAAGTAAGCTCAAAAGGCAATTTTTTATTGGACGGAATACAAGAGCGTTGCCTGAACGACTAAAGTAATCTCACTTGGTGTAACGGAGCTTTCTGGGCCTATCATTGTCGTGAAAAGTTTGGTACTTACTTTAAACCGCTTTGTTTCACCTGAACAGAAAAATTTTTAGTTTTTTATAAAGATGACGGATATTGTCTGGTGTCATCGGAATTTACGCTTATCGTCATGAGATATCCAGAAGTGTTTTTTGCTTAAGATAAAAAATTTACATTCGTTCATACGACTTTTTCGAGCCCAAACATTTGGATTGTTTCTTGTATTTTTTGGAATGGTTGTTCAGTACTAAAAGGAAAGAAGATTGCGATTTGTGAATGGGTCTAGAAGATTCGTTCGTTTATTTATCCATTTATTTATTCATTTATAACTGTCTATTTACTCGTTTCATATTTATATTCTCGCATCTTATCATTGTTACTATTATTATTATTATTAGTAGTAGTAGTAGTAGTAGTAGTAGTAGTAGTAGTAGTAGTAGTAATAGTAGTAGTAGTAGTAGTATAGTAGTAATAGTAGTAGTACTAATAGAATAGTATTATAATAATAATTATTACTATTATCATTATTACTATTATTATTATTATTAATAGTATTATTTTCATTATTATTATTATTATTATTATGAATATTATTATTAGTGTCATTATTATTAAATGTTATTATTCTTATTATTAAATATTATCATTATTATTATTCCCTATTACGGCAAAACGGTTTTTAAGGGGCAAGTCGAGCGTAAAGTGTCCGTTTTGCGGCGCAACGTATGTTCCGTCGTTCCAAGGCAAACTTTGCAACGTTTGCGGTGTATCAGAAGTTGGCAAAGATTGCTTGGGCCTCAAAATCAGCCCGTCGCAGTTTAAATAAACATTGAGTGATCAAGTTTAATATCATTGTTTTTTGTTTACAATTTTGGTTGTCGCTTCCTGTTTACGTTCTTTCGGTAACGCACCGATTATTTATTTTGGCAGAAACGTATATGGCTCATTTGATTGCATCGTGTTAGCGTTGAGGCGTTTTGTAAATAAAAGCTAGACGCATTGGTTTGCAAGTGTATTATATTCTCAATCGATGCGAAACGACTGCAAAAGTCGTTTAAAGTGAAGGGAAAACCGGGATGTTACATGCAATAATCGAAAACTGCATAAACTTTTATTATGCGGAATTTTGTTACTGCAGCTTATCCCGGATTGGCTACCGAACCATCGAAAGCGGCTGTGGTTCGGCTCCCGAGAATCTCTGATTTTCTAAAAATCCTTGGAATTATGCTGTTTTAACCCTCCGTTTACCATCATGTTTTTGCAGTCGAAGTGCACCATCATGGCATAAACTAGTACATATTAAATTATGCCTTCTTAACATTCTCTGTCAGCTATTACTTTCATTTAGTGCAATTTTTTATGCTCTTTCTGAATATGTATCTTATTTTCTGTGAAAATTATTTTTGAAAGTTGTATACTTAAAAAACTATCACAATGCATGAGGATAGGCACGTGTGTATAAAAAAATAAAATCAAAAAAATGTAGATTCAAAAAGAAAACTATAAAAAAACTTAAAAAACTATCACATGATGCAAAAACAAGAAAAAGTAGATTTCTGTTGTGTTAAACACATTCAGGGGATGCATTTAAAGAGCTGGAATGGAATAAACCACTGATTTTTCTTATAACCTTATTTTCCCATCTTGAGATTTTGTGATATCACTGTAAATAGGCAAAAATGCCTATTTCTTAGTACTCTATAACTCCTCTTCGAGCTAAACCATCAAAAACGATGTAACTGAAGCCAAAACGAGCTAGACAAAGTTTTGGACACATGGATGGTATACAGAAAAAATGCCACGCTGGAAGCTGCAGTATGACTGATTAGGTGATTTGCTGTAAGTTGTAGTCCGTTTCACATAACCTCGTGCATAAATTCTAAGGATTTTCAACGACAGTAAGTTGAGGCTTACGATAGTTATATATCAGATCAATGCTATAATCGAAATCTGTCGGCTTATTGTCGGAGATGGTTTTAAACTTCATGACCGAAGTTGTGTGAAACCGACTATAAGTGGGGGCGAGGCGGCACCAAAAATCTGGGAAGGGAGTGCAAAATTTTTTCAAAGGTAAAAAAATGGCCTAAAAAACATCATTTTTAAACTATTCTCATCGAGCACCATCCATTGGCATCAAAAAATTGCAAAAGTTTTCAAAAATAGAATTCTGGGGTGCATACCCCCGCGCCCAGGTATGTATGGCTGTCAGCTGTCATTCTTTTATTTTTAATGCACTAAAGCGTTCATATAGACTTAATTCAAGCATCTAAACAGTGCACATTGCGGTGACATACTACAGTAGGTATGTTAGATATAATTCTCGGTCTAGGACGTTTTGGCGACGGCCGTTTTGGCGCCGGCCGTTTTGGCGATGGCCGTTTTGGCGCCGGACTGAAAGTTTTCCTCAAAATTGCTGGAAATTAACGAGAAACTGTACAATAACTTATTTTTAACGCTCAAAGAACTAATGTCATCATTTTAATCAGATGTTGAATCAGTTTTACAGAATCAGAGCAGAAATTTTTCGCAGACCTATGTAATTACTTGTACGTATTTAAATTTATTCATATGCATGCATGCACGCACCTATAGTTATATTTCATTTATTGGAGAGCTTGTTAAATGAATTTACTTCGCATAAAGTAGGCTACAAAAGTGATATGTAAGCATGACGCAGACTTTCCTCTTAGCAATGTCAAAAAGTCATCATACAACTCGATATACGTACTGTAATCATAGGTGGGCAGCACCGAAATTGTGGGGGGGGGGGGGGGGGGTGGAAAAATTTCTGGGGGGGGGGGGTGAAAAAATTTTCAAAGGTCAAAAAATGGTCTTAAAAGTGGTCGTATGGCGAAAAAACACCATTTTTCGACGTTTCTCATCAAGCACTATCCAATGGCATCAAAAAATTGCCAAAAAAGCAAAAAAAAAATTTTCTGGGGGAGGGTATTTTGATTTCTGGGGGGGTATTTCAACTTCTGGGGGGCGCATACCCCCAAACCCCCACGCCCATGTGTGACTGTAATCTTTTCTCTCTCATTAGTTTAAAACACATTAGAAGCCAGTTTAAACTTTTATAAAAGCTCTCGAACAAAATGAAACCGACTACACATTGCATAATATGTTACATTTTAGCTTGGAGATCTTTGAAAAATTGAAAGTGACTACAAAAGTAACTTTAAGCTGATACTCATAAAAAGTAGAATTGATTCAGAAATTAGAATGACCAGGGCAAGGTAGGTTAAGGATCAGGTAACGTGTAGTACCTACTATACCCAAAGTACATACCCAACTACCTATACATATAATCATGCATGGACAGCACCAAAATTTCTGGTGGTCCGCTGGGTCAAAATCGCCAAAATTGCAATACGAAGCGCCAAAAATTTAATTTTGGGGGTCCAGAGCGTACCTGGGCGTGGGGGGTATGCACTTGCCAGAAGGCAAAATACCCAACGAAAAATGGCAAAAATACAGCTACACTCCCCAGAATTTCATTTTTAATTTTTTTTGCTTTTTTCGGGTTTTTTTCGATGCCAATCGATAGAGCTCGACGAGACACGTTCAAAAAAGGTGTTTTTTCGCCATAGCACCATTTTTAGGGCCAATATTTGACTTTGGAAAAATTTCGCACCCCCTGACCTTTAGAGTCGCCCACCTACGGTCCAGAGCACCTACGCCCATTCGTGATAACTACCTATGTATATATATGTTTAATAGGTACCTACCACCTATTATGAAACCGTAGTGTGCGAAATATGGAAAAGGCTCCTGTGCTCACATTATTCCAGCAGTTTACAGTTAATTTGAGCACGTACATAAAGCTGAAGCGATCTAACACTAATTTTTGACGCTTAATATCATCAATCAAGCAATATCCATTGGCTTATACCCCCAAACCCCCAAGCCCATCTTGCATGTAGATCAGTCGTTAGCCTCATAATTCCTTAAATTTTTCCGGCGCTTTGCGCCGAAAAATAAATATTAATGACATTTACTTACTTTTTGCATTTTTTGCTCACCAAATATGTATAGTCTGTTTCACATAACTTTGTGCTTTTATTTTTACGGTTCTAAGTTGTTGTAAAGCAGAATTTCATGCACCAAGTTATGTGAAACAGACTATAGATATGCATGTGTATGTTAGCTCTCAAACAATTTCAATAGCAGAAACAGCTATGTATTTCGGCATATGTAGAATGATAAAACAGTCTTTTTGAAGAAATTTCGAAGAAAATTTTAATTCGGCGCCAAAACGGCCGTCGCCAAAACGACCGGCGCCAAAACGGCGTCGCCAAAACGTCCCATTTCGTATAATTCTTAGGAATCGAACCCGTGTTTCTTCGAGGACAATCAGACATTCTACCACTACGCTTAGCGGAAGTTTTTGGCGATGTTTCAAAAAGAAGAGTTTAAAGCAATCAGCTCTTTACGAGAGCATATTCGAAGATGCCATTGAGAAGTGAAACTCTGTTACAGTAATGAGACTTCAGCAAAGTATAGGCCTTTTGGAATGAAACGAACTGTAATCTATTGTATTTAACAGTCGATTTATGACGAGCTGAATGCGCTAATTCCATCCGTATCTTGCATGATCCGCTGGAAGGCGAGAATAAATTATCCCGTCAGAAATTTTAATGAAAAACCCTTCCTTCCTATATGTATATATGTAGCTACAGTGATCTCTAAGTGACCTACAATGAGTTGGGAAGATAGAGTTATTGTAGCCTCGAAAAATATTTGCTGAAAAGGTCTCGGATAAATGAAACAGACTAACAGACTATAACTTTTGGCTCAAAAGTGTCACATTTTCGGCCCTTCGCACCATATGCTCACTTTTGACTAAATTTTGTTTAAACGGTTTTTCTCCGAACGTTCAAGATTTACAGTCTTGTTCGAAACGTTAAAAACTGTTAATGACGCATTCGGGCATGAACCATATATATATACATACATATATATATATATATATATATATATATATATATATATATATATATATATATATATATATATATATATATATATATATATATATATATATATATATATATATATATATATATATATATATATATATATAGTGATAGGTACCTACCAGACATGTCCGTAGGGTAAGGTTTACTAGACCTCCAGAATGGACAAACAGGGAATTTTCTCGGGAAAATGAAAATCAAAATGGACGGAAATTGAGAATTTTCTTTAAGAGTGCTTTAAATTGACCAGGAATTGTTTAATAACTCACTTTAAGCGCTTATATCAGTTTTTGAGGTCATTTTCACCCTGAAAGCTCAATTTTTGACCCCCCCCAACCATACGTTACATCGGCTGATCCCCCTCTCGGCCCTCGGATCGGCTATGGTATGCATCTACATATCAGCGATTAGTACACTGACTTTTTGCAACATTGACAATAATTTCATTTTCAAAAGAACCGAATCGTTTTTGATACAAATACTGCGATAAAATCTCGAAATTCATATTTTGTTTGAATTGCATCCTGTAGCAGTTGTTTTCTCACGTTGTCAAAATTTTTTTAATGATGATCCAGCGCGAAATGCATAGGACGCTTTAGATGTGTATGCAATACAATGTGCCGAACATTTCAGATCCGACCAAGAGAATTGAATCAAGAAATAAATAAAATTTACATAATTGAATATTTTGATTAATTAATTTAGTGTTTTATACTCTTGAATTCGTTTAGATAAAGAACTTAATCTCTCAATTTTTCCCGAGTTTATTCGTGCTTTATACATAAACGAGCGCCAGACTGACGGGGACCATGCTTATCGCCGTTAGACAATGTTTTTCAGCGACAGTAATAAATTTTTTTGTCGGTCAAGGCACTTTTGTTTACACACATTAGCGTATAGAAGTAGTTTTGGGCCTGCTGACCATACGTAGGCAGCACCAAAATTCCGGGGGGGGGGGGTGCGAGATTTTCCAAAGGTAAAAAAATTGCCTTAAAAATGGTGGTATGGCGAAAAAGCACCATTTTTCAACCTTTCTCATCGAGCACTATCCATTGACATCAAAAAATTGCGCAAAAACAGAAAAGATTTCAAAAATTGAATTCTGGGGGTATTTTAGTTTCTCGGGGGCTGCATACCCCAAACCCCACACGCCCAGGTGTGCTGCTGACCCTAACATTCAAAATACTCCTTCAGACCCCCAAAATAAAAGTTTTGACGTTCTTTTCTCCCGATTTCGGCCCACCAGACCCTCCAAAATCTATCCAAGAAAAATATGATGCTGCGAATTCTTTTAAGTGGAACAGAAGGTAAACTCGCAAGTATATTCATTTAGCTTGTAAAAGGGTTTCATTCAATTCATATGCGCATAAATGGCAATAACAGATTGAACAGTGCAAGCAACGGCTTAATAAAATTTTTTGCTGTGCGTAGGCTGCATAGGTTTTTAATAGGTTGCTAAACTTACCACCGCTAATTTGTTCTTACACAAAACGTTTTTCTGCTTTTTCCAGAAGTAGGCCAAAACGTTTTTATCTTTTTCCCAGAAGGGGGCGTCGTTTGTTGGCTAACGATTCCAGAAATAAACTATAAAATTAGCTGGATCTCTCTCGACGAAAGTTCTAGATCTCAAAAAATCTTGGCTACTTAGTCATTATAAGAACAAGATAATGAGTTGAGGATTTCAGAGAAGAGCGATTCTTTTTATTGTAGTTACGCACAAAAGCTGGTTTCAGCCTGATTAATCAATGTTTAAATCGCTTTTTCGATATTGCTGGTTGTTTAGCGCCCTTTTTGATAATTAATTACGTAGATACAAATTAACTAGTGCATTACGTACGCGGTAGGTGGCACTCGTACATGTGTGAGTGTTGACCATGTGCTCTGGGAGGGGAGTTCGGACCCCCTCCCAGAATGGATGCTGGACCCCCGCAAAATGGCTGCCAATCCATTAGAAAAAAGCCGTAAAAAGAGTATCGTTTTAAGAGTTTTTAGTCGAATTTTGGCTCGAAAGTTTATATTCTATCAGCGTTTCGCGTAATATATACTAATTTTTGAACATATTTTGTTCAATTCACTTAATTCTCCTTGAATTTCACTGAAATCTTTTTATGTTTTAATGTTCTAGAAAGAATGAGCATTGTCCGTAGCATTGGAAAAAACGTGTGTTTGGCATGTTCAGCCAAGAGAAAGGCACTTTCTAAGAAGTTTTACGGGGCTGACCTTCAAGAATTCCATGGCTGTACTTGCACTAACCCGAGATTGAGGCCTTCCCAAAAATGAAACGTATTTTTCCACATTATGCAAACTCAGGATTGAAATTTGCTCCGTTGACTTAGAAAATACAACCATATATTCTTTGTCCTTTTTCCACGAGCTACTTAATAAGATCAGAATCATTTAGTTGTTAGGAAATGCCCTCTTGACTCCCAAACATAGATGCAGAGCATGACCAATCTGGGGAATGGAGGTTGTCCGGTCTGAGGGAGGGTCATAAATTGTGCTCTTTCTGGCCAAAACGACCTCGAAAACTGGTATAAATGCGAAAATAGCGTCTAGTCTATGTTTTTCCACACTTTCTAGTCAAATGTCATGTAATTTTGAGACAAAATTTTAATTTTCATCCAGTTTCGGCCATTTTCCCTCAGAAAATTTCTTATTTTTGTATTCTGGGGTCTAACTCATCCCCTCCTAGGCCCTTCATGTACATGTCTGCTCTCGTTGAAGACGCGTTTTGTCCAAAAGGTAAAAATTTCAGGTCCATAAACTGTTCTAGTTTTGGTTACGCTCTATCCATTGGCACAACTGGAATCGTTGGCGTCCTAAAAACCCAAAAGTTTGTGGGGCATTAGCGCGTACCTCGAACTTGGGTATCCCTAACATATGTCTACCCCCTACACTTATAACGGGATACATCTGGGAGGTGTGGTTTTTTTAAAGAAAGATAATTAAATAATTCGCTGCCGGTGTTTTTTGTTTTCCTTCCACTCAATACCGACTGTATGAGGAACGTATAAAATTTTTGTTTAAGTCATAACATATAGCGAATTTTGGTGTTTTTTTACACGGCTTGTGAACAACTATTGACGCCTCAAACAATTTAATTGTTTTGAATTGTAGAGAAAGGGTTGCTCCAGATACCACGTTTTTTGTTTTTTTTTTGAAATCCGCATTTGTTCTAGAATGGGAGTGTAAAGAGTATGAAAATCTGTGGACCATTTTTCACCTTTAGGAAATCTTGCACCCCACTCAAAATTAAAGTGCTGTACACCTATGATTACCACTCCTCTTAGGGCCGTGCTTAGAGCTATAGCGGTCCTGGTCGATTCTGCTTTAACGATCTTCAAAAGTTCTCGATGCGGCCTATTGTCATCACACATGGGCGTGAGGGTTTAGTGGGTCGGGTCTGGCTGGAGCCCCGTTGAGAATCCACCCGGCAGACCCCTTAAATAAATAGAATCCCTAGAATTGAATTTTCGGGCCATTTTAGGTAATTCGGCCCCATCTGACACCCTTAGAATATAACTGCTGCCAATCTTTGATCGGCCGTATATACCCGTGCAGAGTGGGAATTCTGTGGTGTCAGCTCCAGAAATTTTCAACGTGCATTTTGGGCTTTAAATCGATAGATACACGTCGAAAACAAAATTTTTCGATTTTGCAAACTGAAAAAACGTAAAAAGCCCTAAAAATTATGAAATTGATTAAAACATAGTCAAAAACGACTATGGCGTAAAACATTGGTATGTTTGAACCACAAAGTCGCTAAAATCGCTCAAAAAAGATTGCTTACTTTGGTTTTTTCCAAAAAACGAAAATTCTAGGTGTCAGCTAACTTTCGCAGTCATTCTGCTGGGAACACAAATGATTGATCCGCTTGTATATATCAGGTTTATACAAATTTTTCATCTTATATATTTTTGATCAATGTTTTTTAAAACCCTTTCCCGTAACGTCGTGTCCAAAATGATGTGTACTCATCTAAGATTAAACAATGAGATGTGCATAGTGAAATTCCAAAACTTTTCAATTCAACGAAGAATGCTGACATAAAACTTTCTAGAGAAGATAATACATGTCTTAAAGTTTCGGAGAAAATCGGCATATGACTCTATAGAAAATTTCTGGAATGTTCAGGAATCTTTCTTTAGAAAATTCAATTAACAAACTTTAAAATTCCGGAAAATCGGTATAATGAACAGAATGCAATCAGAATGATCATGAATGCTGTACACGTAAGTCATCATAGAAAAGCAGATCGTAAATCTAATTGGCCTATGTCATTCATGGCCTATTTAATACATTGATTTTTGATTCTTCATGCATTCACTAGGCCATATGTGCATATATAGTTTACGTATTATGAAAACTTAATTATCTTTCTGATTAACAAATTTTAGTTTACCCAACATCGGAAGCCTTATAAGATGTTAGCTCATTTTATTTGTCTGTGTCACTAATACAGATTTTTTCGATACAGCTCTCTATCTGCCTTAGCACTATAGGTGAGCAGCACCGAAATTCTGAGGGTGCAAGATTTTTCAAAGGTCAAAAAATAGCTTTAAAATGGTGGTATGAGGAAAAAAACCATTTTTCAAGGTTTCTCATCTAGCATCCATTGGCATCGAAAAATTGCGAAAAAAGCAACAACAAAAATAATAAACAGAATTCTAGTGGTATTTTGGTTTCCGGGGTGTGCAGCCCCCAAATCCCCCACGCCCACGTGTGCTTAGCACGGCTCCTCTGAAGCTGGCCGAACTTGACTTTTCTGACCATAGCAAGTGGGCAGCAGCTGAATTTGGAGGGGTCGGATGGGGCGAAATCGTCGAATAAGCAATTAAGATTCAATTCTAGGAGTTTATCGATTTGTGGTATGCGTCTGATTTTCCAGGGGTTCAGATCCCGGTCTTCCCACGCTAATGCTGTTGAGCAATCGTGTGCATATGTGCAACATATTAAGCACTGTTTTTTAAATTTTCAGAAATGGTTTTCAGTTTTTCGACACAAAATATTAATATCATTAGTTTTTCAACTTATTTTTGTCAAATATGGACCTTGTGACATCCTTGCATTATTTCAGTCAAAAGTCAAATTCAAAATTTCATTCCTTAAAGGAAGCCATAGGAAATATGGCTTTTGTAAGTAAGAAAATCTTAAGGAATGTGAAATGACTTGTTCGGAAAGTATCTGATAATTTAGCGTTATTTTTTTCGGCAGCAGCTTCTTAGAATGTTCAACGCTCGGGATCAGATCTTACAATGCTCTACGATTAACAAGACATGAATTAATATAATCGTAATTAAAAATTTTATCATCATTTAGCATAAATCATTGAAAAAATTTCTGGTGCTTTGCACTGGATTTATGTGTTTTAATTAAGTGCTAATTTAATTATTGACTAATGTTTTGTACCAAGAATGTCTGTGATAGACAGGCACGTAGCTGGCCGTCCTATTTTATAGGGGGACCAATACCAATTTTGGGGAGTTCGGGGTATAAAAAGGCTAAAAATGGCACAAAATAACGTTTAAAAAGTCCTATTTTTCCGGTTTTTTCTGAACTTTGGGGGGTTCGGATCCCCCATTCCCCCAGAGCTGCGTGCCTGGTAATAAATCTAAGGACCGCAAATCGCTACGAAAATTCGCTCTTTACTTCAACATTTACGCCGAATACTCCCCTCCCTCCAGAAAACAAACCCCCATAATTAAATTTTTGAAAATTTTTTCACTTTTCGCAATTTTTTGATGCTAATGTTAGGAAACGTTAAAAATGGTATTTGAACGCCCTAACACCGTTTTTAAGACCATTTTTTGACCTTTAATAAATCTTGCATCCTTCCTCAGAATTTTGGTGCTGCCCACCCATGCTCACAACAATTATTGCACTACTAAAGTAGATAAATGGTCGTCGCCACTATATTTGTGCGGCACCAAAGCTAATGGGGGGGGTGCAAGATATTTCCAAAAATCGAAAAATGGCCTAAAAAATGGTGGTACGGCAAAAAAACACCATTTTTCAAAGTTTCTCATCGAGCACTATCTATTGGCATCAAAAAATTACGAAAAAAACAAGAAAATTCTAAGAATTGAATTCTAGAGGCGAGTATTTTATTTTGAGGGAGGGGATATTTTGGTTTCTGGGGGTGCATACCCCCAAACCCCCACGCACAGGTACGCTCCCCACCTCTCCAGAATCTGGAAAACCCCCAATCGATAGGCCAATCCCATGATTGAATTTTGGTGCTATTTTCGGCAATTCGGCTCCATCAAACTCCCATACTTTTTTGCTGCTTATGTATGGCTGTCGCCCAATTTCGTGCTTTCTACGATTCTACATTTGTATCGCTTAGTATGAACTGCCAGGATCGCAGTTTAGAACGCCAGATCCAAATTTTATATTTATTTAATTTTTCTCAAATTAAAATTTTCAAATTCAGAATAGTCTGCTAATATTCAAGTTTCTCCTGGAATTTTTACGATTTTTAAAAATTTTTACTTCAAAAATTCATTTTTATCTCGCCATTGATGTTAGTGTACTGTAATGTGACCATAAATGCACAGCATGGCTAGGTAAGGGAGTCAGCCGAACTGGAGGGGGTCAGCTGGACAGATTATTTAAGCCGAAATAATCTTAAAAACTGATAGAAGTGCTGACATGACGTAAAAATTATGTTAATTAGTTTCTGATCAAGTAAATGAACTTTGCGAAAATTTTGGTTTTCAACCAGTTTTGTTCGTCTCCTTTATTTCCTTAGTGAATTTCTGATTTAAGGTGCATTCAGAGTTTACAGCAAACGCGGATAATTTCAAATTTGTTAGGAACAAATTTTACAGTATAAATTTAGTCAGTTTTCGCTGTTCCGATTAGTACGTTCACTGATAGAAAAATAACGCAGCAGGAAATTTCTAGAATGTCCTTTTTTATCTAAAAACTTAACACTTCGTGCGCGTAACGAATTCTCAGAAGCATTATTTTGGCTGGTATTCATGCGTGAAAATAGTCATAGATGCACATAATATCTTCTAAAAATAGATCAACGCTGTCAATACCTTTGCACAAATGAGTCAGTTTACAGTATCCTACAGTAATATGTGAATGCTATAATGGTTATTGTCGATCTATGTATATAGTTAAATTATGCAAATTTAAGGGATTAACCGAATAGTGCGAATTCGGTGTTTCCTTATAGGCTCCCCTGACTCAAAAATTTCGGTCTTTTTGTACTGTCACGTTCCCACACGTATTGATAGTAATTAATACTTTTGGGTTATTTTATTTTATTTCTCACTGCATTCTGTGATGCAATATGTACAATTGAGGTATAAGAATAAGAAATATAAACTAACGGAACGCTGTATGGGAAACCAGTGGTTCAGGTCCGAGGGGAAGGAAAGCAATTTAGCGAGAAGTTAGGAGAAAACGAGTTCCGGATGGGAAGACATTTCAGTGATAAGCAATAGCATTTTACGTGAGCTTTCTTAGAGGTAGCATAATATGAGTTGCATAATATTAGAGCAGTTATCTTTTATGTGATAATATATATACTTTTTGTGTTGAAATCCATGATTTTATTCGTTATATTCATGAAACATTCTTGGGCTTATTCATTTTAGGGCGTTTCAGAGAATAGATGTATCAAAACATTAGCATATAGTAGCTGGACTTTAGTAATTAACGATCGCAATTGACATGAAAACCTGGGGTTAGGATAGGATTATTTGCTCTTCGCGCATGTTTTTGTGTTGGCTATGACTTGAAGCATTGGAAGTTCTCTCTTTTATATCAACTAACGTCAAGTCTATCTTTATATACTTTCCGCAAAAAGTCCAATGAAGTTGATATTAGGTTTAAGTTCGCATAAGAGCTTCAAATTATTTTATATTCTTTCAATGAGATTTATGCAGATTCAATATAATTTTTTTGACAGTCAGGCAGGTGGGCGATATTTATAACCAATTTACGTATTAGTCGGTAAACTTTTGAGAAGCTACTGCGCGATTTGGGGTTATAATAGCTAATGATAGTTAATTTGGAGTTTTCGGTTTTAAGGAGAAGGAAGTTGAGAATATGAGTCATATTTTGACATTAATGCAAGTAAAAACGTAAAATACGCGATTCAACTCACAGCAAGCAAAAACTTGTTTTAATGAAACAATAAAAATTATATGAATTTGACAGAAATAAACATATAATTACACTAATAATCGCCTTGGATGACAGTACTGACGGATTTTGTCCTTACATCTCTATACCCCAGTATCAATTTTTAGCTCTGATAATGTGATTTTTCTCATTGTTTTCATTTTGAATTCGATAAATAATGCTTTTCAAGTAAGCAGTGGTACATTTGAAATATACATCACATTAAACCGTCAGCCATTTCCCCATCAGATTACCAGCAGTCCCACCTTGTGTACTTTTTGAATATGCGCGTTTATGGCGTTCATGATCAGTAATTTGATTATGCTTCAGACTCGCTAATATCTCCTAGCAAATGACTTAAAAATTTGGTGCGCGTATGTTATTCAAAAAAACTTTTCTCGAAATTTCCTTCGCCCCAAAGTGTACAGTATAAAGATTGAAAATGGATTAAAACTGAATATTTTCTTTAAAAATGCTTGAAAATGAACAGGAACTGCTGAATAATGTATTTTTCGGGCCATTTTAGCTTTTAAACCAGTTTTTGAGATCATTTTGGCCCAAAAAATTTCACTGACTGACCTCCAGACTAGCTGGTTCACCTGATCGGCCAAGCTGTGCATCTATAATAACGACTTCGATTTGTTTCCTAGTATTCATGAGTTTAAGGCAAGGCAGATTTAGCTGGAGGTTCGGGGCGGCTATCACACATGGGCGTGGGGGTTGTACCCCTCAGAAGTTGAAAACCCGACCCCAGATTACTATAGACCCCCAGAATGCTATTTTTAGTAATATTTTTGGCAATTTTACCCATCCTGACCCCCAGAATTTTCTTGCTGCCCACGTGTGGCGGCCATCCCTTATGAAGCAACAATTTTGCGCGATAAAAGGAAGGACATGTATTTTTAAATGACTTTTGGTCTCATTTTCTTCTTTTTTAGTTATTTCGCGCTAGTTCACGAGTAACTACATTCACTAACTTTCTTCCAATTCAGAGTGCGCTTTTCTACAAAAGATAGATTCAGTGACAAACACACGTGGGCGGGGGAGGGGGTTTGAGGGTATGCATTCCCCCAGAATGCCGAATACATCCCCTCCTCAGGAATCAAAATTTAAAATTTTTTTCGTTTTTTCACAATTTTTGATGGCAACGGATAGTGCTCGATGAGACACGTTGAAAAATTGTGTTTTGTTCGCCAGACCACAATTTTTGAAACTTTTTTTCGAGCTTTAAAAAATCTAGCACTCTTCCCCCATAATTTCGGTGCTGCCCACCTACGAAGACAAACATTTCTTGAACAGACTATACACTAGTGCAGTGGCTTAAATAACGCAATGCATACCTTCTATTTTTACGCGAAAATTTCAGAGTAAGTCGTCTCTGGTGACCCTATAGCCCTATTTTCCATATTTTCGGTGACAATAGGTTTTTCTTACAAAATTTCAAGGAATTTGGACTCTTGAAAAATAGTACTCTGCAGCGGAAAAAGGCGAGCCAAGCGCAGGAGGAATTTCTTTTCAGATAAGTAGAAATCGCAGAATCTTACCTGGTATCTTTTTAAATCTTAGAAGTTATTACATTTTTTTAAAATTTAATTTATCCATTTTGAGATTAATTAAACAAATAACAATATCTTTTTAATTACCATTGTGATTGCTATGCGTCTCGTATCCATTTAAAATCAAATCACTTTCATTCGTCTAAATACAGACGCATTTTGGGAGAAATTAAGTAAAGCTCGACGTGATTTAATTCCTTTGTTGGTCAGAAACAGGATTTTACGTCATGTCAGTGAGAGGCAAATTTATTCAGGTTACATTCTCTTTGTCTAAGGTGCAACTACATGTGTTAGATATTCAAAATTCTGAATGTCTGGCAGACATGCACAGCATGGGAATTCTGGGGAGTGAAATCACAAAATTTCATCAAATGTTCTTTGGGATCTAGTATACAATTTACCCCCAGCGTTTTTTAGCCGATCCATATAAGCTACAGTAACCAAACTTTACAAGGAGATAGCTAGAAGCCTATTGTACTAATCTGGCAAAATTGATTAACTTACAGTGTAAAATTACTGCTTTACACTCACAGTTTTAAACGTACTAACGGCATCTAAAAATTGTAAACGATTCGGTGGGTTTCGAACAAAGCAATTTTTTGTAACTCAATCAACATCCTACATTAAAAAAAGTAAGTTTAAAAAAAGTAAGTTCAAAGTAAAGTAAAGTAAGTTTTTTCAATTTTTTTAAAGCAGTAAGTTTGCATCGTAAGTTAATCAATTTTGCCAGATTAGTATAATAGGCTTATAGCTATCTCCTTGTAAAGTTTAGTTATTGTAGCTAATTTCATCGGCTAAAACACGCTGGGGGATAAATTGTATACTAGATCCCTTCTTTGGGCTCAGAAACGGCAGATATGCGTCAAAACCTCGTGTTTTGGCTTTGAATAACTTGAATAATTTTTGAAGAAACATCGACAGAATTCGAATAAATTGAACAAAATATGGTAAAGAAATCAGCATGTGGCACGGACAGATGAAAATTTGAAACTTTTGAGCAAGCAAATAGCTGAAAACGCTTAAAACAGCACTAAATAAGCTGTTCGGAATAATATTCATACTACATTGAATTTTGGATGTGTTACCTGCTTTCCACACGCAAATACTCATAGCTTCGCATGTTTATTGAAATAAAACATGATACTCGTAATTTTAGAATGCATTTTTTTGTGCTTTGTAGCATACAGCAGCATGTGAATTACAGAAGGGGAAATATCAGCCTAAAATATTTTGTGGCTCAACATCGATTGCTACGCTTTAAAAACACTGTTTTATACGTTTTTGATGATGACTCTTTTCTGGAACGTTAAAACAGGAAAATTTTCAAGGAAAATCCGACAAATTCAACAAAATATGATTTAGGGCAAAATCAAAATTTTGATCTAAAAGGTTGCCGAAATTACATTTAAAAGCTAATTTCCTACGTTTTTTGTCAAAACAAAAATTCAGAGGTCAGCAGCATTTAACGGCATCAACAGCCATTCTAGGGTGGGTACACCCCATGAACACATACGTTTGCATCTAAGCAAGTGACTTAATATAGCTATACTTGTGTTTACTGCAATATATTATATAATATAATATATTAGTACAATAATAAATATTACAATAACAATTCAACAATTATCCTTTCGAATATCTTTTTTGCTCAAAAATGACGTCAAAACTGGTATAAATGCTGTAATAGCGCTAAAATTATGTACATATATCTTTCCTTGTCAATCATAAGTCCTTTTAAAGAAAATCTTCAAGTATTGCATATTGCGAATAATATTGAATACTGAATAAAATGCTTAATATTAATAGGCTGAAATAAAATAATATATTGAATACCTAAAATTAAAGGAAAAATTTATTTGTTGCTTCTCTTACCCTAGTGCCCTTACTGTAATTAAGAAAATCTACAGTTCGTTTGGCAGTGAAACATATTTCAACAGTAGCCAAGCTTTTGTCTCTTTCAGCTTTCAGCCAATTTAAGTTTAACTCAATTGTAGCATCCTTTACGTAGATATTGTTCTTTTGAATAAATTTGTTATTCTTCGATTTTTTTGCTTCAAAATAGGAGTCTTCGATCAAGGTCCAGCTAAGTTATTTGCCTGCATTTTATTTATCAATTTACTCATAATTGGATAATGATGTTCATGAATTATAATAGCTGCAATATATGTACGACGATAGGCTTGTGTCACGTGTGAAATCTAAGCGTTTTTATTACTCATTCCAAATGTTATGGCATAGCTACAGTATTATGCATGCTTGTTATTGCCGAAAAGTCGTATTACCTGCTCTTACGGACCGCAGGATTTCGAAAAGTTTTTCAAACACGTTAAAGGTGTTTGTTTTCATCAAAAGTCGGATTTTGAAGATAATTAATCGAATTTTTACTGCGACTCCTTCTTCATAACCCTCTGCAACTTACAGTAAACCAAATTAGTGGCAACTCGGTATTGATAATCATTTACATTCTTGGTAAATTTCTCTCCCTGCTGAAACGGCCAAGGGTTTTTCTGTGAGACGCCTTACTAATTGGCTCGTTAATAACGGAGCAGATTTCTGAGCAATTTTTTATCAGCCCATACATTTTCTGTTACTTTCTAGAACTTCGACTATAATGTATTTAATGCGTCGGGATAAACGTAGAATAGTCGTCTGAATTTCGAGTTTTTGGCTTCCTCGGAATCATGGTCTCACGCAAGCACGTATTTCTTGCTTTCATGTTTTAGCCTATCGGTGTGTTAAATGATTTTTTAACGGTCGCACATACCTAATTTTGACCTGTCCGTTACCCTAGCTATATGAGCAGTCAAACGGCCGCTAGGATGAGCTGAAAATAATTATTAAATAAGTAGGGATTGATTAGGAAAATAGTACTCAATAATAAAGGAAAATGAATAATCGCGTCAGCGCGCACCTATAATATACTTGGATACCCCAACATATGTCCCCCACTATAGCTATGACGTGGCAACATGTGGGAAATCCGATTTTCCTAAAAGATGGATGATTAACAATCCGAATGTATAGCGAAATTGTAATGAGCATGTGAAGTTTCGGCGTAATGTTACAACATGTAGCTACTTTTGGTTGTTTTTCTCCGCAGCTTGTACACAATTCAGTGTAAAAGCCTCATATAATTTAGTGATACGCGAGGATAAAATTTTCTGAATTGGATTTTTTTTTGTTTTTGAAATTTCACATCAGTTCTTGAGTGGGAGTGTAAAGAGTAAAAATCTGGGGGTGAAACGACACATTTTGGTCGAGTTTTTGTCTTGTTTATATATGACTAATTCTTCGTATGAGAGTCTCCAAATAACCCACGAAAAGTATTACGCTCCAAGGACTACATGACTAATTTGACCACGTTTGTATGTATAAAATCAATATGGAGCCAGTTCTGTCGGTTAAAATCTTACAATCTGATGGTGGACAAAAAAACACGTCTTACCTCCTTTTAGTTTGTCAAGCGCTCCAGTTATGAATCGGGACGTGCGAAAAATAAAGTACGCATTAAGAGTTACACATCGCACTTGGACCGTTTCTTTAAACTCTATACAAAGTTACTTCTAGTGGTGTGAAGTTTAAACTCTGAGATAAAAACACGCCTTTGACCGTTTTTGTTTGTTAACTACTCTGCTTTTGAATCGGGTGGTGCAAACTATCCTAAAAATAAGGTGAATGTCAACGGTTACACAACGCACTCGGCCGCGTTTCTTTACACTCAATATCGAGTTGGTTTAGGAGTTAAAAAGTTTCAGCTTTAATGTGAAAAAAGACGTTTTTGGCATGTTTTCGTCTATCAACTTCTCCCGATGTGAGTTGTCACATTATCCTAATTATAAACATATGTATACTACGCATCCAGGATCCCATATGCACGTAAATCAGGACTACTAATCTGACTGTAAATTTTCTTTACATCTGGTGTTGCGTTACACTTAAATATTAAGTTTATAGTATGTTTCGCACGACTTCGGTCATAAATTTTAAACTATCTGCGGCAATAAGCTGACAGATTGTGATTATAGCATTGATCTGATAAATAAATACCGTAACCCTCGGCCTACTGTCGACGAAAATTTTTAGAATTTATGCACGAAGTTATGTGAAACAGACTATAGGTCAGAAGCATACCTGGGCGTGAAGGGTTTGGGGGTATGCACCCCCGAGAAACCAAAATACCCTCCCAGAAATCAAAATACCCCCCAGAATTCAATTTTTGAAATTTGTTTTGTTTTTTTCGCAAATTTTTGATGGCAATGGATAGTGTTCGATGGGAAACGTTGAAAAATGGTGTTTTTTGCCGTACCACCATTTTAGGGCCATTTTTTGACCTTTGAAAAAATCTCGCACCCTCCCCCAGAACTTTGGAGCCCCCCACCTATGGTCATAGCCCCCCTATTCCCCGCAGAGCTACGTGCCTGGGTATTTGGCCTTCTAGGGGGTGCATACCCACAACTCCCTCCCCACGCCCATGTGTGGCGGTATTACCGATAGACCACTCTGGGAAGCGGTGGCGAAGTTTTAATAGTTTCATGGCCAATTGTACAATTAGCGAAGCGAATCAGTTGATGCGAGAGGCGGGTACTAAGAAATGATAATATTTTGATATACCAAAAATAAATTTCGGTACGATTTTGGTAGGCACCTGCTGGACTATCAATATCATATTTTAATTCTATGAATTTCGGTTTATTATATTCTTATCATATTAAAAATCTGGAAAATGTGAAAATATTTTTGATATAATTTCGGTATAATTTTAGTATAAAGTGGTAGCACTTTTTCTTTTTTCGCTTTTCGCTCTTTATCCTACCTACTTATTTTGTACGCATGATGCAGAAGGTATTTTCCACAGGTTGTATTATAATATGGAGACTATACGTACAAGTATGTATGTACATATGTATACTGAGCCGAGCCACCTCATACATATAGTCTCCGTTGAGGTTTGTACATATGTATATACCAGCGTTATTCGTGTGTACAATTAGCGCAGCGTAGTTTGAGTGAAGTAACATCTGTCTGTGCTGATAAATGCATAACATAAGGTGAGCTCAGCTCATAATTACGGTTAGCCTATAGTCTGTTTCACATAAGTTTAAGCATTAAATTTAAGAATTTTTTCGAAAGTAAGCCGACGGATTACAATAATTATATATCAAATCAATGCTGTAATCGCAAACGGTCAGTTTGTTGTCGGACATAGTTTTTGAAATTTATCTTAAAACTTGTATGAAACAGACTGGGAGATTACAAAACATTAGGTAGGTATGTAGGAATGATACTGACCACTAAATTATTTGTTTTCTTAATCCTTGTTTGCCACCTGTATTCTTGAGCGTTGAGCTTCGCTGATTGTGATTCAAACTCTACCTACCAAAAACATTTAAAATATATACCAAATATCAAAAATATATCATATTTTAAATAAAAAAATAGCGAAATATCATATTTATATCATATTAAAATTAAGCTAACTATACCAATATCATATTTTAATTATTTTTGGGCTACCAAAATAACACTACTAATAAACTGCTTTTTGCCGACTGGCTGAATTGTTGATACTTCCGAATCACCACCATACTGTAAAAAAGTTTCAAGAATTTTGAAACAGACTATAGATGATTCACGTGCGTTTAGTGACTTATTTAACGCGATTGCTGAAGCGTCTATTCCGATTTCATTAAAATTAAGGTTAGTGAAAGGAAGTCATTTGTTGTTTTTTAAACTCAAAATCATTGCTGCTATTAGAGAGTAAACTGTTCAATTCATGTTTTCATATGCAGGCCGCAGAATAGACTCCGATTTTTGCACTGCTTGAAATTATAACTTAGTAGATTCTTATGATTTTGCACGAATATTTGGCTTTTCCCTATTCCATTTCTTTAACATCTTTATTAATCCGCAATACCATGTATATTCGTCCTTTTTGTTTCATCGGAGCATTTTTCTTTGTTAGTGAAATGATCATAATTTTGAATAACATCTTTACGGTACAATTTACGAGTATCTGCACAGCTACATACATAAGTGTTAAATAATATCTGAGCGCCTAAAATCAAAGGTAGCGCGTTTGCGCGTACCTATAATGTATTTGGGTACCCTTAACACGGAGAGCTTCTCTACAGCAACACTAGGACACTTCTGTATTGTGCGTTTTCTTAAAGATAGATAATAAAATTATCCGGATGTAGACTTTTATTTTTGTTTACACTCAATAGCCATAGCCATGCTGAGCGTGTAAGTTTTATTGTAACGTTATAACAAATAGTTTTCTAAAATTTTGGTCGGCCACACGACTTTTGCAACTTAGTTTTGCATTCTGCTTAGTCTGTTTTTTTTAAAACGTCGACAATTGAGTAAGCTAAAAATGATTGTTTAAAATTTTTTTGACTTATTTCCAGAGTGGCAGAGTAAAGAGTGTAAAGAAACTGAGGGTGGAAAAATACATTTTGGCCTTTTTTTATCTGCAAACAAGTCTGATAGAAATGTACTACGTCCCAAGGACTACTTTCGGCTTACCTGCAAACGTTTTTGCACTCAATACGGAATGAAATATAGCGGTTTAAACTTTAAAACTTTAATGAACGATGCAAAAAGCCAGCTTTTGTCTCTGATTTCTCCGCCAACTTCTCCGGTTGTAAGGCGGGACAAGATGAATAAAATTAAAATAAAGTTTGTTCCAAGGGCTACACGTCGCAGCAAACCGCGTTAAAATGACTCAATATTGAGTTCCTTCTGGAAATGAAAAAATCGAAATCACTGGTGTAACATTGGGCGAAAAAAATACCCTTTCTTCCCTTTTTTGATTTGTCAATACTTCAAATAGGATGCGTGCGAAACAAAAGTTTTTCACACACAAACGTGCCACAATTCAAAGGCTAGAATCTGACCTGAAACCGAATTTCTTCATACTCAATAAGGAGTTAGGTTCAGATTGGTGGATCGTGTCAAATTACCTTTTTGTAAATTTATTTGTTCGCCAATTTGTCCGTTTAGAAGTCGATATAAGTCAATTACACTAAAGTACCTGCTTTCTAAAGGGTACACGTCACAGCAAGTAGTGTTTTTTTTACATCAATATTGAGCTTTTTCTGGAGGTGTAAAGTCATAATCGGAGGGTGTTAAACAAGTTTCTGTCTTGTTTTTTTCCGCCAACTTTTCCTGTTGTGAACCTAGACATCTCACAAGTCTAAAAATGTACTAAGGGTCAAACGGAATACGTAACTTTGGCGCGTTTGTCTACACTCAACAGTGGTGTAATGGGGTTTGCATCTAATATTCATTTGTCTTCAGATAATTGTGGAGAGTAAGTTTTTTCATAAATATTGATCGCAAAATCAGATTAATGTCAGAATAATTAATCTGACTTAAATCTTCTTAACGCTCTGTGGTCGAGTAATGTTTACACTTAAAATTAACTTAGTTCCTAGAGCGTTGCGAAAGCTTAATTTTTTCAGAATGTTCTATGTGACGTCAGAATTACAATCTGACTATTAGTCCTCTCTACACCCTGTAGTTGTTTAAAGTTTACACTATACATTTATTGTTGATGTGTAAACTTTAAATTATGAATTTATTTTACTTTCAGGGGTTGCAAAACGTGAGTTCTTTCCAAAATATGTTCCGTAAGGTCAGGATTACGAATCTGACTGTATATTTTCTTCACACCCATTAGTTGTGTAGAGTTTACATTGAAAATTAAGGTCAAGTTTTAGAGCTATGCGAAGGCTTATTTGTTCAAAATGTTTCATGTAACGTTAGGATTACAATTTTAAGCGTAAGTTTTTTACACACAATAGTTGCGCAAGTTTTACGCTGAAAACTTTTGATCGGTTTTATTTGATATAAGGTGGTCTTGCATAAAAAAGATAATGATGTTCAGAACAATTTTATTTTCCGCGTTCTTGGACTGCTCTCATTATCGTGGCTTGCTATCGTATGTGTTTGCTGACTGATTTACTCAAATCATGCTGATTAAAAATAGATTACTAGCAAAGAAAAATGCTTTACTTGGAATTACGCATCATTAAGGACTTAAAAGGAATAGATTAGGGAAAAGTTACCTATTTGTGCCTGTGAAAGTTGTAAGAGTACTTAAAATTAGACTTGCGCTAGATGATGCAAATAGTCGAAGTATATTCTGCGGCTAGCAGAAGGGATTTGCACCTCCGACGTAAAATTAAAAAATATGAATGGCTTATTCCTAGAAAAGAAGCGACCACTAATCAAAAAACGGTATAATGCACATTCATGGCACGCGCTGCTATTGGGCAACAACTAAAAGTGCTTGTCATAATTCGTTTATGAAGTCATTGACGATTAACTAAACATCGGCTATATATATTGAAAGAGGAATTTGATATTGATGAGAAAGTAAATCGCTTAATAAAACACATAACAGTTTCCTTATAATCTCCTTTTCTGAGCCAATGAACAATGTTTTGAGAAGGCACGCTTAGAATATATTTCGATTTTATGCGTCACTTAGTGCAAGTCTAATTTTTAAGTAGATTTTTACATTTTTCACAGGCATACATAGGTAAATTTTCCTAGTCCCCTCCTTTTATGTCCTAAATGATTCGTAATTCCAAGTATGTACGAGTATATTCGTCCTTTTTTCTTCCATCGGAGCATTTGTTTTTGCTAGTGCAAAAATACTCGAGCCGTTTTGACGACAAAAGTCATATGAAAGAATTAGTCTCGAAGGTCCGATTAATTTTGTACTTATTGGCTCAAAAGTGTGCTGAAATCTATTCTGGCGGTCTTTCAAGTGAGCTTGGAGAGTTTTCAATTTTTTCTTGAGGGGACTACTTGTAAAAAATAATTGTATTTTTAAAATTTTGTGGCAAGTAATCTTCCCTCTCCACAGTGCCTATTAGAAGAAATTAATTAAACAGTTGTCTGAGCTAAAATAACCTTCAAAACGAGTAAAAATTGTAATATCTAGAGTATTAACTGCCGTAGTTAGCAGTTTCCGGTCATTTTCAATCACCTTTGTAAGAAAATTGTAATTTTTGACCTTCTGATCATGTATTCACCTGATTTTCTCTAAAACATTTTTTATTCTGCTTTTTTATCAGTTTATAGACTCCTAAACCCTCTCATGTGTGAATGCGTATATGAAAGAGCTCAGGAATTTAAGTGGCGGGTCCCCAGCCATTTGGAGGGAGGTTGGGGGAAGGTCAATGACCTCCAATTTTTGGCCAAAAACGATTTAAAAAAACCTAAAGAGGGCAAACAAAATTCAATCTTTTCCAAAAATCAAAGGGGTAAAAATTTTCTGGCATTAGGGGTATGGGGACGACCAACTTTGAGTTAGGGAGTCCCATGTTCCTGTTACATGTATGTGTGTGTGTGTGTGTATGATTTGGTTTTGCTCGTATAGAAATCAGCTCAAACGGAGGAAATTAATATTGGAGGCGTAGAAGGATCTGAATTATACGAAAGCTCAACCAGATCGCGATTTTGGTCGTCGACTGATTACAAAAATTCGAAAAAGCCGTTTCAGCGTCGTTACAAAAATTCAGACACTTTTCTAATGAGTCATAAGTGTTCCAAGGCCAAAAAGGCGCGTTTATTTCGGCGTCTGGACCACGCAATGAGATTATTGAAAGTGGCCAAAGCTGGCGAAGCTTCTGAACTTATTATCAAGGTAACACCATTCGCTTACATCCTTTTTGATATACCTTTTAACTTTTATTCGTCTTGAATAAGTAAATGAAAATATGAATAAATAACGGGGAGGACCTTCAAAAAGCGTACCGGGATAAATTTTCCTGAAGAAAGAAGTCAGAACCACGACTTAAACGTATGAGATCCATAACTTTTGAGCAAAACTGCTTGAGATTGATCGAAAGATGTGAATCTAGGCGGCTTTAAGACTATTTTACATTTATATCAATTATGGTCACTTTAAGATCAACGAAATTCTCTATTTGAATGGCAGGACCCCTAACTGATCCGAACCCGTGTGGGGTGATGGGTTGTGAGTCTTGGCTCATTAGAATGAAAAAATGAAAACTTTTCTCAGAAAGTATTGGAAAACGAGGGCTAAAAACAGATGAAAATTTAAAATTTCCTTCAAAAGTGCGTCAAATTGATGAGAAACTATAGATCAACCTATTTTTAGCGCTATTTTAGCATTTATATCTGTTTTTTGACGTCATTTTGTCTCAAAACCTGAATACTTGATCCCTTAGACAGGCTGACTATACGTTTGCGTTGGGGGGTTGGGGGTTATGCACTCCCCCAGAAGGCCGAATACGCAAAAAACCAAAATAACCCCAGAATTCAATTTTTGAAAATTTTTTCGTTTTTTTTTTGCAATTTTTTGATGCCAATGGATAGTGCTCGATGAGAAACGTTTAAACATAGTATTTTTTCGCCAAACAAGTATTTTTAATACCATTTTTGACCTGCAACTAGTTTTACGATGATGATTTTTGACACCTATATGACTTATCAACACTTTTTTCTGCCTATGACGTTTCTGAGTAAGCTTATATACGTCTTTTATAACGGACCGGCGTATTTTTATAATGTTCTATGTACATAATATGGTGAATTCTGATTAGTTCTAATAATTTTCACTAATAGCGATTTGCGCCCGTGCATAAAAATCGAACTATTCTATGCATAAATGTGAGAGCTCAAAATTTTGCGTAAGGGTCCCCGGTCATTTTCAGACGGGTTGGGGAAAATGTCCTCCAATTTTCGGCCAAAAATGTTAAAAAAATATCATCTAAAAACAGCGAAAAAATGCAAGTTTTTGCCAAAAATCAGGAGGGGGTTCAAAAATTTTCTGACCGCCCAAAAAACGGCGATTTTTATGCGAATGATTCTCGGTCTGTGTCACGGGGCATGCTCATTAAAAATATTACGTACATATGTTACATACTGATTCCACATATTATCATATCTGTTTTGAGATTACGACATTCTATAATTAATTAGAATGCGCGCTCCCACAAATTTTAGCTATTACTTGCAACCGGACATTTTTCTGCAAATCACACTGACTTAATCATCGGTTACAGAAAAGCACCAGTTATTTTTTATGCCAGCAACCAAGCGCAATTCTCATTAATATTCAGTTTTTGCTCACTGGGAAAGCAACGACGCTCGCTTTTTGCAAAAGTGTACACACGCAGTGCGTATTAATGTACACGTGTCATATGCACGCTATACTTAACGTTACAAGACAGTATAATCGGAATTTCTGAAGTGCTCTTGATTTAACAAAGTTTTCTGATTATAAAATTTAGAGAAACATTTAAATAATTCAACGTCAGCAATGAAGAATCAGGCTTGTGAAGTCAGAAACTGGATTAAAAGAACGACAAAATTCGACAGGCGACATTAAGTAATTTTATGTTTTCGAATATAATTTTTTATCCAAATGCGTCCGAACCTCGATTTTAATTCATCATCAAAAAATAATATGCTGCTTAAAATATAGTTAGAGACTTAAAATCCAGTCAGCATGTTTTTAGCAGGTTTCAAGCGGTAGTTGCACCAGTTGCAGCATTTGGTTTCAAGATTTAGATTTTAGCCGTGTGAACGGCTGCAATCACTTAAACATAGACGTCTGCGACCAAATTGCAGGTTTCAGGTTGCAGATGATTGCACTCGTTTTCAACAGGCTTTATGGTAAAAACGATTGAACCAACTGCCCTTTTACAGTAAAAACCGGATCTAGTATACAATTTACCCGCCACCGTTTTTAGCCGATTCAAATAAGCTACCGTGACCAACACTATTTTTATTGATGCGAGTCAGAACGTGTTTGATAATTTTTGTGTAAAGTTTGGTCACTGTAGCTCATTTGAATCGGCTAGAAAAAGGGTGGCGGGTAAATTGTATACTAGATCCAAAAAACCGACGCTTGATTTCAACAGTCGCAATTCCGAATGGAGGTCTCACCTTCAACCATTTAAAACGTTAAATACAAAAGTACTAATCCTTTTGCTTTGGGGCAAGACTTACGAAATTAAACTTAATTGCTTTGCAAGTTAAAATTGATTCAACTTTAATGACTGTTTTCGTAGAGATTCATAGTTGCTAGCCTAACTACTTAATTGTTCATTGTTCAAAGAAACATTATAGTAGTTTAGAAACGCGATTGATCATCGATCTCCTCGAATGTAGTTCTTTTCTTGAAAATGCTTTCAAATGTAATCCGAACCCTCGAAAAAAGCGTTATTGTTAGTTGCTTCTCATCGAGCTCTATACTGACGTAAAAACGCAAAAAAATGAAACATATTTTGAAAAATTCAGGGTCTGCGGGAAATTATCTCAATTGTAGATTTTAGGGTGTTTAAACATACATCGGCGTTGGGGAAGTCTGGACTGCACATTAGCGTGAGAGGGGTATCCACAGAATTTGAATCCCCCAAAATCAATAACCCCCATAATTGAATATATGTGCTGTTCTTGGCAACTTCGCCCAGTCTGACCCCCCAGAATTTGGCTGCTGCTCTGTATAGTCTGGCTGGACCCCGTTAAATTAATAGACTCTAAGAATGGAATTTTAATGCCATTTATGGTGATTTTGCCCCATCGGACCTCAGGCTGCTGCCCACAGGTGCGTAAGGTCAGGGTCGGCAGGGGGTGAAATCCCAAATATTCAAAACAGTAAATTTAACGTAGGTATATGATTTTTTTGCTGTTCTAACGATAAAATGGTCAAAATGGCCTATAAAACGTTTTTTCGTGATAATATCGCATTTTAAAAGCATTTCGGTCAATTTTGACTACATTATATCACTCTTAACACTAAAAAAATAAAAAGGTATGAATTTTAGGTCGCTTTTTGAGTAAAAAGTATTAAAAGAACTAATCTGGCGTGAAGCATCGGAAAAAGTTAGACGTTTTTACTGCTTTTGACTTGAAAAATGATGCAAAAAACGTTCCATCAGCTCAGAGTCACCCGACAGTACCTGACCGTCTGACCCTTCAGGGGATATATTCCCCAATGTGCATGTAAGCTGCTGCCTAGGGTTAAATTGTCAAAGCACCAAAAACTAAAATTCTAAGAGGTGTTTCAGATTCTGTAAGGCTTCCAGACCCCAGACCCACACGCCCATGTGTCGTCCGCCCCCCCCCACTCTAACGACCTTTCCTCACGCTTACTAGTGATTAAGAGTCATGAGGACTAAGGCATCACTTTCACGCTTTTATGTAATCTTTATTTTTTATTTATGAATTTTTAAACTAAAAATTATCTTACATTCTTTAATTTAGGTCATGACCGATGCACGAAAGTATCAAGACGCTGGCATTTCGTTGCCGAATTACGCAGTCCAAATGGGCTATTTGGATCATTTATTGGCCGATATTAACCGGCCTTCGATGGTAACTGCCCTAAATGCTAGTTTGAATAGTTTTGGTGCCCAATACTTGAGCAAAAAAGGCTGGGTCGGTAGTTTGATGGAAGATTTACTGAAAAAATTGATCGAAGTTACTGATGACGCGATGGAAGAGGATAAGCGCAATCAACAAACACCGCTTATTGAATCCTGCTTGCAAATACTTGCCAAACTATGCTTCAATTCGTCCGGTGCTTGCGAATTCCTAATTAAACAGCTTGGCGCACAAACGCTTTATTCAATCGCTACTCGATTCGACTCGCAATCACCGACTGTGATCAAGGTTTTAATGGTTTATCTGGCGCTCGTTTTATTGAATACGATGGGATTTTGCGAAGTGATAAATGGAAACAAAAAGGTAAACATGCTTTCTGTGCTCTATCGGTTGATCATGAAGTGAAATAAGTGGGCATTAATAAATAGCTGTCCAGCAAATTCAGAGGGTGAAGCTGACAAACGTTTTTCTTACACAGTGGAACAGATGCAACAATGTTTTGGTCAAAATTGCATGATGTGTCTTAAAGAAAGGGGTTCAGACCATACGTGGGCAGCAAGAAAATTCTGAGGGGGGGGGGTGCAAGATTTTGTTAAGGTCGAAAAATGGCCATAAAAATGGTGGTGTGGCAATAAAAACACCATTTTTCGACGTTTCTCATCAAGCACTATCCATTGGCATCAAAAAAATTGCGAAAAAAACGAAAAAAATTTTCGAAAATTGAATTCTGGGGGGTATTTCGATTTCTGGGGGTATTTTGGTTTCTGGGGGTGGGGGGTGCATACCCCCCAAATCCCCCACGCCCAGGTGTGGTTCAGACCATACAAGTAACAGGGAGTTGACGGATCTTCCCAACTCAAAGTCTATCGTCCCCCATACTTTCAAAGTTCAGAAATTTTTCGAGACTCGCCCCGATTTCGGGAAAAAATGGCGTTTTTGGTCATTTAAGTGTTTTTGATATTTTAAGCCAAAGTGGCAAATCCTAAATTCTGCGCTGTTACGTGCCTGATTTTGACACGCCAGGAATCATTCCCCTCTAAATACCCATAGAATTTATTTTTTAAATTTTCTCATTAAATTCACCATTTTTGGATGTCCGATGGATAAAAATGGTATTTTTGCCTCTATGGCTAATATCCCGCTCTTTTTTCAACGAAATACGTTTGAAAATTTTCAAACTAACTCCTGGACATACATGGGCAACATACAAGAGCATGCATTGCTATACAGCCTTTTTGGGCTCAGAAAATGAGCTATTTAGCCTTTTTTGAACTCAGACATATATAGTCCATGGCCTCTAGAAAAACCACGTTTCATGTTTTTTGCATTTATTCATTGTGCAAACACCCCAGTCTAGAAACTTATACAATCAGAGCAATGTCCCGTCGATGCTCCATCTTTCGCCACTTGGTTGATTTCATAGATCCGTTTAGTCTTGAAGAAAAATCGATCAAAGTCAAAACTAAAAAAAAACAGCAAATTCTATTTGGGAAGTAAAAAACCATGGGAAATAAACAAACCACCCCCAAAATGTTATGCGAATTGCGTGGTTTGCAGCGTAAAATAGGTAGTTGATCTTAAATGATCATATTTTAAAAAAATCATTTTTTACGATATTTTCGTCCATTTTATCACATTTATATCAAAATCAATAATTTTTTCTGAATTTTATTAATAGTTCTATAAATTCCACAAATAAAGTCTTCAAGTGATAAAAACAACTCTAGGTAATTCAATTCTACATCCTCTGCAAGAAATCAGTGCAAAATTATGCAACTTGATGAAAAGTAATTTTGTTGCGATGGCAACATATACTTAGCATTGGTCTTTTTTAGGTTACAGTGGTTTTTTTAGGTTACAATCGAACTTTTTGGCAGTTTTTGGGGTGATTCCGATTTTTTTGCGAAAAATAAATATCAAGCATCATGTAAGGTGCTAAGAGGCACATTCCTGCGAAGTTTTGTAAAAATTGGCGCTGGTTTTTTTTAGGTTACAACTGGTTTTTTTAAGTTTGACTTTGAAGGTATACTGTGGCTATGTGAATGACATGGAACAACTGAATTTGTTTCTGACATTGGTCCGCAAGGGAGCCTAAATTGAAAACATAAAAGATTCCAGCAGATATGAATATGAGTAGAAATACTGACCCTCAAAAATGCTTTAGAAAATTCATAAAAACGATCATTTTTGGAACTTTTCGACAAATTTATATCTCAAATTTCTAAATGATCCAGAAAGAGAACAGGGGTCAGTTGTAATCCTCAGGGCATAGCTTGTTCGCCACTTAATATCATCAGTCATCTCCTTTCGGTTATTGAAAAAAGGTGTGGTTTTTGTTTAGGTTACAAATCGACTGGTTTTTTAGAGGCCAGGACTATAGCGTGTGAGCTCATAAATGCTACATAGTTGTCTTTTCTGACTTCCGAAAGAATATATAGCTATTTTAAGCTAAATAGCTATATTCAGCTAAGAAAGGCTATATAACTATGTTTGTAAGTCTACAAAGGCTATATAGCTAGTTTTCTAAGCCCAAAAAAGGCTGTACAGCTAATTTTTTGAGCCCAAAAAGCTATATAGCCTTTTTAAAGAAGCATTATTAGTTAGTATTATTATTATTGTATTATTTCATTATTATTTAATATTACTTAGCACTTAGCTATCTACCATGTTTTTTATGTACTTTTTTACCCAAAAAGCGCCGAAAATTGATCAATTTATGTATTTTTCAATGTTAAATGCATATAATGCAGTTAAAACAGACTAAAAATGCTTAACAAATGCGATGTTATCACGAAAAGACGTTTTATAGGCTATTTTGACCATTTTGGTAGTTTAAACAACAAACAAATTTGTAAGAATTCAATTTATTGTTTAAAATTTCTGAGGTTCACCCCCACCGCCGATCCTGACCTTGTGCACCTATGTTCTGGAGTTTGCAAACCCCTCACCCCTCCTTCCCTCGCGCCAATATGTGCTCCTGACACGTCAGATTTTCGGCTCTTTATTCTGAAAAAGCGCCCGAGAATGCCTGAAACCGAGTTCAGAGTTGACAATCAGATGCATGGGGACTCTAGCGAACCCATGCACTAATTTTCATTAGAAAAAATTATGTTGATGTACTAAAATTAAAATTTTAGGGCTTGCTATGTTTTGGGATGTACAATTATTCAGACCTCAGTGAGCTTTGATTCCGGCCAGTAAATCATTCCTCAGATGACACAAGAACTTTCATCTAATTTTGTAAACTTTTTCAATCAATTTGGCACAATTTTCGCATAGACGATAAAATATTTTCCGGATACGTTAATGCTTATTTTATTTTGTTATTCTATTTTATCGTTATCCCAATTTTCGATTTGTGTTTCGTACTTTTCTGAATTGTATTTAGGAGTACTTGGAGAAAATAATTATTGATCATGATATACGAAGAGCTTCGATTCCACGTGGGCATGACGGGGCGTGTATCCTCTCAGAATCCGAAAGACCCCCATATCCTAGTAGACTCACCTAAATTGGATTTTTGTACTTTATTTTGCGATTTTGCCGTATCAGGTCCCCAGAATTTGGGTTACTGCTCATGTATATTTTTGATCTTTTTTGCATAATATGCTAACAGATGATTTAGAGGACGAATGTGTAGTTATTGATCGTACACTGATTAGGCATGTGCCTTGGGGATTCTAGATCCCCAGAATGGAAAAACGTGACATTTTAAGAGAAGAATGAGGCTTAGAGTAAAAACTTTTCTCCAAAAGTGCTTGAAATTGACTAGAACCACTAGATTAAGGTAGTTTTAACGCTATTTCAGCTTTAAACCAATTGATCATCCGCTGAACAGTCATGCTCTGCATCATGGTACCTTATCTGTTCGGTCATTATGTTGTTCGGTAATAAAAAGGCGAAGTCTTCACGGAAATCTCATCCTGATAGAACGTGAATATTATTGCAATTAGCTTCTTCAAAAAACATTTTACAATTTAAGTCGGTGATTTTTTCATTTTTCCATATTTTTTATTGACGCACTCGAACAATTTAACATAGCATACATCATGTGTGGCTCAAAAAGACTTAATCCGCCCTTCTTCAGATATTGGATATTTTGTTGGATTTTTCGTCAAACACCGATACGTGGATATCCCGCACATCATGCATGATCTTATCTATATTTATCGATAAGAACGGCGAAGTTGATTCAAATCTGATTGAAATTTTGTCGAAAAATATTCGAAAATCAATAGACGATTGGGAATCGATCGATTCGACAAGCGAGACAACTGTTTACGCTTTCTTGTAAGTAATCATGAAAAATTGAATTAAAATCTAATTTGATAATTCACTAATTAATTATTTACATTTGCGTAAATTTGTTTTTATCTTAGAATATTGGATAGCGTCGGCGGAATCAAGTGTATATTGAACTCGATGAGTGAGCGTTATCAAACTGTCAACGAACTTTTGCTCCGTTATCTGTTGACTATGTGTCAGCAAGTCGAGATGGATAAACGGATAGCTCTGGTAATCAGACGTGGGGTGTGGGTCTGGACCAGACATGCGCGGGGGAGGTTGCTTTGAGGGGTCCTTACCCCACCCAGACTGTACATATGGAGCATGAGATTTCTGGGGGTCAAACCAAAAAAATTCCTTAATGTGCCCTTTTAGGCTTAAAAACAATGGGCACACGAGAAAAACATTGTTTTTTCGACGTCTCGAACATTGCTCGTTCTTCTTATGACTTGAAAATATGAAAAATGTCGGAAAATTTAAAAAAAATCGATATCACGGGTGGTTAGTGGGGAGGCCGAACCCATCCCTTCAACCCAAAAATCCCAAAATGAAAAATGAAAAATTTGCTTGGAAAAAATGAGGCAAAATGACGGTCCAAAAGGGATGAAAAGCATGAGATTGACCAGAAAGTATGGAATGACGTGATTCTAACGCCATTTAGCAATTATACCGGTTTTTGAGGTCATCTTGATCAAAAAATCATATTTTACCACCAGATCGGTCATGCTGTGCATCTATAATGTGACTGGTCCACACATAAGCAAGGGGGTCTAAGGGTCTAGTCCCCCACTCTGGACGTATGGAATAGCCTCCAACTAAGTTTGGATAGTAGAATTTCGATGTTGCTACTGCATGATCTGAACCCCTGGAAATACAAAGTCTCCGTCTGAATGCGGAAGGCCCTAATGATTTAATCTTAACAATTTTGTTTCTTTTCTGCGCGATTTTTTGATAACACTATAGAAATAAAAGAACATGTAAAATTTTATATTTTATCGGATGTGTATTATTTATGACTTTCAGAAAAAACCGACTGTAATCTTTCGCTACCAAGAAGGCACGCATTAACAAACACTAAAATAAAAAATAAAAATTGTTGGAAAATGAATCACTTCTCACGATCTAATGAAGGAATATTTAGCGGTTTTGAAATGTTTTTGGATCTTGCTGCGCGAACAAAAGGATATTTTATGTAATTCCATACGCAATTTAACGAAATGTTACAAAAATGTCTCAAAAATAATTTAAAGTGATCAAAAGCAGTAACTTTAAGATTCAAAATTTGGTGCTGCACCAAATTTGTCTAAACCTTCTACGATATTCAGGATATCGAGAAACGTTGTAAAGACACATAATCAGCACTCAACTAGCATTTGTTCTGCACCGAATCGCACTAAATTTGATTGTTTTGCACCAAATGCACGAAATTCACACATTTGTCAAATTTCGCACCAAATTAAAGGGAAATAAGATTCAAACTCTCGCGAATGATTTAGAAAACGAGCCATCATTCCCACATGGCAAAAAGGGGATCATGTGTCTGTTTACTATTGTGACTACTGAATATCGAAATGTACTTGAATGCTTTAGCAAATGGCGGCACCGGCACTTTTTTATAAAAAACAACGATGTGAACAAGGCCTTCTTTTCCAGACACAAAGTTTGACCAAGAAAAACAGTGAAAAACTTTTCGCAGTGTGTAGAAGTGCTTGGGTGCATTCATTCGTGAAATGTTCGCCTCCAGCGTAGGCCAAAACCACCATGTTGAAATTTCGGTCACATAAATGAATCCCAAAAAATTCGACTTAAGACTATAGGTGGGCGGCACCAAAGTTCTGGGGGTGCAAGATTTTGTCAAAGGTAAAAAATGGCCTTAGAAATGATGGCATGGCGAAAAACACCATTTTTTAAGATGGGGAGGGGGTCTTTTGGTTTCTGGGAGGCGCATTTGCAGAAGACTATATGCTCCTCAGTGAACGTGGAACATTCGTTTCCGCAGCACAAATTGCTAATAACTGATTGTTTGTCCGAAAATATCGAGAAATGCAGTGTAATCACGTCTAGCAAGTCTTTGTCCGAGTAAAACTTAAGAATTAACGGGATTTTTCGCACCAAATCATGTAAATTTTTGCACTGAATTTCGCACCAAATCAGTCGTGTTTTTGCACCAGATTTTGAGTGCTATTCTTATAAATAACCTAATCACCCAATTACCTAATGTTTTTGTTTCCAAAAATGTTCGCATACAATCCTTGTTGACTCCATCCACTATCAGACTAAAATCTTCACCAGGAAAGTTTCAATTTCGATAGGCTATCAGGAAATCGTTGGGATCAGTCAAAATAGAGCTATTGAATACAATATCGGAAGAAATTTTCAGCGAACTACACTCAATGGCTAATGATGCTCTGAAGAAAGCGGAAATGCAAAAACCGGTCTTTCAGTGGACAATGCACCAAGTTTGCCAATGGCTAAATGAGGTTAAACGCTGAACATTTACTCGTAGATCCGTGTGGTTCGTAGACTGCATGGGCCAGACCCATACCTGGGCGTAAAGGGATTTGGGGTATGCATCCCCCAGAAACCGAAATACCCCCAGAATTCAAATTTTAAATTTTTTTGTTTTTTTTTCGCAATTCTTTCGGGCCAGCGGATAGTGCTAGATAAGAAGCGTTGAAAAATTGTGTTTCTTTCGCCATTCCACAATTTTCAACACCATTATTTGACCTTTGAAAAATCTTGCAACCCCAGAATTTTGGTGTCGCCCACCTATGGCCAGACCCCGAATTTAAAAAAAGGTTTTTTATGAATACCGTATTTTAAATATAAAAAGCTCATAAAAAATGTGAAATTAGGCCATCTCATCTTTCGAACCAGCCATTCGTCTTTTTTATCTTTTCAGTGCCATGAGAATGCGCACACCAAAAATTTTTAAATTCCTTGAATTTTCTGAATTTTTTAGAGATTTTAGAAGTTCGACATTGCCGAATAAAACAATTTTCAAATTCAAATTTTTTTATTAAATATTTCCTTTCTCGCTTCAACATCGAAGCGGGGATCGGTCGAAGAATGTCAGCAAATATTTTCATGTATATATATATATATATATATATATAGTTGAACCCCATTAATAAACACTCTGCGGGGAAAAACATTTCGTCTTTATTAGTCAAGTGTGTTTACTAAATCAGGGGGTCGGGATGGGGCGAAATAGGCAAGATCGCAGAAGAGACACACACCATAGTTTAATACTAAGGTTTATGCTGTAATCTGCGGAGTTGTGTTTTTAATGCTGGTGGTCTAACCCCTGAACTCCTCCCCTGCACCACGTGCGGATTTCGTAAAGTGTTGTTGAAGTCCAAAAATTATAAAGGCAGGCCGTAACCGCAACTCATCTCGCTAAATATTGAGAATATCGGCATTCATTCAGTACAGGATTATGTAATATATTCCGCATGACGTGTTTACTAACCGATATTATGACTAAAATTGTAAATTGTTAATCGTAAAGGTTTTTAACCGGATTCATCAGCACTTCGTCCGTAAAGCCACGGTCTCATGCAGACGTGCATGCGAGAGGGGATTTAGGGGGTCTCGCTGAACCCCCTGAATGGGAAAATAGGAAATTATTTGTAAATAATAAAAGCAAAACAAAGGCTAGAGATGGATGGAAATCAAAATTTTTTTTAAAAGTGCTTGAATTGACAAGAAATTGTACATAAATATAGTTTTGACACTATTCTGTATGACGTCATTTTGACGTAGTGAAGTCAAGCTTATTTTGCCTCATAAACTGCATAGAAATGAGAATTCATGTATGAAATTGCTATGCGTTTCAAATCGTACGTTTTTGGCTGGTCGGCTTGATTTGTTTTCATAAATTCGTAATACAATGAAAAATTGGCTGAATTCTGTCAACAAAATATTCTCAATTTTTGAATAATATTGTAAAAATGCCTCTTTGATCAGAATTTGCAAAGGACAAACAAGCTGAAAAACCTCTGTTCGTAAAAAGTCGGTGAGATGGTGAATAAAGTTTTAAATTCTTAAGAAGGGTTGGCTGAGCTTATTTCGTCATAAAGTTGTTCTCTTCTTGTTTCCGTATAGCTTAATCTTTTGGAAAAATTGAATTAAGACATATTTAAGGGGAGTTGGGGGCTGGCATGTACAGCGTGGGAATTCTGGACGGGGGCGGGGGTAGAATCTTACAATGATTTTTGATTTTTCGGGCCCAAAAATGTTTGGTACATGTCAAAAACATCGTTTTTCGGCGTTTCTTACGATGCACTGTTTTCCTAACATAAAACGAAATTCGAAAAAAATCAAAAAGTCGAATAAATTGAACGAAATATAGTTAAAACATGAGTATATGGCGCGATGCGCCGAAATTTTGATACTTTTGCACCTTTTCTATGAATTTTCGGGAAATTTATGGAAAGTTTCGAAAAAATCGCGTGAAGTATTTTCTACAGTCTTGCCTCAAGCGCAACCAAAAATGGCTTTTTTCAGAGCCTGTTTAGGAAAAAGAAATGTTTTTCCCAAAAGTTCAAATTTTATGAGCGTAATGGATAGAGCTTGTTTAAAAACGTCTTAAAACGCGGTTTCTACGAGGTATCCCTACGAAATTTCTGGATATCAGCCAATTAACTTCGGGTATGCCCCTCCCCCTTGGCCGGATCCTGGATACGGACCAGCAGATAATGATAAGGTCCCTATTCTTCAGGTAGATTTTGATAACTACGTTGATAAATTTCGCGCTCATCGAATAGATGGTGATTTGCTACTGTCTTTGAACCAATACTACTTCAACAATTATTTATTTTCCACGAGTTTATACGATGCCATGAGGTTTGCGCGAGAATTAGATTCTCTGAAGGTAAAAATTCTTCTTTTAATTTTTTTTTGAGGAAAAAAATTTTTCAATTAATTTTCTGAATCGAATCTTTAGTATTTTTCTCTAATTCTTTATTTAAATTTCTTGTGTTTGAATTGAAATTGATTTTGAAAAAATTGAATATGCTTTCAATCTGTGAAAAAAATTGAAATGGCTTTATATCTCTGGAACATAGCACGTAAACACCAAAATGCATATCAATCAAGTTCAATACGATATGCAGAGGCTGAATCGAAAAAATGGTAGGTGCAAAATCTTCTGATAATGACTATGGCTATGATTACTAAGCCGTTGAATAGTGAACGTTTTTTAGAACTAAATGAGGACCGCAAAATGGTACAGTTTAATCAAATTATCCTTGCTATTGTTTTTTTGGTCTACACTTTTGTAAACACAACTTTTTGGCAAATTATAGCAGAAAAATAATTAGTGGTGTTAATTAGTGAAGCTTTACTTGAAGCGTCACAGTAAAGCTCTGCTTGAAGCATCAATTTGAATATTTTTGCTAAAATCGCAATAAAAGTTTGCATACGTGTTCTTCAGGGTTGACCTTCAGAATGGCTACTTACCTTCCGTCGCAAAATGGCCGCGACCGCTAATTTTGTCGTTTTTTCATAAAAATTTTGAAAAGTATGCCTTTTTATGCGTTTTTAGCTTTATTACATATTTTTGACTATATTTTGTTTAATTTGCTCGTTTTCTCTATATTTTTTTATGTTTTTATGTTTTGGAAAGAACGAGTATGGTCTGAAACTTAAAAAAAACAGTGTTTTTGACGCGTACTCGTCGTTTTTAAGCCCGAAAAGGCGCTTTTTATCAATTTTCGGGCCTTATCTTTTCTCCTCCCCAGAATTCTCATGCTGTTGTACGTGTATGGAAGTAAGAAGTGCGTTTACCCTGTTGCTTATCGCTCTAAGATTGAGAAGAGTCGGTTTCGTTGCCTGTTTAAGCTAATTTTCGAGAGTTTTTCATCATGTCACATTTTAATTACTTTTGTGTTCTAAATAAAAGAAGCTGGCTTTGCAAAGATTCGTTGCGACAAAGTAAAAATGTAAATTGAACCGAATGCAAGGGAAAGTTTATGACTTTGAACCGAGCGTGTTCCTTTCCCGCTCACAGCAGTCAGGCTTTCTGCATCTAAAATTCTCGTATCGCATTCAGAAAATAATAAATATAGAACAAAATTAAATTTTCCGATTAGAAAATTCGCTAACACATATTTAATAATGTCTTGTTAAGAAAATTGTCGAAAAAATCTATAGTTCAGTCTGTGAAAAAGGAGTGTCGTGTAACTAGTAAAATTATTTTCGACAATTTTGTATGTCATTTTGAACATGCCCTACATGCTTATACAAAACTTTGTAAGCTCAACATTTATTATTTTTATTATTTTGGTCGTTGACAGACATTCGAATCATGCGTGAACGCGAGGTTTGGGGGAGATGATGACTAGACGTGCACGTAAGAGTTGGGTGCATACATGGACAGCAAGAAAATTCTGGGGGGAAGTAAAATCGCCAAAAATTATCAAAAATGTTACTAGAAATAGAATTCTGGGGGTCTACAATAATATTCGGGGGTTTTTCAATATCTGACAATACGCTTAGAGAAAAGAAAAAAATGGAAATTATCTGGAAAAATTAGGCAAAATTAAGGCCAGAATGTATGAAAATTAAATAATTTCTTCAAAATGCTTGAAATTTACCAGAAACAATTATTTAAGATCCTGCTATTTTTGCCTTTATACCAGTTTGTTTAGGTCATTTTAGCCCAAAACAGCTAACTGATCTTATAGACAGGCTGATCCTACAGAACAGTGGCGTAGCTATAGGGAGGATAGGGGGAATAGACTCCCAAAATTTTGGAAGTACGAGTATTTTTCACAAAGGCTCCTCAGAGGGAAGAAATGGAAAATTCTTAAAGCTTATCTGAAGCTTAAACTTATTTCAGTACACTTTTTAATAAACAAGTCCAAACTTTCCGGGCGCTTCGCTTCGCTTATTCGAATTATATTAAGAAATATGCTGTACAGCATATTTTTTAATACTAGCAAAGAAAAATGCTTCGATGGAACAAAAAGGGGGAATATACTTGGGATTGTGAATTATCGAGGATGTAAAAGGAGGGGACTAGGAAAAATCTCCCTATGTTATATGCCAAGAATCGCAAAATATGTAAAAAATCAGGCTTTCTCTAACAATGCAAAAAATCGAAGTATATTCTGCGGTCTCTGAAAAAACGTATTATTTTAAAATAATTTTTTCTGATTGACATAATATCTTAAAAGCATATTACGTAATGCAACTTTTTGCAGACTTCATTCGACTTTGAGTTGCTCAATAATGTGACTGAAAGTGAAATGCTGTTAACAAATCAAATCATAATTAAGTTGTTCGTATTTCATTATTACTAAGCATGCCACTTAGCAGATACAGCCATTCTGAGTGTCAAAGTGCAAGCAATATTCAAAGTCCCAAAAAATTGATTGAAAAAAGCGGCGAATTAGCAACGCAGTAGCTAAGCGAATTGAATGAAATAGTACATATCGATGCATTCAAGACAATCGATGATATTGTTGGTTCAAAGCAGTGAGGAAACACGGAAGCTGACGTGCAACAGACCTTATGTAGATACTCTTTTACACATGTCTACAGCAATTGTTTACTAAACTTTTACATTTTTCGAAGGCCGCAGAATATACTTCGATTTTTTGCATTGTTTAGAGAAAGTCTGATTTTTCACATATTTTTTGCGATTCTTGGCATATAACATAGGGAGATTTTTCCTAGTCCCCTCCTTTTACATCCTCGATAATTCACAATCCCAAGTATATTCCTCCTTTTTGTTCCATCGGAGCATTTTTCTTTGCTAGTACCCCACTTTTAATTAGCAAGATTTGGAAATACAATACTAGATTTCATTTACTGTGCGGTTCTTCTAATAATTGAATGGTTTAAACTTTACAAAGCTACTAGTTGTAGAAGAAACAAACATTCTGATCAGTAATTCTTATGTTACGTAGAACATCCTGTAAAGAAATATGCTTCCAAAACTTTCTAGAGCTCAACTTAATTTACATTTTAAACTTTATACAAGAGTGTAAAGAATTTTAGTGGGATTAATAATTTCAATATTGCTCTGATATAACGATCAGCATTTATTAAGAAATGAAACCTCTATAATGTTCTAAGAACAAATTAACATTAGGTGTTAATCACTTTACACTACTCTTCATGCGCCCCTAGCAGACGTATCACATCTGTTTCATATATATTTTACGACTCTAGAGAAAAAATAAGTTACCGTGAGGCTCTAGAATGAAGCTTATTATATAGTGTAAAGTTTACTCTAGCAACGAGTGTAAAGAAGATTATAGTCTGATTTGTAAATTCGATATTACTCGGATATTACGATCAACATTCATGAAAAAATTACGTCTCCATAACGGTTTAATGACAAATAGACACAGACGTAAACCACTTTACATCACTGTTGAGTGTAAGCTAAACGTGCCTAGCTGACGTCCCTTATTTGATTCCATGTATATTTTCAGATTTCGGCAAAAAACTTAGGTTTTTGCAAAGCTCTAGAACGAAGATAAACCACTTTACATCACTGTTGAGTGTAAACAAACGCGCCCAGCTGACGTCCCTTATTTGATTCCATGTAAATTTTCAGATTTCGGCAAAAAATTCAGGTTTTCGCAAAGCTCTAGAACGAAGATTAATTAGCAGTGTTAACTTTACACAACCGTCTAGTGTAAAGAAGATTTTATTCCGATTTGTAAATCTGATATTACTCGGATATTATTATCAACACTTATAAAAAAATTGCATGTCTACAATGGTCTGAGGACAAATGAACAATGAGTGTAAACTACTTTACATCACTTTGGATGTAAACAAACGCACCTACGTGACGTCTCACATTTGATTCTTTGAAAATTTCCAGACTCCAGGAAAAAATTAGGTTTCTGGAATGCTCAAAAACGAAGATAAATACATATGTAGTGTAAACTTCATGTAAACACCTAGTGTAAAGAAGATTTTGGTCAGATTCGTAATTTTGATATTGTTCCGATATTACGATTAATATTTATGAAAAAAATTAAGTCTCTATAATGTTCTATGGGCAAACAAACAATAGGTGTAAACCACTTTACAACACTGTAGAGTGTAAACAAATGCGCCAGACTGGCATATCAAATTTGGAACCTGGTCCATTTCTAGACTTGATAATCGTGTCCCTGACTCATAATCGGAGAAGCAGGCAGAAAAAACAAGACAGAAACGCATTTAAACACCAAATTTTTGACTTTACACTCGCTAAATATTAATGTATAGACAATTTGCTTTGACATGCATCCGATATATAGCACCTCATTTTTATTCTATTGGACTTATCCCGATTTCTGGACGGAGAAAGTGGCGAACAAAAAACGCAACAAAAACGTATTTTCCATCATTTAGAACACTGTAAACTTTAAAATTCCTTACCGAACTCCCCATTGAGTTTAAAGAAATTCGGTTTGGTACAATTTGTAGCTTTTAAATCGTAGTACATTCCTGTGTGCCAAAATTCTCTTGCAAAAATTATTTGGTATGATTTATTAATCAAAATTCGGAAAAAAACGTGTTTTTTCGTCCATTTTTTACCTCTGATTTCAAACTTTACACCCCCATAAATAACTCAATATTGCGTTTTTTTAATTGCAGTTTGCTGCGATGTGTAGCCCCTGATAGGCACTTTATTAGTGCCCTATTCAATTTACCCTAACTCATTAGCGAAAAAAATTGGCAGAGAAATCTTACTAAAAATCAGTTTTTTTCACCATAAACTAGAGTGCAAACTTTAAACCCCAGGATCTAACTCACCACAGAGCGTAGAAGACTTTGCTTATATGCAGAATGTAGCCCTTGATCCGCTCTACATTTCTGTCAGAAAAAATTTCGAAAAACTCCTAACCGGAGTTAGTATCAGACATAAGCAGGTTGAAAACTCGACCAAAAAGTGCTTTTTCACCCCAAGATTTTCGCACTCTTTACACTGCCATTCGATAACTAATGCGAATTTCAAAAAACAAAAAAAGTGCCATCTGTACAATTTATCCCTCTATTATCCTATGCTGTTCAATTCTTCTAATCATCAATACTCAGTTGTCCACATGCCGCATTATAAATGTCCCAAAATTTGTCCTATGTTATAACGTTACACAAAAACTTTACACCTTCTTTACACAGTCAGTTTTGAGTTTCAATGAAAAACAAAAAAACACGGGCAGCGAATTTTGTTATTATCTTTCTTTTGAAAAAAACCGCACCTTCCAGAAGTGTCTCGTTATAGCTGTAGAGGGGGTGCACAGGTGTTAGGGGTACCCAAGTATATTATAGGTACGCGCTAACGCGCTACCTATGATATTTCAGATAAGCTAAAATTTTTTCAAATTCTTCCAGTGACTAGATCTGGCTGGGATCGCCTATCTATGAGTAGTTAATGAAATATTCCGACTTTAAAATTTATCAGACAAGATCACGAAGGAATAGTTTTGAAAAATGAGCTTGCTAAGCGAGAGTTGTAAACTAAGAAGAGCTTAACCCTCCTATTACCAAGGGGTCACGCACTCTAGTCTTTCCAAGGTCTAGATCGAAAATCTAGTCATTGGGGAGATAACAAAAATGAATTTAAATACATATTTCTGGTAGCCAAGAGAATGAGAAATTCAAAAATGTCATTAACTTTGCACAAAACTGAAAACCAATTTAAAAAAAACGTATTTGAACTTGCAAAAATGTGTAAGAAATACGATCTGCAACACAGGTAACACATGTTTTAAAATCATGAAATCCAGCTTTTCTTATAAAATATAGGTCGATACGTTTTCTTATGCTCAATAAAACATGTCTTGCAGTAAAAAAAGAGGGTACTGAGAAGCTTGCCACATAAGAATTTATGGCCTTACAGTAAACTGCAAAAAACAGGCAACTAGATCACGGATCTAGAGCTCGGTAAAAGTAGGGTTAAAGTTTAAACCTACCATTAAATTATTAAGATAATATTAAAAGATTTGAAGCTTTAAGAAAAAGAAAATGTGGTAAATTAAAACAAATTTAAAGGATATGATGAAACATTATTGTTGAGAATAGGACGATCACGTGCTATGTATAATGACTCCTTGATTAAAAGATCAAAAGAGTTGAATGCTCGACTGATAACCTTGAAGCAATCTGATGTAATTGGATGATTGCTATTTGAGATATGTTTGTGAATAGCAGATAAACTATCACCCTGAATTGGCTTTTCTGTAGCAAACGAGATGCCAGTATGCTCTGCCATTCTACTCCCAAAATGTCGGCGAGTTTCACCAATGTAACTAGCCATACATCTAGAACACGTATACTTATATACTAAATTTGAGAGTAGCTTAGCAGGTACAGCATCCTTGTTCTTGAAAAACCGGCTGATACACATAACAGGTTTGTAAACAAACCTTACTCTAATCTGAGGATAAAATGCAGATATAACCTTTAGAATTCTGCTGCGTACATTGTAGCCATGCACACCAGTGTAAGGCAAAACAAGAGAATAGCATAGTTTATCACACCCGAATTTTATGTCATCACTCTTACTATAAACTTTTGTCATAAAGTCTGATATGACCTTATCAATCAAGCTAAGCGGATACTCATTTTGCAGTAGAGTCTGCTTCAGCTTGTCAATATCAGAGACAAAAGTCTGATATGAGTTAACTCATATCAGACTTTTGTCTCTGATATTGACAAGCTGAAGCAGACTCTACTGCAAAATGATGATCCGCTTAGCTTGATTGATAAGGTCATATCAGACTTTATGACAAAAGTTTATAGTAAGAGTGATGACATAAAATTCGGGTGTGATAAACTAAGCTATTCTCTTGTTTTGCCTTACACTGGTGTGCATGGCTACAATGTACGCAGCAGAATTCTAAAGGTTATATCTGCATTTTACCCTCAGATTAGAGTAAGGTTTGTTTACAAACCTGTTATGTGTATCAGCCGGTTTTTCAAGAACAAGGATGCTGTACCTGCTAAGCTACTTTCAAATTTAGTATATATGTATACGTGTTCTAGCTGTATGGCTAGTTACATTGGTGAAACTCGCCGACATTTTGGGAGTAGAATGGCAGAGCATACTGGCACTCATTTGCTACAGGAAAGCCAATTCAGGGTGATAGTTTATCTGCTATTCACAAACATATCTCAAATAGCAATCATCCAATTACATCAGATTGCTTCAAAGTTATCAGTCGAGCATTCAACTCTTTTGATCTTTTAATCAAGGAGTCATTATACATAGCACGTGATCGTCCTATTCTCAACAATAATGTTTCATCATATCCTTTAAATTTGTTTCAATTTACCACATTTTTCTTTTTCTTAAAGCTTCAAAATCTTTTATTATTATCTTAATAATTTAATGGTAGGTTTAAACTTTAAGCTCCTCTTAGTTTACAACTCTCGCTTAGCAAGCTCATTTTTCAAAATTATCAGACAAGCACGTGCAGGGTTTGAGGGCCTAGAATCTCTAAAATGAAAAGAAATGAAGTTTTTCGGGGAGAATAAGTCAAAATTATGGCCGAAAATGGATGAAAATCAAAAATTTTCTACAAATGTATTTGAAATTAACTAAAAACTGTCATATGATTTATAAGTCTTGTGTATGCCGTGTTCGCAATCAGTTATCCTCGAGTGTCTCACGTTTACGGTGTGACAAAAAGTGAAGTTTTTCAATCATTAAGTCTGGATTCAGGCCAAAAATGGATAACAATCAATGTTGTTAACATGTAACTTCTATATGAATTTGGTACCAAACCTCTCATGAGCATACCTGATGGAGACTAAGAAGTCAGAAACCTTGCTTTCAAACTTTAATTTGTACTTCTTATTCCTTTAGAGTGGTGAGAATTTTTCGAAAGATACCCACGGTTATTTCACTGATTGGATGATTACACGCTGCTTTAGCTCAATAAGGGTGACCGGCTGGCCCCATACTGTGCTTACCACAGATGGGCGTGGGAAGGGTTTGAAGCGGGTTAACACCTAAAATCTGAAACCTCTGAACCCCCCCCCCCGAAAAAATTGATAACCACCAGAATAGAATTTTCGGCATGTTTTTAGGAACTTTTGCCGGTTTTGACCCCCAGAATTCGTCTAATGCCCATGTATGGTGCTGACCCCGCGTACTGGACATGCTAGGATACTGCAGATTTTTAATACTCTATTATCAAATCAGGTACTTCTTGGCATAGGTTGCCAGTGATTATTCATCAATCGATAATACTGGGCTTGATATGTGGCTAACGAACGTTGACGTCCAGTTATCTGTCTACACGCATGGGATGTTAATTAAAAGTCTGGATCGAACAATCTTATGCTTCCTGAATAATCAGATATTGCTAGAAACTTTGAATGTGACTAATCAGATTCATCGGAAGAAAATACTGATAGCCGCTAAGAAAGACGCTTATAAATAGAGCGCATATTCTATTTTTTACTATTTTTTATTTTTAAATTCTTTTCAAATTTTCTAATTTTTTATCACGTCTTTGAAATAAAATATATCCATGACTGTACATACATACGCAATTTTTGATTTACCATATACGGATCGAATGTTCCAACGCCGGATGCGAACTCAGTTTATGACCATTCAAAATTGAATAGTTCAGACCAAGCTGATCTGGGAGTAAGATCAAAAATGGAGCTTATTTGGGCTCAAAAGACCTCAGAAACTGGTAATTATGAGCATACGTGTTCTTGAGGAGGGTGGTTGACTCTCCCGGAATGGCAACTAACCCCCACCAAATGGCTTTCACCCCCATTATTGCCAATTTTTCAGAAAAATTACACAAAGTGTGTGCCCTTTAAAGCGTTTTTAGCTCATTTTAAATCAAAGTTTCTCGAACATTTGGCGCTCCGCTTCATATAGAAATTTTTTTACTATATTTTGTTCAATTCACTCAAATTTTCCATATTTTTTCAAAATTGTTTTGTTTTTAAATAACAGCATTGTCTGAAACGTCTTAAAAACTGTTTTTGATGTATTCGTTAAAATGGGCACTTTTTTAAAATTTTTCGGGCCTGGCCCCCTTCTAGAATTCCCATGCTGTACAGGTATGGTATAAGCGCTAAATTAGCGTTAAAGGAATATTTCAGAGATAGAATTTTCCGATTGCGAAAGTGAACTTAAAACGGTTTACAAAGGCAGAACGACCAAATAGTTATGTGTTGGAGTGCAGAAGCGGAATTTTCTATTGGTTGTTTTTACCTTTGCAAATTAGTTTGATTTGACTTTCTTCATTATTACAAAGTTTCTTGTCAATTTAAAGCACTTTGGAAGAAAATTTTCAATTTTTTATTTTTTAGCCCCATTTTGCCTCAGTTTTCAATTTTTTAATTTTTGTCCTCCATTTTGCCTCATTTTCCCCAGAAATTTTCGATTTTCCATAATGTAAGTCAGAACCCCCATTTGCATATCTGGTCCATACCGCAAATGGGCGTGCTTGAACCCAAAAAATCCGACAGACTCTAGAATTGAATTTTTACTTAGGTGATTTTTTTCGCGATTTTGTCCCATCAGATCTTATTTCCTAAATTGGGTTGATAATCATATAGGACGATCAGGCATCGGGGCCCGCACATTCCGACTTATTAAATGATTTTCAAAAGATTAGTTTTCGGAGCAAGAACTCAGTAGCTCTATTTTGAACAAAATTTGTTGAAATCTCCGGTTTTTGGAAATTAGTATAACCATCCTCTAGCCCTAATTTCCCTAAGGTTCCACAGAAAAAAATTAATATATAATTGCAAATTTTACACAATTATATTGCGCCACGATACGTCGATAAAATTAGCCTTAAACTGACTTATGATACTCAACAAATGTTTATTTCTACCTATCAAGTCGATGTACGGAGCGAAAATTTACAACATTTTTCTCAAAGACGGAAGTTTATATTCGTAGTATTTAGGCAAGCTGGCCTCTGAATTTGAGACGGACGAAAATTTTGAAGTTGGATAAATCTCGAAAACTGTAGAGACTGCTTTACACGAGTTTGGGCGAACTAGCACGGAAAATTCACTGATAGATTGCAATGGTTGCATTTAAATGATGTATGTACATAGTAGGTAGGTAATATTGAAAAGAATATAAAATAAAAAATATAAAAAGTAATATAAAAATCGGCTTGCTGTTAATTGAAATTCTTAAAATAAGTCCTAACTTATTTGAAACAGACTGACAAAATAATGGCATTTTTGAACGTTTCTCGGCTAACGAACTTCATTCTCTTATTAGAACGTAGAATATGTATTCTCATACAGTGTAGGTAACTTGCCTACAAGTTTGAACCCGACTGTTACGATTTTTGGAACGGTAAGTATAGTCTGTTTCATTAAGCTTTAAGGTTTCTGAAAAAAATTTGAAGTGACTACAAAAGTGTTTTCATAAACTAATACAATTAATATGATATTTTACAGTATGTGTCGAGTCACTTGAGGACGCATACCAGTGTTAAGCCGCATTACTGCATTCAAAGTTTCAACCACTTTTGTAGCCTAATTCTGGCAGGGAAAATTTCCAAGAAAACCGCAAAGGTAAAATGAAACAGACTAGTAGGTAATATTCTGGGGGCTTAAACATTCAAATCTACAGAAAATTGCTTAATTAAGTTTCATCCGGTTTTTAATTATAAAAAACCTTGCGTTCTACAATATTTCAAAAACTGCATTATGGAAACTATCGCTATGAAATTTAGCATACATATGTACATAAAATATGCAAAATTATGTGGCAATCTTACGTTTAAACAGTTTGATTACAATAATGCCACAGACTACAAAAAAGGGTAAGTTAATCTCACCCCATATATTGGGGCCAATTTGCCACTGTCTGACTAGTACGGGATTATAGTACATTCATATAGATAGGTACGTTATGATAGAAAATCGCTTTCCGATGTTTATCGGTCCAAACGAAATCCACATTCACCTCTTAAAATTGTGAAATTTCCGCCCATACCAGCTGTATCTTGAATCAAGAAGAAAATCAGAGATGTTATTTGAATAATTGGTAAACCGACTAATAACATGAATTTGAATGAGCTTTTATAGTTTAGGGGTCCTCAATAAAGGGACAAAATCGATTCTAAAAATAATTTTATCGCTTTATAGCTCGAAAACCATTATTTTGATCAGGAAGTGATTCGAGCTACGTCATTAGGGTTCAAAAACGAACGAACCAGCTTTGACTGTAAGGACGGATTGATTTGCTTGACTTTCTTTGCTTGATTTGCTTGTCTGAACAATCAATTTCAGTCCGCGGGTCGGTTTAGAAATAATTAATTTATTGTGTGTCAGGGTTGAAAAACCTAACCGACAAAATTTCGAAATTTACGTTTTAGGTTTTTTAAGGTTTTATTATGTTTTATAAGGTTTTTTGGCATTCGTGTAGCAGCTTTACAAATGGGCTTAATTTGTTAATATTTCCTATTATCACAATATATCGCGCATACGGTCTAGGCATATTCCATTATTCAGCTCTTTAGTTACATTATTTTATTTGTGCCGAATTCTTCTTATTCTTCATTGTAAACAAATTTAAACAAGAAATTATCTGTTAGCGACGCTTTTTATAATTCATTCACTTCAGTGACCATTATATAAATTTAAACTGCAACTTTTATTCACATCGTGCGCGCAACTGTTTTTAGTCAGACCTGGTTCAAAACCTATCGATGTTCCAAATGCAGTCAGCCATAGGCGTAGCCAGGGGGCATTGGGAGTACCTGCTCCCCCTTAATTTTTCAGAAATATTATTGATTTTTTTGTTGCAATGATGTATTTCCAGAAACTAAGTTCAAGAAGGTAAAAATTTCTAAATTTTCCGCGCCGAGTCATTATTATTTATTGCTACGAGTATATAGATCCAACAAATTTAAAAGCTTGAATGAGCTAAAATAATTCAGCACTCCACATCACTTTAGTAATTTAATGCACTATTTGTTCGTTGAATGAAACTGCGCATGCTTGTTGAGCATGATAGTAAAAGTGCGAAAATGATTGCGAACCAGTTTGTCTATTCTCTGCTTTATTTGTCTTTTGTGTACCAGTTTGTCTATGCTTTGTTTCCTTTATCTTTCTTTACAAGGACACATAATCCTATTTTAATTGGAAGGAATGGCCAAATTTTCTTATGTTTTTGCGCATTTCTTGTTCTATGAACTTGCATTTTGTTAATTAGAAGGCCACAAATGGGCCTGAAAACGGTAAGAACAAAATTTTCATGGATACATCTTTCTATGTCTTATTGGCAGCGACCCGTTGCTGCGCTATGTACCCAGCAGAGGTCGAAAAACGCATTTCAGATCAGTTTGTGCAATGTAGGAGTTCATCAATTTTAAGTGTTTTTGGGCTTGCTTCCGAACCGAGATTTGGCCGATTTTGCGAAAATTTTAACGTTACTATTTAACATTAAATGTTTTTTTACAAAATTTTCCGGGACTCTGCCCCGGATCCCGCTCGCCACCTCAGACGTCCCGCAGCCATAAAATCTCGTTGTACATGTGCAACGAGATTTTAGGGACAACAAACCAGGTAAAAGGGTTAGGAATTTCTAAAAATTTCCGGCGTTTCGCGCCGGCATTAATTTGTCTGTTTTGTATGATTTAAGCGGTATAAATTGAGTTTAATGTGCAAAAACGTCAAAATTTTCCGGCGCATAGCGCCGCCAGTTACTGTTCTTCCTTTTTGTAAAGCTCCAGCATTGCGTTTAAAAAGCCTGAATCACTCAAAATATCTTCAGTCAAAGTTAGTAATTCGCAGTTTTCTTGTTAGAAGCTTGAATTGTCAAAACTGTTTTTGTACAAATTTGATAATTTTCTGCTCTATCAGATTATTAGTATTCACAGAGCTACAAACTCTTAAGGGTGAAAAAAATGACTAAATTTCTTGGCACTTTGCGCCACTTATGAATTCCGAACTGTCTGTCAATAGAAAGGCCGTAAATAACACGAAAACGTTTATGCCCCCGAACCGAAATTCTGACTACGTCTCTGCAGTCAGCTCCAGATAGACTTAGACTTGTTTTTGAATAAATTTTCATTTTCGGTTAATTTAAAAATTGCTTTTCGTCAATGTGTTTTCCAGCTGCAAATGTTCTAATGACGCTATGAAGATACAAAACCTGCTTCACAATTTTTGCTTTGAATTATGAAAATGACTTAAATTTCATTAAATGCATACGAATTCTTCAGATTAAAGCCTTGATTCTATTTAATCTTGCATTAATTTTTCAATAATTTTACTGCTTAAATATCACTTTGCCCTAGACCTCACTTTCAACCGTAAATAAACGATGTTCACTGCATTCTCTTTTATCTAGGGTCCTACCCGGGCATACCCGGAGTACCCGAATTACCCGGGTACCCGGGTAATGGAACTCGCCGGGTACCCGGGTAGTAAGAATTTGCAGTGTGCAGCTCTAATTACGATTAGAGTTGGAAAAGCCATAGTTTGAAAATTTCAGAAATTTTGGTTTTTTATGCTTTTTTAATGGTTAAATTTTGGGTTTAATACAGTGATCGGACCGAGGGTACTTTTGGACCCTCGGCCTCGGCCGAGGCCGAGGCGACTTAAAATCCTTGCCTCGGCCGAGGCCGAGGCCGAGGCCGAGGGTAATGCCGAGGGTCAAGCATGTATACCTATACCCATAAATAGTACTCTTAGAATATTTTGTATGCACATGAGCTAGAGAATAATCGTAATATTGAGCACTTTATCGAATGTCAAACAATTCATTCTTATTTTCAATAATAGTAGATTAAATATGTTAAGGATTTATTGAATAAAGTCAGCAGCATGAAAGCATACTTAATTTAACAAGTTGCCGTTGAAGACTTGGAAAAGTTAATAAAAAATACGGCTGAACAAGCACTTAAAAACTTTTATTACTATAAATAAGAAAACAGTGTCGAAGAAATAAACGAACAAACGAAATAAGCTAAGTAAAGACAGAGCTGTAGCCATTGTTGTGCTTGCTGTTGCTGTAATGCATGTTTAAACACCCTTTTTCAGTCATCCAATTCTGGTGTGGTAGTTAATATGACGGAAGCTGCACTGTACTTTCCGATCATAGTTTCCCAAGGTCCAGAGTTGAGGGAAGGGTGAAATCCCAACATGGGGGACAGTAAATTAAGTAATGTCTTTGTATGAGCGAACAAATTTTTGTAGATATTTTATATTAATATATTTTTAAAGATACACATTTTTACATACTGCAAGCGGCATGCAGTCCTAAACAATGTTTCTTTGTGCAAGATACCTTTTACATGTACAAAGATGGTATCCAAAAGTCTTTGAACATTTTGCACATGCAAATTTTTGTGTACTATTATAGTATGGTACAGTAGCGATTTAGTGTGGTAAAACAGGGTTTTTCGACCTTTGGTGGTGTATCTTAGCTAATTCCCGGGTTTCTGAATATTTGACATTTTTCCATTCTAAATGCAAATTCTACTATTTTAAAGATATATAGGACAGACAATTACTGATGCGCCGAAAATTTTCGGAAATTTTGCACCTTTTTACAGTTTTTGTCTCTCCAAAAATCTTTGTGCATGTACAAAGACGGTCCTGAAAAGATTCTTTACATTATGAAAAATCTTTGCCGAATACAAAAATCGTGGCCCTAAATGTGATAATTCGGCCTGAATTTAGTTAATAATATTAGTCCATGAGCTTTTGATGAAATTTACTTATAAAACTCGACTGAGAAAGCTAAAACAACTTGTACGGCAAAATCAGAAATATTACAGATAATGTAATAAGCACTACTGTGCTTAGAAATTCAATGCAACATCAGGATAAATTAGTCAATTTTATCTTTGAATGGCAAAAAAGTGCAAAGTTATTAAATAGTACTTATTTTGCATAAAATTTTTAAAAACAGTATGAATAGATACAAAAGATATTTAAATCTGCATAAAGATGCCTAGATTATACAAAAATTGATTTTTGAGTGTTTAATGCCCCTGCTTCAATCTAAATACATTATATTAGCGATATTTTTTGCGAAGCGCCGAAAATTTTTTGAAATTTCCTAAAAAATACTAAAAACGATATATTTAATATCACTTTGTCCAAGAAAGTATTTTAACATTGTATAGAAATGGCTCCAAAAAATGTACGAGCCGAAATTGATTTTTGGCAAAACCTGCATTTATTGGCCATTTTTAGGTGCGTTTTTGCGATTTTCGGCCGAAAATTCGTGATCATTTACCCCCTCTCCCATAAAAATGGCCGAAAATGATACGTGTAACAGGGGCTTTGGGGAATTCCCCACCCATCCAGGGTTGAACGTCCTACCAAACACCCTTCCCTCCAACATCAGAAAATTTTAACCCACCCTCCCCATTTTTGGCGAAAATATGCGCTTTGTTGGCTATTTTTAGGTGCTTTTGCCATTTTTGACATAGAATTAGAGTCGCTCCCCTCCTTCTAAAAATGGTCAGGTACCCCTACCCGAAATTTCTAGCCGTTACATGTATGCCGAGGAGCCCTTCCCGAAAATTTTGAGCTGTTACATGCATGTTTCATAGTGATAGTTTGTCTATTCATTCTTGCTTTCATTCAAAAATACTGTATCACTTCATGAAATTCTAATAGCTGCACTTTTGCCATAGTAAAAATTAGGTTCAAAAATATTCAAAAGGTTTTCACAAAAAATCGTCTGACAGTGACATGAGTCTTGTACCCTGCGAGGGGGTAATAACCCTCCTTCACCCCTCCCCCGATGGAAATGTGTTTCCGATCCATGTAGCGAGCATGTGAATTAAAACTTAGTCATCACATGAATAATACATTGGCACTTTGCTGTATGTAACTTGGTGTAACTGGGTACGCGACTAAAACCATAAGAAAAGTCTATAGGTAAAAAATAGCCTGTGTACTGCAGATGCATTCTAAATAGTTAATATTCAACGGATATATTAAACTTATTCAAATTTGATTTTAACCCTCGGCGCCTCGGCACTTTTCAGCTTCGCCCTCGGCGCCGAGGCCGAGGCTCCAAAAACGCCGAGGCTTGCGAGGCCGAGGCCGAGGCCTCGGTCCGATCACTGGTTTAATACCTTATTCGTGAGCATAAGTGTTAAAATGCTTTATAATGTTTAAAAACTACTAAATTGAAGAACAGGCACGGGGTTGGATGGAAAAAACCAAAGTTTGAATATCTCCTAAATTTTTGGTTTTTTAATGGTTTTTGGACTTTTTAAGAATATGGTGTGAACCGAGTTTGGCGCCATTTCGGCAGAACTGCCATACACCTGCTCAAAAAACGATACTTTGTGTCACTAAAAGACGCGGAAAAAAGAAATAAACCAAATCCGCATACAAAACTCATAGAGATTACGGTACTTTTAACCATCATACTTCGGCATTCACCACTTTGAGCCACTTTTAGGAATTTTTGCAGTTTACCAAAAATTTCCAATTTTTTACTACAAACATATTTTCTAACATTTTCAAGGTCGCAGATTAAAAAAAAGTAATACTGCTCGGAAAACCAAGATTGAAGAAAAAATTTTTGTAATTTTTTGCACAAATTTTCGAGAAATTTTTTTTTTAATTTCACTATTTTTAGCATTGTTTACATCCAGTTAAAGATTTCTACTTAAATACGATTCAAACACATTTTTGGATGATCTCAAAGTTCCATTTATTCGAAGATTCAAACAGTGGAATGCAGAATAACATGTACCCAATTTAGGTCGACCTAAGCATCTATACATCGACCTGAGCATCTACACATCGACCTACGCATCTATACATCGACCTAAGCATCTATACCTCGATCTAAGCGGGAGCGACCTCGATCTAAGCAGCCGAATTCACCTTCTCAGATACACTAAGCCTAAGCCTAAGCGTCATTTAAGCAGAAACTTGAATTTTTACATATCTTATCAAGTATAGTCATGGCCTCTAAAAAAACCACGTTTCATGTTTTTTGCATATATTCATTGTGCAAGCACCCCAGTCTAGAAACTTATATAATCAGAGCAATGTCCCGTCGATGCTCCATCTTTCACCACTTAGTTGATTTCATAGATCCCTTTAGTCATGGAGAAAAAATCGATCAAAGTCAAAACTAAAAAAACCAGCAAATTTCATTTGGGAAGTAAAAAAACCATGGGAAATAAAAAAAACCACCCCAAAATGTTATGCGAAGTGCATGGTTTGCAGCGTAAAGTAGTTAGTTGACCTTACATGATCACATTTTTGAAAAAAATTCATTTTTTACGATGTTTCCGTTCATTTTATCACATTTATATAAAAATCGATAATTTTTTTTGAATTTTATTAAAAGTTCTATAAATTTCACAAACAAAGTCTTCAAGTGATAAAAACGACTCTAGGTAAGTCTCTTCTACATCTCAGCAAAAAATCAGTGCAAAATTATGCAACTTGATGAAAAGTAATTTCGTTGCCATGGCAACATATACTTAGCATTGGTCTTTTTTTAGGTTACAGTGGTTTTTTAGGTTACAATCGAACTTTTTTGGCAGTTTTTGGGGTGATTCTCATTTTTTGTGAAAAATAAATATCAGGCATCATGTAAGGTACTACAAGGCACATTCCTGCTAAGTTTTGTAAAAATTGGCGCTGGTTTTTTTAGGTTACAACTGGTTTTTTTAGGTTTGACATTGAAGGTATACTGTAGCTATGTGAATGACATAGGGCAAGTAAATTTTTTTCTGACATCAGTCTGCAAGGGAGCCTAACATGAAAACATAAAAGATTCCTGCAAATATGAATACGGGTAGAAATACTGACCCTCAAAAATGCTTTAAAAAAATCGTAAAAACGGCAATTTTTAGGAACTTTTCGACAAATTTATATCTCAAGTTTCTGAATGATCCGGAAAGCGATCAGGGGTCAGTTGTAATCCTCATGGCATAGCTTGTTGGCCAGTATAATATCATCAGTCATCTCCTTTTGGTTATGGAAAAAAGGGGTGGTTTCTTTTTAGGTTACAAATCGACTGGTTTTTTAAAGAGGCCAGCACTATAAAATGACAGAATAAAACATGCAAAAATTTGTTTTTAAAAATTTTCAAAAGAAAATTTTTTTCCGCGCAATAAAAGTCGTTTTTCCGTAATCAGCGACCTTGAAAATGTCAGTTAGATATGTTTTTAGCCCAAATTCGGAACATTTTTGGTAAACTGTCAAATACCCCACTTTGATATAGCTACTATATACGGAGTAACTTGTTCAATCGTTTTTGCTCACATCGCCACAGACTTTTCCTGATGCCCTACTTTTTGAAACAACTCAGATCCACATTTATATTCTCGCTTACATTGCCTGCCATCTGAGTGCATTTATGACAAAATAAAGTACCGTAACTCTATCTTCACCAATATTGGTCCGTTTTTCATATAATTTTTTCCGCACTTTCTTTTTGCATGTCCTCCTCATTTCAACCAATGTCGTTCCTTTCTACATACATCTGCAAGTATTCCGTTCACACCATAAAGTTTAGCCGGTTTTTTATGGGTTTTTAATGCTTAAATTTTGGTTTTGATACTCTATTCGAGAGCACAAGTGTTAAAATGCTTTATTATGATTAAAAACTACTAAATTAAAGAACAGGCATGAGTTGCATAACCAATTATTCAGGAAAAAAGCAAAAGTCAGCAATTTCAACTTAATTGCAATTTCCGAACCCAACGTTTTAGTTGAATCGAGGTCGCCTTCAGCGGCTTCTTCAACGTGGCTAAGAACTTCGTCATTGGATAAGATCAGGGCCATATTCAGGGGAAGGGGGGCCGGCCCCCGGAAATGAAAAATAATTTTTGAAACACACAGGGTCCCCCAAAGGAAAAAATGAACTCAAAGTAGGTCTTAAACACCACCAAAACAGGTTTTCAGCGTACTTTTGAGCTAGTAAACTCAAATTTTTCGGCGCTTCGCGCCGGATTTATCATTTATGTATAGTTTTGTCTTCTAGCCCGCCCAATACCGCTCAAATTTGAGTTAGACATGTAGAACATGTCAGATTTTTCCGGCGCATTTTCTGTATTGTTTTTCTTTGTAAATGACAAAGATTAATTACAAAGACAGAAGTTAGGAAATTATTCGTCGATTGAATGATGAGAAATCAGTCGTGTAGATTGTTTAAACGATAGATTTGTTGTAATATGAGTATGGAATAGAGTGAAAAATTTTTAAAATTTCTTCTTGAAATTTGTTTACCATTGCATAGAGCTCGTTGAGATATGCTCAAAAATACCTTTATTTTTGTCCATCTCCTAATGATTCTTGAGATATTTGACCTCAAAATTTTTGGCCCCCCCTGAAATAAAATCCTGGATATGGGCCTGGATAAGATAATCGCGTCCGTTGGTGAAGCACCCATTTCATTATATTGCTGCCAGGGGCGGATTTAGGGGGGGGCTGGGGGGGGCGGCCGCCCTCCCAGTGAGCCCAAAATTAAGTGCGCAAAATTAAGGATTTTTGAGCGATTTTTAGCGATTTTCGGGTTAAAAAAAATTCGGCGGAAGGCAACACGATTTACTTCAGTTTACGATTTTGAACGATAATAACAATCATCAACAACGTCCAAACAACAGAACGATAATATTTATAAATGGTAACAAACGAACGAAACGATACTAAGAGTGTTTTCAAATGATGAAATAAGCATCCTGCAATATTGTTTAACATCGATTTTGAAAAACCGAAAAAAACCAAAAACCAGGCCGATTTTCAAACCATAAAAACCATAAGAAACCAAAAACTAAAAAACCAAGCCCGACCAACCATGAACAGGCATGAATTGCCTAACCAATTATTCAGGAAAAATAGCAAAAGTCAGTAATTTCAACTTTATTCAGCAGATTAAACGGCAACATCACGAATCATTTTCCTCTTTTTCATTTTCATCGCTGGAAATATCCTGTGTCGTTCCTTCGAGCTGGTTGATATTGCTTTTCACAAAGACCAGCGTTTTGACGCTTTCAGGCGCCAGCTGATTACGCAGCTTTGAGTGAACGAATCCGAACGTCGAAAAATTCCTCTCCGATGAAGCACTTTTTACTGCTAACGCAAACACCTTCAAAGAAAAAAGCTATAGTTTATAAATTTAAAACTTATCCAATGAAAAAGAAGCAGAAAATACACATGGTTAATTCATTTTCTACATGTGCTAAGCAATTTTTGAGCCAACAAAAAGTAAAGAAAACTACTTAATTTTGTGATATTTTCTTCCTAAAGAATCATTATTTACTACAGTCCGTTCTTTTAACAAAGATTCTTCTTTACAGTATGCTAAATTATCACCAATTACGATTTTAAAATGCAGGCATGCGGCTCAGGTCTAGGAGAGGGCTGGGAAGGGGGCAGATGCCACCAAAATTTTGAGAAAATTTGAGAAAAAATCCGTTCTTAATGTTTTTTCAGGTACAATTTTTTGCCTTGTTTGGAAATATTATCAAATACCATCAAATTTGGATGGTCAGGCCATCTACTCATTACATGAGAATCTGTTTGATCAATTTGATTAAGTTGCCCACACAACTACCTTTTAAGCAACTTTTTGCAGTAATGGCCAGGCTTTGCCATCCGTTAACCAATATCCCAATGGAGATTTTTCTTCTTGGACCAACATTTGATATTGAAAAGCAAAGTCGCCAGAAGGCAACACGATTCACTTCACTTCACGATTTTGAACGATAATAACAATCATCAACAACATCCAAACAAAAGAACGAAATAATATTTATAAACAATAATGAACAAACAAAACGATACTAAGAGAGTGTTTACGAATGATGAAATATGCATTTTGCGACATTGCTTAACATTGACTTACAAAAACAAGAAAAACCAAAAACCAGGCCGATTTTCAAACAATAAAAAACCGAAAAAACCAGAAAATCAAGCCCGGCCAACCCTGATTAAGGTAGTTATATTGTTAAGGCGTACGTATGCAGTTCGTGAAATAGCAAACGGCTAGTTTCGAATATGTTTTATATTCTGCGAGATCTACGAGGGTTGTTCAATAAGTTCGTTGTACTTGCTAGATGAAATTTTCTACAGTTTGTTGTTTTTTTATGTTTTTTATAGCTTTGTGTACACCAATCCAATTTCCTATTCAATTGTGAAAAATACTTTTCATAACAGTAATTTTTGATTTTTCTGCAGGCATTATTCTACAACAAACTTATTGAACAATCCTCGTATTTTCTGTCATTCTTTGCTTACGAAAAAGTCCTTAAAGCGTCGATAAGGCTCATTAACAAATTTTCCAACTCCTTGGTGGCCTCCTTTTATGACTGAATTCGCATTAAATATGACGCATTGAGAGCAAAAGAGGCCTTGTTCTACGTGGCTAAACGCTAGCATGGGGTTTTTTCTGAAGCCAGCTGAATTGAACGTTACGCATTTTATTTCCATGACGAACTGGTATAAATTTCCAGTAGTTCGCCCCCGGCTTATAGAAGTCGGTTAAAAATTCGTATTTTTCGTCGTCTTGCAGAATTTTACCCCTAGCCAAAGCGATATCATTTTTGGACGCCGGAGTTAACTTGAATTCGGCCAATAATTCAGTTGGTTTTGAATAATTTTCATAATTAATAGGTTGGGGCAATAAAGGCGTCTCGGCCGTTTCGACAATCGATTCCCACTGGGAACTCTGTCATTTACATTCATCCTGAGCACCAGAATCGTGTAGGTCTGGCGTTGATACCTCTGTGCAACAGCGTGCTACTAATGGGCTCAAAATACGACGTAATTCGTTTTTTCATCGTAATTTAATTTATAAACTAAATCGCCTCTAAAAACAACCAAATTTATAATTTCTCAAAAAGGCAGTTAAAACAGTAAGCGAGCTAGAATCGTATATTGTTTCACAATGACAAGCACAACAATATTGAGGAGTAAGAAGATAAGGCTCTGTATGAAGGCTAGTTTGTGAATTTTCAATAGTTTAAAATAAAAATGATGGAATGAAGACCATACAACCCCACCAAAACCAAAATATCGCCCAGAATTCAATTTTTGAAAAAGTTTTTCTCGCTATTTTCTTGATGCTAATGGATAGTGCTTGATGAGAAACGTTCGAATGGTGTTTTTCGCCATACCACCGTTTTTTGACCATTTTTGACCTTTGAAAAATCTAGCATCCCCCAGAATTTTGGTGCTGTAGTCCACCTATGATTACGACTCCCTTGTTCCACCAGATGTACCTAATGCACTAACGAAAACAATATGTATTATTGTGACTCGCAAGAAAATTCCATGAAGCAGAGCATGCAGATTGAAGCGTACAATTGTCGCGTATGAGATAATTGTTTTCTAGCGGACATTCGAGAGATTACGCTCATTTCATAAAGATATAAGGAGAGCACAGATAGGGTCATCAGCAAATCGCTCCTGATACACAAATACTGTTTCTAGTGAAACAAATAACAATTAACAAGATGAGTTGGCTTCTCAACATACTTCCAAAGCATCCCATTATGCACAATCCATTTCCAGTTCACCTCAAGAAAAAGCTCCCCACGTTAAAATAACTAATTACTTTGCCCCATAAAGTATTTTGACATTGTATGAAAACTGGCTTCAAAAATTAATGCACGAGCCAAAATCGATTTTTGGCAAAAACTTGCATTTTTTGGTCATTTTTAGGTGCCTTTTTTCGATTTTCGGCCAAAAATTAGCGGTCATTTACCCCTCCCCTAAAAATGGCCGAAAACCACACGTGTAACACGGAGCTTTGGGGAACTCCTCATCCAAGGTTGGACGTCCTCCCCACACCCCCCAAATTCAGAAAATTTTGACTTCACTCTCCCCCATTTTTAGCGGAAACTTGCGCTTTTTGATTATTTTTAGATGTTTATGTCACTTTTGACCTAAAATCGGAGCCGCTTACCCCACTCCCCTTAAAATGGCCGAGAAACACACATGTAACAGGGGTTCGGGCGATCTCCCACGCCACGTTTTTACGCCTGGACCCCCTCCAAGGTCAGAAAATTTTTGACCACCCTCCCCTGTTTTTGGTGAAAACTTGCGTGTTTTTGGCTATTTTTGAGTGTATTTGCCATTTTTGGCCTAAAATTGGAGTCGTTATCTTTAGTTCTAAAACCATCTTTAGTTCTAAAACCATCTTTAGTTCTAAATATGGCCAGGCACCCCTATCCAAACATTTTCAGCCGTTACATGCATGCCGAGGACCCTCTCTCAAAAATTTTGAGCTGTTACATGCATGTTTTATTTTTTTAAATGAAAGTTTTCGGTCTTCCCCATTGAAAAATCCTAGCTACGCCTATTGACGCCATCTGGGTCAATCAATATGCAATGCTTTTTCCTGCGCCGATACTAGCATTTCTGATTTTTTCTAGCGCATTTCACTCAAGCTACTAATTTCAGCGTATATTTGCAATAATAATAAATTAAAACTTAGTTTAATCTGTTGCTCATTTCAGAAGTTAATGTGAACACTCCGCGTTCGTCGCTTAATGCATTGATGTTTAGGCTGGAAGATCGGCTTACGGTAATGCTTGTTAATGATGCGCGTTTATTTATGGCATGATTTATGTGCCTATATTTTTCTTCAAGTTCCTCCACAAAATCACAAATTGAAACTATGGATTTTTTGATTTTTTAAGACGAAAAAATTTCTTTCCGTCAGAGCTTTGACACTTTCCAATCACAAATTAAAACGTTTGGCTAAATTGGATTTTTTGATAACTAAAAAGTTGTTATGCTAACTTCGCTTGTAACTGCTGAAAATTTTGGAATTTTGGCCATTTTCAGGAGGAATTTCATTCTTCATTGAGCGCAATAATTGATGTTTACTTGAAGTTGCAAAGTGTTATAATTTGTACAATTTCAGTCTTTATGCTTTCATCGATTGATACATTTATATACAGTGCGGTTATATTGTCCGGCTTTTGATATTGCCTTTAGTTTTCAGAGGGTTTTTTAATCCAAATGAATCGGCCAGCTTCTTTTCCAATAATTTTTGTATACCTTACCTTATTCATTTTGTGATATATCTAAATTTTGGTAGTAAATAATATTTCCTTCCTAAAATTTGACCAATTACTGAGCTTAAAAAATTCTTTAAGATCCCAGAAGCCTTCAAGAATAAATCCTATGATTATAGTTAGTAAGATTACGCTGTTGAATGGATCAAATAAAAATAGACACAACTAAAAGAGCTTTACTTCCGAAACGAATTTTAAGCATGGAATTCGTGACCTAAGAAAATTATAAAACGTCACATTTTGAGCTCTTTTGTCAATTTTTTAATTAGTGCCAAACAGTCGATTTCTTACTATATTTTGTTTAATTTTATTCAATTTTCCTTACGAAATGTCTTATTACATATATTATCATCCATGTAGGAAGATGGAGCATCATCTGAAATCGTTAGAAATAATGTTTTTGTTTGGCGCATACCCATCGTTTTTGAGCCCAATTAGGGCACTTGAAAAATTTTTTCGGTTTAACCCTCAGTATTTTCATGCTGTGCATCGCATGTGAGTCAAATGTGAAAATCATCTAAGTAGCCTGTATGAAATATTTTAATAAGGTAAGACTTTGTCTTACGTGCTGTCTAGCTCATCCTGATTACATTTTCGTATTTTTCGATAAAAAATATAAGAATTCGTAAAAAATATGGACTTTTTATAATTTGTTTCGACTTTTGCTAAGAATGTTTGATAGCTCAAAATCGCCTGACAGTAACCAGTGGCGGAATCTACGATTTTTGTAAAGGGGAAGGCGGTGGTAGCCCTACTTTTCCGGAACAGTCGAAAGTAGGTCCGAAATCCGGCTATTGACGCGCAGAGTAAAGTTTTTCGCCGTTTTGTATTGCTTATTTTTGCTCAAAATGATTTCTGGTGCAAAAATTTTTCGATAATTTTCCTAATTTCAAGCACTTTTGTTCATAAGAATGCTTCAATTTTTGACTCCAGGCACACGTTTAGGGACTACTTTGTTCTTTCCTGCGTTTCTACATTTGGAGTAATGTCTATTGAAGCATCTAACGCGAAGCGCAGTAAATTTTTGGAATTTAAGCTAAAAAATGAAAGAGAGCTACAAAAATATGGCTTTCAGGCCGCCAATAGCGAGTGAATGTAATAAATATTATTATCCGGCGTTAAGCGCCGGAAAACTTTGAAAAAATACGATGATTGACGGCCAAAAATTATCACAAAAACTGTGCACATCCATGATTTATCTCGACAACTATTTCGGGCCAATAAGTGGGGGCGACCGCCCTCCGCCGCCCCCCCGTATATCCGCCCATCAGGCACATAGCTGGCCTTCTGAATTTTAGCTGGCCTGAAATTTTGAAGTCAAATATACATATCAACAAATACTCGTAGATAAATGAAAATAATGGTGCTTTTGAGCGTTTCTAAGCGGGCTCTAATTATTAAATAGGAAAAAATTCATTCCGAAAGCGCCCAAAACATTTTGGGCCTATCAGCTTAAAAGCATGCTAAAATCTATGCTGACGGTCTTTGAAATACGCTTTCAAGAATTTTCAATTTTTTCCTGTGGGGAGACCCTTACAACGAATACTCATACTCATACTTCTAGTCCCCCCACTATCCGCCCTACAGCTACGTGCCTCCCGCCCACAATAGTATCTCAGATCTTGGACCCTGAGGTAGTGGCACCCACCTCACCCCTATGGGAATGTTGGTAGGTACATACTATGTTACTACGACACGCTCTGTAAGCCGTGATGACCATCAGTCTTCTTTGGCAGGTTTGACCCCTAGAATGGCTACTGAACCCCGCAAAATGGCCGCGATCTTCGGAATTGTTTTGATTTTTCCAAAAAAATCGTAGGAACTGTGCTTTTAAAGCGTTTCCGCTAAATATAGTAAAAACTGAGTATATGGCGCGATACTCATTTTTTAACTATATTTTGTTCAATTTACTCGCATTCTTTTCAAATGCTTGTCGATCTTTTTATGTTTGCATCACACGTGGGCAGCAAGAAAATTCTGGGGGATCGCAAGATTTTTCAAAGGTCAAAAAATGGCCTTAAAATGGTGGTATGGCGTTAAAAAACACCATTTTTCGATGTTTCTCATCAAGCACTATCCATGGGCATCCGAAAAATCGCGAAAAAAAAACGAACAAAATTTTAAAAAATTGAATTCTGGGGGGGTATTCTGATTTCTGGGGCGATTTTGGTTTGGGGGTGCATACCCCATCCCACGCCCAGGTGTGGTTTGCATGTTTTAGAAAGAACGAGCATTGTCGGAAACGTCAAAAAACGGCGTTTTAGACGTGTAATCATCTCTTTTTAGCTCAAAAAAGTCTCTTCATAAATTTTTTCGGGTCTGACCCCCCAATTTTCATGTGACGTGTACGCGTACGACGCTCGATGCAACATGCTTTTGATCTGAGCCGTATTCTCCCCTGTTCAGCTAACAAACGTGCCAGATCCAGAACCATTAGTTCAATTTTCGACCTGTAGTTCGTATGCCTGCAGTAAAGTTGTGTCAAAAAATGAACCGTATTTTGGCGATTCTAAACCGGCTGTTGTGAGAACAACGGATAAATTTAACATAAAACGGCCGCCGCCCGTTAAATCCGATAGATTTCCGCCGAAAACCGCCCGACCCCCTATTCAAACCAAACAAAGCTACTTAAACGGCAATAAGCCGCCATCCGCCATATCCGACCCCGGGCCAACTGCCCGTAATTACCAAAAATCTTACCCGAAAATTAATATTACGGCGAAAACTTGCCAAAAAAAGTATGGCGGCCGACGAGGAAATTCGGGAGCTGAAAAATCAGCTTCGCGACCAAAACGAAAAAATCGATCAGTTGCGGGAAACGGTCGATAAACAATGGCAAAGCGACGAAATCGGCCAATTGAAGGAAATGATCGGTCGATTGTTGAGCGCCGAAATTGGGCGAAATTCGGCAAATGTCAACCCGGCCGAAATAATTGGCCCGATTGGCTGTAATTCCGGTCAAAGCACGCCGCCCAACGTTAAAGCGTGCCAGACTTCGCCCGTTTCGTCGTATTGCCATCGTTGCGGAAATGGATCAGATTTCGGCAAAATTAACCAAATAACCGAGGAGGGCCAAAAGACGATAAAATGCATTTCGGAACAGCAACGTAAAAGTAGCCAGGTGCGCTTTGAGCACGCCGACGATTCCGCCCGATTTTCTTCGCCCGGAAGCGATGCGGCGACTATGGTGCCCAGAAACGATCAACACTCGCCCATCCAATCAGAATTCACCGCTTATGATAGTGATAAAAACGATCGATGTGTTAAGGAATCGAATGACGATTTTCTCGGCAAAATGATGGCCATTGCCCAAAAGTGGGAGACTACCCGGAATGGTGTTCATGTTCGGATAGAATTGAAGATCTATGTCACATTGAACAGGTAGACAGGAGCTGAACTCACATAGGGACGTGGGTGAAAGGAGGTTATATCATACATAGGTGGGCGGCACCTTATAATTCTAGGGGGGTGCAAGATTTTTCAAAGGTAAAAAAATGGCCCTAAAATAGGTGGTACGGCGGAAAAACACAACTTTTCAACGTCTCTGATCGAAGCACTATCCATTGGCATCAAAAATTGCGAAAAAACAAAAAAAATCAAAAATCGAATTCTGGGGGTATTTTGGTTTCCAGGGGAGGGGTGCATACCATCACGCCCAGGTGTGGTTATATTACCCCTCTTACTAGAAATGCAACGGATATTCGGATCTGGATCCGTTATTATCCGGTATTATTTTTGGATCCGGATCCGGTATTTTTGAAAAATAAGATCCGGATTCGGTATTTTAACAGTTTAAAACGGATCCTAAACGTATCCAAAAGATTTGACTCGACTTTTTCAAAGCAACGCAAAAATCGAGGTATATTCTGCGGCCTCTGAAAAAATGTATCATCTTGAAATAATTTTCACTCGTTGACATAATAGCTTAAAATCATATTACGTAACGCGACTTTTTGCAGATTTCATTCAACTCTGAGTTGCTTAATATTGTAGCTGAAAGTGAAATGCTGTTAACAAATGTATAATTAATTGGTTCGTATTTCATCATTATTAACTAAGCATGTCACTTAGCAGATGCAGCTATTCTGAGTGTCAAAGTGCAAGCAATATTCACATTAAATTTACTGTCCGTTTTCAGCAGCTGTAAACCAATATTAGGCGCATACAACTTTTTTAATTTATCACTTAAAATGGCTTTCATTAAATATAATTCGAATGAATTGGCTACAAATATACCTTAGACGTCTGATGCAGTTTGTCGCGCAGCAGCGGGGAAGTTCATCATAACCACACGTGGGCGTGGAGGGCTGGGGGGTATGCACCCCTCCAGAAGTTGAAATACCTTCCCCCAGAAATCAAAATAATCCCCCCAGAATTCAAATTTTGAAATTTTTTTTGCTTTCTTGGCGATTTTTTGATGCCATTGGATAGTGCTCGATGAGGAACGTCGAAAAATGTGTTTTTTTCGCCGTATCGACCACTTTTAAGGCCATTTTTTGACCTTTGAAAATTTTTTCACCCCCTCCCCTGAATTTTGGTGCTGCCCACCTATGATCATAACTGCTTTGATAAGGTTGTAGGCTGTAAGCTATCCATGCCTTGTATTCATTCTTTTGGATTAAAGTGTTACCCCTTCTGCAGGCCGCAGAATATACTTCGATTTTTGCGTTGCTTGGGAAAAGTCGGATTTTTAGAATATTTTGTGATTTTTGTAGGCTTGGATGCCGAAGCCGAGCATATTTTTCTTTCTGACTTCTGCAGGCAAGGCATACATAGATTTTTCCTAGTCCTCTCCTTCTATATCTTTAATAAAGTGCAATTCCAAGTATATTTACCTTTCTTTGTTCCATCGGAAAATTTTTCCTTGCTAGTATAGCTATATTTGTCGGCAGGGGTGGGGGCGGCCACCCCCCATTGGCCCAAAATAGTGCGCAAAATTAAGGATTTTTAAGCGATTTTCAGCGATTTTCGGGTTAAAATGGCTAATTTTTCCGCCCAAGTCAGGCTTCCGCTCCCCCTCAGGGGTACCGCCCCCTTAGGAAAATCCCGGATCCGCCACTGTTTGTCGGTTCAAAAAAGCTGCTTATTTGCTAAAAAATGCTCAAAAACAATTGTTTCAAAGCGGCACCATCTTTGTTTCGCTATAAAACTATTTTTACGAAGCACATAGTTATTTAATAATTTTGACTTTTCACCATACGTATAACTAACAGCTCGAGATTTTGGAAGGCGGTCCCTCGGCCATTTTGAGGATGGGGTAAAATGACCTCCAATTTTTGGCCAAATACGCTTAAAAACACGTAAAAACTGCCAAATATCACAAGTTTTTCCAAAAATCGGGGCGATGGATGGTCGAAAATTGTCCGTCTTTTTGGGGATGGGGGTAGCGATCGGACCGAGGGTACTTTTTGGACTCTCGGCTCGGCCGAGGCCGAGGCGACTTAGAATCTTGCCTCGGCCGAGGCCGAGGGTAATGCCGAGGGTCAAGCTTATATACCTATACCCATAAATAGTACTCTTAGAATATTTTGTGTGCACATGAGCTAGAGAATAATCGAAATATTAAACACTTTATCGAATGTCAAACAATTCATATTTATTTTCAATAATAGTTGATAAAATGTGTGAAAGATTTATTGAATAAAGTCAGCAGCATGAAACCATACTTAATTTAACAAGTTGCCTTTGATGAAGACTTGGAAAAGTTTATAAAAATATGGCTGAACAAGCATTTAAAAACTTTTATTACTATAAATAAGAAAACAGTGTCGAAGAAATAAACGAACAAACGAAAAAGATAAGTAAAGACAGAACTGTAGCCATTGTTGTGCTCGCTTTTGCAGTAATGCATATTTAAACACGTTATTTCAGTCATCCAATTCTGGTGTGGCAGGTAATATGACGGAAACTGCACTGTACTTTCCGGTCATAGTTTCCCAAGGTCCAGAGATGAGGGAAGGGTGAAATCCCAAAATGGGGACCAGTAAATTAAGTAGTGTCTTTGTATGAGGGAAAATTTTTGTAGATATTTTATATAAATATATTTTTAAACATACACATTTTTACATACTGCCAGTGTGTGACCTGCAACTGGCATGCAGTCCTAAACAGTGTTTTTCTGTGCAAGATACCTTTTTACGTGTGCAAAGATGGTATCCAAAAGTCTTTGAACATTTTGTAAATGCAAATTTTTTGTGTACTATTATAGTAATGTACAGTAGCGATTTAGTGTGGTAAAACAGGGTTTTTCGACCTCTGGTAGTGTATCTTAGCTAATTCCTGGGTTTCTGAATATTTGACATTTTTCCATTCTAAATGCAAATTCTACTATTTTAAAGATGAATTGGACAGACAATTACTGATGCGCCGAAAATTTTCGGAAATTTTAAACCTTTTTACAGTTTTTGTCTCCCCAAAAATCTTTGTGTATGTAGATGGTCCTGAAAAGATTCTGTACATTATGAAAAATCTTTGCCGAATACAAAAAAACGTGGCCCTAAATGTGATAACTCGGCTTGAATTTAGTTGATAATATTAGTTCGGCGCGAAGCGCCGAAATTTTTATCAGCTTTTGATGAAATTTACACATAAAATTCGACTGAGAAAGCTAAAACAACTTGTACTACAAAATCAGAAATAGTACAGATATTGTAATATGCCAATTCAATCTTGTAATAAGCACTACTGTGCGTAGAAATCCAATGCAACATCAGGATAAATTAGTCAATTTTTTCTTTGAACGGCAAAAAGTGCAAAGTTATTAAATAGTACTTATTTTACATAAAATTTTTAAAAACAGTATAAATAGATACAAAACATTTTTAAATCTGCATCAAGATGCCTAGATTACACAAAAATTGATTTTGGAGTGTTTATTTCCCCTGCTTCAATCTAAATACAGTATATTAGCGATATTCTGCGCGAAGCGCCGAAAATTTTTTGAAATTTCTAAAATATACTGAAAACGATATAATAAATATCGCTTTGTCCAAGAAAGTATTTTAACATTGTATAAAAATGGCTCCAAAAAATGCACGAGCCGAAATTGATTTTTGGCAAAACCTGCATTTATTGGCCTTTTTTAGGTGCATTTTTGCGATTTTCGGCCGAAAATTCGTGATCATTTACCCCTCTCCCATAAAAATGGCCGAAAACCATACGTGTAACAGGGGGTTTGGGGAATTCCCCATTTACCCAGGGTTGGACATCCTCCCCACACCCTTCCTCCAACGTCAACCCACCCTCCCCACTTTTGGCGAAAATTTGCGCTTTGTTGGCTATTTTTAGGTGCTTTTGCCATTTTTGACATAAGATTAGAATCGCTAATCCCCCTCCTTCTAAAAATAGCCAGGGACCCCTACCCGAAATTTCAAGCCGTTACATGTATGACGAGGAGCCCCTTACGAAAATTTTGAGCTGTTGCATGCATGCTTCATAGTGATAGTTTGTCTATTTACTCTTGCTCACATTCAAAAATACTGTATCACTTCGTGAAATTCTAATAGTTAGCTGCTTGTCATAGTAAAAATTAACTTCAAAAATTATTCAAAAGGTTTGCACCAAAAATCGTCTGACAGTGACTTGAGTCTTGTACCTTGAGAGGAGGGTTATAACCCTCCCTCACCCCCCCTTTGGGAATGTGTGTTTCCGATCCATGTAGCGAGCATGAGAATTAAAACTAAGTCATCACATGAATAATAAATTGGCACTTTGCTGTATGTAACTTGGTGTAAGTGGGTACGCGAGTAAAACCATAAGAAAAGTCTATTGGTAAAAAATAGCCTGTGTACTGCAGATGTATTCTAAATAGTTAATATTCAACGGATATATTAAACTTATTCAAATTTGATTTTTAACCTCGGCGCCTCGGCACTTTTTAGCTTCGCCCTCGGCGCCGAGGCCGAGGCTCCAAAAAACGCCGAGGCCTCGGTCCGATCACTGGATGGGGGATAACTAACTTCGGGTGGGGATCCCCATACACCTGATGTTACATTCCCTGGTTTTCACTTCTTCTTCCCTGATAGTCTGAAGACCCCTGAAATTATATTTTTTCGCGATTTTTCATGCCGAAATACAGCTCAATTAGGAACGTCGAAAATGGTCATTTTCGCCATTGCTATTAATTTTTCAACACTTCTTTTGCTTTTTTGCTTTAAAAATGTTTGAGTCCGCGAAATTCACGCGCTGCCCATCTATAGATCCAAATCTTACTGCAATCAGGTTAGTGTAGTTCGTCGCGTGTCTAATAAACACGTCGCTCAATCGAAACCAAAAAATCATTGGGATGTTCTGATGCAAGAAGCGGGCCGAAATTCGGAACTCGGAAACGCCATCGATGATTTGGCCATGCAATACTTGCCCGATAGTCAATTGACGGAAATTGCCAATAATAAGGCCGTTTTGGATAAGAAAAATTTGACAAAACAGCGCCTACGTGAGTCTCGGTTCTCTGTGAAAAATTCGATCAGGATTCTAAAAACAGCTGCAGATTTGATAAAAAATGGAAAAAATAAAAAGGCTTAAAATCAATAAATTTTACAAAAATACTACTGTTACTGTCTTTCAAGTGAACACTGTAACTTTAAAGTTTAAATAAGCTCGATTCTACTGTGTGAAGCGCATTGTAATCTAGGATAAATATCTTTTTCGGACGCATTGAAAACTAAAGGCTATACGTCGAGTGTAAAGTCATTAAGAAGTGCGATTGAACAGTATGAATTATTTTGAGAATTTTATGCCTTCTCTCGAAATCGTAAGCTTGATAAGGAACGTTTAACAGCGATAATAATGTTCATCCGGGTTAAATTTTTTTGTGCAATAACTTCAAATAAGTTTACATTTTGTTATGTGAAAACGCTACTTCGTTTTTTAGATTTTAAATTTCTTAAATTCACTAATAAGCAGTAATTCAAGTTTCTAAATGTCCTTCTGCATAAAGTTCAGAGATTTTTTGGCGCTAAATTCAAAGAAATATTAATAATTTTTTCGCACAAAATGGTCAGAAATTTTTGAAATTTTCGGGAAATTGTCGCGCCAAAAGTGATTTCAAATATGAGTAGATAAAGCAAAATGCTTAAAACCTCATTTTGCTCGCGAAGAGCGAATTTTTGGACCTGTTTTCGACTTTTTTAGGAAATGCTGAGGTACTGCTTCCGCCTTAAGAAAATCCCAGATCCGCCATTGCTATTTACTGTCTTATTTCCTTTATACAGGCACGTAGCTGGCCGTCCTATTTTGGGGGGGTCAACACCAATTTTGGGGGGTCTAAGCCCGAAAAGGCCAAAAATAGCACAAAATAACGTTTTAAAAAGTCCTATTTTTCCGATTTTTCTGAATTTTGGGGGGTCCGGACCTCCCATTGCCCCCTCCCCCAGAGCTACGTGCCTGCGTTGCTGGCCGTCCTATTTTGGGGGACCAACACCAATTTTAGGGGTGACTAAGCCCAAAAGAAGCCAAAAGTAGCACAAAAGAACGTTTAAAAAGTCCTATTTTTCTGAATTTTGGGGGTCCGAACCACCCATTTCCCCGAGAGATACGTGCCTGCCTTTATAAACCTCGAGCATTGACTTTAAAAGCTTGAATAGGCTAAAATATTTCATCCTAAACTTGAGACCTGAATTTAGGTTTAATATAAATAGGTATGCCAAAATTGTTTTGTACAAATTTGGCAATTTTCTGTTTTGATGTTCGCAAAACTTCAAGATTGCGTTTCGAGGCGGTGAGATTGGTTAAATTTTTCAGTGCATCATGCCACTAACGTTTTCCGCAATATTTATCAACAAAAAGCCTACAAATTCTCGAAGACGCTATTGTGTAAAAGTTCTTCGGCGTTTTTTAAATCATCAGAAACCCAAAAATAGCCTAAAACTACATTAGCAAAGGTCAAAAACCTATCTTTACTACACAGAAAGTGTTATTGTACCCTTATACTATCCTAAAATTCGCATGCAAAAAGTGCAATAGTTTTTCGGACTGTCTTTGTAGGTTAAAAAAGGGACCGTGTACAAAAGAGCTGTTTCCAGGGCTGACTTCCATCGCTCCCATCTTGTTGCAGATATGTATATGAGTAACGGCCGGACTTATAACAGCTCAAAATTTATGGATTTAGAAGTTGGTCGTTTTTAGGGTGTGGGCAATGCTATCTAATTTTTAGCCGAAATGGCAAAAAAGCATCAAAAATGGCCAAAAATACCGCAATTTTTCCCCAAAAATCGGGAGGAGTTAAAAATTTTCGAATTTGGGTTGGAGCGGTGGACATGGACATGATATTTGAGAGTTACCACCATAGGTGGGCAGCACCAAAATTCTGGTGGGGGTGTAAGATTTTTTAAAGGGAGAAAAATGGTCTTAGAAATGGTGGTATGGCGAAAAAACACCATTTTCAACATTTCTCATCGAGCACTAACCATGGGCATCAAAAAGTTGCGAAAAGGAAAAACGAAAAAATTTTCAAAAATTGAATTCTGGGGGATATTTTGGTTTCTGGGGGGTATTAGGCCTTCTGGGAGGTGCATACCCTCCAAACCCCCCCACGCCCACGTGTGGTTCCCACCCCTACAGGAAAATTTAAAACCCCTTCCCCATAAATGTTTTATCCACCCCTACTTACAGGACTCCCGATTTTTCAAAAGTTGTCAAAAATTTCCTGATTAAAGCAAAATTTTAGCTATCTATTTGCTCAAAAGTATCAGATTTTCCGAGCATCGCATCACATACTCACGTTTTGACTATAGTTTTGTTCAATTTGTTGGACTTTTTGATTTTTTTCGAAATTTTATTTTTTTGGAATTTTTCTAGGTTGTCGTGATTTCAGAAAGATTAGTGTAGGTATCGTGAGAAACGCCGAAAAAGATGTTTTTGATGCGTACCCACACTGTTTTTTTTTTGTACGAGACAAAGATTTTGAGGCTCGTACAAAGATCTTCGAGCCATCTTTGTACAATGTACAAAGACTTTTTGGGGCAAAGTAATAGTAATTCTAACGTTTTTTGGAGTATTTTTTAGCAAAATTTCTAAATTTTTTCGGCGCTTCGCACCGAGTATCATAATTACATTCTATTTAGCTCCAAGCGCGGGCATTTAACACTCCAAAATCTATCTGTAAGCATCTTTGTACAGATTGAAGCATGTTTTACATCTATTTCCACTGTTTTATAAAGATTTTATGCAGGAAAAAGAACTATTAAACAACTTTGCACTGTTTTCTGCCATTTGAAGATAAAATTGACTCTTTTATCTTTGCGTTGCATTAACTTTATAAGCAAATTGATGTCTATGAGATTCAGTCAGCACATTGCAACCGCTTATTATTTATAATTGTGTAACACAAGTCATTTTAACTTGCTGAGTCGAATTTTATGTGTAATTTCAACCTGTCTCATGAAAATTTTGGCGTTTCGGGCCGAACTAATATAACCAGCCGAATTTAGGACAAAGTTACACATTTTGCGAAGCGTGCGGGTCACGGATAACAATCTAGTAGTATGTAAAAATGTGTACATTCAATTGCATATCTATACGTTATATGAACAAAAAAATTTTCGCTCGTACAAAGACTTTTCCGGAGATCTTTGTACATGTAAAAAGAGGCTCGTACAAAAAACAGTGCGTACCCGCTATTTTTGGGCCGAAAAATGGTTGTTCAAAATTTCGACTACCCCCCATACCCCTAGGATTCCCATGCTGTGCATGTCTGCCCCGTTGTATAAGAATAGTCCATGCATATAATGGCTCGAAATTTTAATTTTCGATGTAGGTCCTTGGCCATTTAGGGAGGGATAGATGACCTCCGATTTATGGCCTAAAACGGCCAGAAAACATCTAAAAACGGTCCAATAAATTCATTTTTTCCAAAAATGGGTGTAGGGTCAATGATTTTCTGGCTTTGAAGGGATAGGGGGACCTAATCTTTGGGATCCCCTCACCCTTCTTGTCACATGCCTAGAATAGTCGCGCACACACCTGGGCGTGAGGGTATGCACTCCCTCGCCCCCACCCCTCCCGAAAAAACCAAAATAACCCCCCCCAAAAAAAAAAACCAAAATACCCCTTAGAATTCAATTTTTGAAAATTTTGTTTTGTTTTTTTCGCAATTTTTGATGCCAATGGATAGTGTCTTGATGAGAAACGTTAAAAAATTGTGTTTTTTCACCTTGCCTCCATTTTTAAGGCCATTTTTTGACCTTTGAAAAATCTTGCACCCCCCCGGAATTTTGGTGCTGCCCACTAGGGATGTGCTGGTTAACCGGAACCGGAACCGACTGGAACCGACCATTGTTTTGGAACCGGAACCGGAATCGATTTTTTGATATTCTAAGAACCGGAACTGAAACCGGAACAGATTTTTAGATTTTTCTAAGAACCGGAACCGATCTTTTTTGGAGTCGGTTCTCGGTTTTTTAAAATTAGAGTTAAAAATCGAACTTCATAAAATTTAGTGAAGACATGAGGCAGCAATTCAATCGTTTATTATCCAAAAGTTTACAGACTAAAACTTAGTATTGTTTCGGGTAAATTATATTTCAAAAATAACAGTCGTTCTGCTTTTTCGCCATGTAGCATGTTTCTGAGAGAGTCGTAAATGATTCCAGCGCAACTGAACAGCTGTTCTCGATGGAACGCTTGTAGCTGGCGCTGCAAGCAGGGGCGAATCTAAGGGGCGAGGGGCCGCCTCCATTCGCCAAAAATATTTGGCGAGATAGAGAATGGATATACAAATTGCAATTATTTTTTGGCCCTCAGTGACCATAATTTCTCAAATTTTTTCGGCGTTACGCGCCGAATGATACCTATTACTGACATTTATTTACTTTTTTCGCCACCTGGAAGCCATTTTCTGTTCATGTAGGTTTCAAAATAATTTTAGCAGCAGAAACAGCTATTCTTGCATTGTTTTCTTCTATTTTCAGTTGAAAATTTCCATGTTTCGCATCAAATGCTATAAATACAGTAAATACTGTAAATCATGCTTCTAGACGTCTATCCGTCTTAATCTCACAAATTTTCAGGCGCTTCGCGCCACGGTTTTTTTTGTATTCGGCAAAGATTTTTCCCGATGTACAAAGACTTTTGGGAATCATCTTTGTGCAGGTCAAACGGACCTTGTACAAAAAAACTGCTTCGCGCCAGAATTCTGATAAAGTCAAAATTTTAGTGATTTTTAGCACAAAATTATAGAGAATTTTAAAATTTTAAGAAAAAACATTGCGTCAAAAGTGATTTAATGTAAAAGTATACATTCTAAAACGCCGAAAAAAACGCTGTTTCGCGCGTTAAGGGCAAATTTTTGGACCTTTTTTCGACTGTTTTTGGAAAAGATGGGATACTGCCCTTAGGAAAATCCTAGATCCGCCTCTGGCTGCAAGATACTGCTTAGCTATAAACGCGAGAATCGGCAAATTCTTCGACTTCTCTTTCCATAATTGCAGCAGATCTTCGTCATGAATTAAGCATTTCGATTTCGTATAAGCCTCCAATTAAGAAACACATAGATAATATTCAGTGATTTATAAGTAAATTGTCAACTAGACGTAAAACTTATTTGAACGTGCAGTTGCCAGCTTGAAACGACTTTCTGGATAATTTATCTTTCGATTACATCGTCATATGTTCCCGTGAAGTCAGGCTATCAAGAGCGTACATACTTTAACACAGGAACCGAGAACCGGAACCGACGGTTCTCTAGTTGAAGAACCGGAACCGAAACCGACGGTTCCAACTTACGCAAGAACCGGAACCGGAACCGAAATTCTTGTTTTCCAAGAACCGGAACCGATTTTTTTGAAAAACCTGGAACCGGAACATCCCTACTGCCCACGTATGGTAGCACAATGTTCCATATCATTTTCGCAAGAAGGCCGTTTGTACCGCACGCTGACTAGTTTTACTGTATTTTCCATTTTTCCACCTAACAGACCGCGTTGACGTCGAAAACCCGAATCGTCGTAAAAAACGCACGACCCGATTTAAAACGGCCGACGAATTTCCGGTCGAAATGTCTGTTTGTAGCCGGAATTTTTTAAAGAAATACGGCGTTATAAATAACGATTCGGCGGACGAAACGGAAAATTTTGAGTGAGCTTCTTGCATTATTTTGGGGGTTTCACCATAGATGGGCGGCACCAAAGTTCTGGGGGTGCAAGATTTTTTCAAAGGTCAAAAAATGGTCTTAAAAATGGTGGTGGCATCAAAAAATTGCGAAAAAAAGCAAAAAGAAATTTCAAAAATTGAATTCTGAGGGGGATGTTTTGGTTTCTGAGGGGTGCATACCCCATCCCCCACACCCAGGTATGGGCTTTTCCCCCTACTTGGGAAATTTTGTCGCTTCTTCCGAATTCTCGATTATAAATTCCGGAAACCCGGTATTCACTTCTGGGGGGATCGAAAAAATTTCTTGGGTGGTTAAAAAATTTTCAAAGGTTAAGAAACTGGTCGTAAAAGTGGTCGTATGGCGAAAAAAACACCATTTTCCGACGTTTCTCATTGAGCACTATTCAATGGCATCAAAAAATCGCTAAAAAAGCGGGAACAAATTTCAAAATTTGAATTCTGGGGCTGGGGGTATTTTGATTTCTGGGGAGAGGGAGTATTCCAACTTCTGGGGGGTGCATACCCCCAAATCCCCCACATTTTGTCGCTTCTTCCGAATTCTCGATTATAAATTCCGGAAACCCGGTATTCACTTCTGGGGATGAAAAAATTTCTTGGGTGGTTAAAAAATTTTCAAAGGTTAGAAACTGGTCGTAAAAGTGGTCGTATGGCGAAAAAAACACCATCTTCCGACGTTTCTCATCGAGCACTATCCAGTGGCATCAAAAAAAATCGCTAAAAAAGCGGGAAAAAATTTCAAAATTTGAATTCTGGGGGCTGGGGGTATTTTGATTTCTGGGGAGAGAGAGTATTCCAACTTCTGGGGTGCATACCCCCAAGCCCCACATTTTGTCGCTTCTTCCGAATTCTCGATTATAAATTCCGGAAACCCGGTATTCACTTCTGGGGGGATGAAAAAATTTCTTGGGTGGTTAAAAAATTTTCAAAGGTTAAGAAACTGGTCGTAAAAGTGGTCGTATGGCGAAAAAAACACCATCTTTCGACGTTTCTCATCGAGCACTATCCAATGGCATCAAAAAATCGCTAAAAAAGCGGGAAAAATTTCAAAATTTGAATTCTGGGGGCTGGGGTATTTTGATTTCTGGGGAGAGGGAGTATTCCAACTTCTGGGGGTGCATACCCCCAAATCCCCCACATTTTGTCGCTTCTTCCGAATTCTCGATTATAAATTCCGAAACTCCGGTATTCACTTCTGGGGGATGAAAAAATTTCTTGGGTGGTTAAAAAATTTTCAAAGGTTAAGAAACTGGTCGTAAAAGTGGTCGTATGGCGAAAAAAAACACCATTTTCCGACGTTTCTCATTGAGCACTATTCAATGGCATCAAAAAATCGCTAAAAAAGCGGGAAAAAATTTCAAAATTTGAATTCTGGGGGCTGGGGGTATTTTGATTTCTGGGGAGAGGGAGTATTCCAACTTCTGGGGGGTGCATACCCCCAAATCCCCCACATTTTGTCGCTTCTTCCGAATTCTCGATTATAAATTCCGGAAACCCGGTATTCACTTCTGAGGGGATGAAAAAATTTCTTGGGTGGTTAAAAAATTTTCAAAGGTTAAGAAACTGGTCGTAAAAGTGGTCGTATGGCGAAAAAAACACCATTTTCCGACGTTTCTCATTGAGCACTATTCAATGGCATCAAAAAATCGCTAAAAAGCGGGAAAAAATTTCAAAATTTGAATTCTGGGGGCTGGGGGTATTTTGATTTCTGGGGAGAGAGAGTATTCCAACTTCTGGGGGGTGCATACCCCCGAAACCCCCACATTTTGTCGCTTCTTCCGAATTCTCGATTATAAATTCCGGAAACCCGGTATTCACTTCTGGGGGGATGAAAAAATTTCTTGGGTGGTTAAAAAATTTTCAAAGGTTAAGAAACTGGTCGTAAAAGTGGTCGTATGGCGAAAAAAACACCATTTTCCGACGTTTCTCATTGAGCACTATTCAATGGCATCAAAAAATCGCTAAAAAAGCGGGAAAAAATTTCAAAATTTGAATTCTGGGGGCTGGGGGTATTTTGATTTCTGGGGAGAGGAGTATTCCAACTTCTGGGGGGTGCATACCCCCAAATCCCCCACATTTTGTCGCTTCTTCCGAATTCTCGATTATAAATTCCGGAAACCCGGTATTCACTTCTGGGGGGATGAAAAAATTTCTTGGGTGGTTAAAAAATTTTCAAAGGTTAAGAAACTGGTCGTAAAAGTGGTCGTATGGCGAAAAAAACACCATTTTCCGACGTTTCTCATTGAGCACTATTCAATGGCATCAAAAAATCGCTAAAAAAGCGGGAAAAAATTTCAAAATTTGAATTCTGGGGGCTGGGGGTATTTTGATTTCTGGGGAGAGAGAGTATTCCAACTTCTGGGGGTGCATACCCCCAAACCCCCCACATTTTGTCGCTTCTTCCGAATTCTCGATTATAAATTCCGGAAACCCGGTATTCACTTCTGGGGGGATGAAAAAATTTCTTGGGTGGTTAAAAAATTTTCAAAGGTTAAGAAACTGGTCGTAAAAGTGGTCGTATGGCGAAAAAAACACCATTTTCCGACGTTTCTCATTGAGCACTATTCAATGGCATCAAAAAATCGCTAAAAAAGCGGGAAAAAATTTCAAAATTTGAATTCTGGGGGCTGGGGGTATTTTGATTTCTGGGGAGAGAGAGTATTCCAACTTCTGGGGGGTGCATACCCCCAAACCCCCCACATTTTGTCGCTTCTTCCGAATTCTCGATTATAAATTCCGGAAACCCGGTATTCACTTCTGGGGGATGAAAAAATTTCTTGGGTGGTTAAAAAATTTTCAAAGGTTAAGAAACTGGTCGTAAAAGTGGTCGTATGGCGAAAAAAACACCATTTTCCGACGTTTCTCATTGAGCACTATTCAATGGCATCAAAAAATCGCTAAAAAAGCGGGAAAAAATTTCAAAATTTGAATTCTGGGGGCTGGGGGTATTTTGATTTCTGGGGAGAGGGAGTATTCCAACTTCTGGGGTGCATACCCCAAATCCCCCACATTTTGTCGCTTCTTCCGAATTCTCGATTATAAATTCCGGAAACCCGGTATTCACTTCTGGGGGGATGAAAAAATTTCTTGGGTGGTTAAAAAATTTTCAAAGGTTAAGAAACTGGTCGTAAAAGTGGTCGTATGGCGAAAAAAACACCATTTTCCGACGTTTCTCATTGAGCACTATTCAATGGCATCAAAAAATCGCTAAAAAAGCGGGAAAAAATTTCAAAATTTGAATTCTGGGGGCTGGGGGTATTTTGATTTCTGGGGAGAGAGAGTATTCCAACTTCTGGGGGGTGCATACCCCCAAACCCCCCACATTTTGTCGCTTCTTCCGAATTCTCGATTATAAATTCCGGAAACCCGGTATTCACTTCTGGGGGGATGTAAAAATTTCTTGGGTGGTTAAAAAATTTTCAAAGGTTAAGAAACTGGTCGTAAAAGTGGTCGTATGGCGAAAAAAACACCATTTTCCGACGTTTCTCATTGAGCACTATCCATTGGCATCAAAAAATCGCTAAAAAAGCGGAAAAAAATTTCAAAATTTGAATTCTGGGGGCTGGGGGTATTTTGATTTCTGGGGAGAGAGAGTATTCCAACTTCTGCAGGGTGCATACCCCCAAACCCCATTTTGTCGCTTCTTCCGAATTCTCGATTATAAATTCCGGAAACCCGGTATTCACTTCTGGGGGGATGAAAAAAGTTTCTTGGGTGGTTAAAAAATTTTCAAAGGTTAAGAAACTGGTCGTAAAAGTGGTCGTATGGCGAAAAAAACACCATTTTCCGACGTTTCTCATTGAGCACTATTCAATGGCATCAAAAAATCGCTAAAAAAGCGGGAAAAAATTTCAAAATTTGAATTCTGGGGGCTGGGGGTATTTTGATTTCTGGGGAGAGGGAGTATTCCAACTTCTGGGGGGTGCATACCCCCAAATCCCCCACGCCCACGTGTGCATTTTATCCTGCCTAGTCCATTTTTAGTCGAAACGATTCCAGATGCAAAGCAGTTTTGTGCAAAAAGTGCTTAAACTTCTTTAACTATAGCTAAAACCCGAATCGGCGAAATTTGAACAGAAAGACGTTTACTGACTCGCATTACTTCGCTAGTTTCTAATTTGTGTTTAACGCTAATTGCAAAAAATCGTTATAATGCTGAAAAATGGAAGAAAGGTTTAAAATATGGCTTCCAGGCATACCTGGGCGTGGGGTTTTGGGGGTATGCACCCCCACCCAGAAACCAAAATACCCCCTCCCCCAGAATTTAACTTTTGTTGCGTTTTTTGATGCAAATGGATAGTGTTCGATGAGAAACATTGAAATATGGTGTTTTTTCGCCATATCACCATTTTTAAGATCATTTTTGACCTTTGTAAAAATGTTGCACCCCTCCCCCCGCCCAGAACTTTGGTGCCGACCACCTGTGCTTCCAGACCGCAAGCGTCGTAAAAATTTGAGAAATTACGATGGCCGAAGGCCAAAAACAGTGCAAGGTGTATACCCAAACGTAGACAGCGGCCAAATTCTGGAGGTCTCGGTGGTATAAATGCGGCAAAAATCATAAAAAACGTGCCTGAAATTCAATTCTTGGATTATTGTTTTTTAGGGGTCTACCGAATTTTCGGGGGCGGGGATCGAAACCCCTAAACTCATTAGGTCCATGTGCGAACCTTTGTTTAGCCAAGTGATTTGGGTCAATAGGGGGGGCGGCGGCCTCCCCACCGCGGACTTCTTCTTAAACCCGACCCTGCTCGGTAGAAGTCCAATGTTGTGCAGTATTTTTATCGTCAACGATACATAGTTATGTGTTGATGTCTATCCTATATTTCGTTGACGAGGCGAAAGTTAAAGCCGATCGTCTTTGAATCAACGGCCCTCTCACTTATTTTTAACATTCTCTATGCTTGACACTGAGATTTTTATATAATCGGGCAGACAAATGCCTTTACTCTCTTTCGTCTCATTTTTACGGCGTAATGTTTGTTTTACGTTTCCTATTTATCAACTGTGATGTATACGAAGGCAGCATTGTTATCGCCAGCACGAGCTTCGCCGTTGCCGTCCCGATAAAACAGCGGTTTTAAAGAACAGAAACGCTGATCCACGTCACGTGACCGATCGCTTCGGCGATTGGCCCGCTTCGCCCAATAGGAAAACAGCGCTTAAATCTTCGTCCAATCAGCGGTGCGCTTGCGACGTCCGATCGTCACCTGACCTTAATAGCCCTTGATTGCCTATCACTAATATTTTGTGCTTACAGTAATCTAAAACGTAGTCGAACTGCGAAATTAATCACTATTTTATAATAGATCTACTAGCAATTGGCCGTATAATCCAGATTTTACTGAGTTATAATTCAGTTGTGGTGGGTGTAGGATTTTCCTAAGGGGAGGCGTTCGTACCTGGGCGTGGGGGTTTGGGGGTAAGTATCCCCCAGAAACCAAAATACCTCCCAAAATTCAATTTTTGAAATTTTTTCAAAGTTTTTTTTAGCAATTTTTTGATGCCAATGGATAGTGCTTGATGAGAAACGTTGGAAAATTGTGTTTTTTTGCCATACCGCCATTTTTAAGGCCATTTTTGACCTTTGAAAAACTTGCAACCCCAGAACTTTGGTGCCGCCTATGGTTGCATTGCCCTAAATTTTCCAAAAACGTCCGAAAATTTGATATTTGCGTGCGAAATTGTGTTTCTTATGCGTTTTTAGTCTACTTTTTATCAAAAATTACTTTTGACGTAACATTTTTTCGGAGAATTTTGAATTTTTCGACAATATCATGCGAAAAAATCATTACATTTTTGGACTTAAGCGAAATTTGGGCGCGATGCGTCGAGAAATTTGTGAAATTTAGGCGGAAGGACGTATAGAAGCTTGATTTACTGCTCGATTTCCTGTATTCGTAGCATATGAAGCGGAACGTCGGAAATTCCTAAAAGTTATGCCTGAAAAATAGAAGAAATTTATGCTGAAATGGCTATTTCTGAACCTGCTCCATGAGCAAAAAATAGCTTCCGGTTCGTCCTGAGAAATTACGATGACGGTCAAAAATCATTGTAAATCACATATCCATTCTTTATCTCGTCAACTATTTTGGGTCAATGGGGCTGGGAAAGGGGGTGGGAGGCATACCTGAGCGTGGGGAGGGGTTTGGAGGTGTGCACCTCTTTATTTTTTTCGCAATTTTTTTATGCCAATGGACAGGGAACGACCGAAGCTTCGGCTTCGGCCGAAGGTGGGGTCGTTGCCAGGCCGAAGCAAGAAGGAAAAAAAGGCCGAAGGCCGAAGCTTTTCTTTTCAGGGCAATTTTTTATTCGCATTAAAATTTAGACAATGTGCAATATAACTAACCGCAGACGACGCCATTTAGCTCAATTTATCTTCTAGTCACCTTAAATTTTGTTAAAAATATGCTCACAACAGTAACTTTGACTATATAAACAGCAAGCAACCATGTACTAATAACAAAAGCTGACTCATCTAAGCATTGTATCTGCTCCGCATCTGTTTCCATTTTTAAAAAAGTTCGACTATGAATGAATCACTAGCGATCGCGAAAATGATGAGACACTTAAGGGAAAAGCCACACCTTTATTCCTACATGTCTCACATTTGAAGGCATGTCTTTGTTTACTCGAAATTCCAACGCCATCTTTGTACTTGTTGTATATCGTGTGTCTACTGTGTACCAGTGTTTTTATTTTAACAATGTCCGTTTGTACTAGGGATGCACCGGGGCCAGGCCCTGGCCCCGGGGCCAAAATACGCAACTTTCAGCCTATTATTTAGAATTATCTCAACGTTTTTTGTTCGGATTTTGGCGATATTTTGAGGAAAAATCGTGCATAATCGCCTGTGCATATCATTCATGTATAACAAAACATTGGTCACAAATTTTGTTTCATAAATTTAGCTAATTCACGTTTATAGCTGCAGCAATTTAATAGTCAAAACCGATAATCTACAAGTTTTTCGCCAAATACACTAGCGTTTCTAATCGCTCATGCAGCAAACGAGAACGGGAATCCGAGCAAATATTGCCGCTTGTACTGAACAAGCGTTCACTCGGGGTACACATGGGCGGGGGCTCAAATATTTCCTTGTCAGTTATATATGCCAGGGCCGGGTAAGTTTCCAATTTTGTCCGCAAAAAGCCCATCGGATCCAATTCTGTTCCGACGTTTTCTTCTGCATGAGAAAAAGCATACGTTTAACATTTTGTGGCATTCCTGTAGGTTTGTTTGCCGGATGAACAGGCACGTAGCTCTGGGGGGAATGGGGGGTCCGGCTAGACCCCATAAAATTCAGAAAAATGGGGCTTTTTAAACGTTATTTTGTGCTATTTTTGGCCTTGTTGGGCTTAGTCCCTCCAAAATTGGTGTTGGTCACCCCAAAATAGGACGGCCAGCTACATGCCTGCGGATGAAATTCCAAAAGATGTTTTTTTGTGTTGGATTGGCTGTCAACATAATAAACTATGCACGCGAAATTTTTATCCTTGTTTAAGCTATTTTCAACTCGTCTGATCTAAAACATGAGTAATTCGGCTGATAATGATGCAAGTTACCTGAATTGGGCCAAACTTTATAGAATGGTAGGAAAAATTTTTGGCCTATATAAGCTATGATGATTAATTGAACTCGAAAATACATGTGGAACGGATGCCATAGACTTGCCCAGACGCTATTTTGCATAAGTCACATTTTGCGAAATACATATGTATACATGGTATATCCTGGATATAGCAAAAATAGTTGGCTCCGGTTGGTCCCAGTCTCTAGTACGGCCCCGGCCCGGGCCCCGGTCAAAAAGGCGGCCCCGGTGCATCCCTAGTTTGTACATGTACAAAGATGGTCCCCAAAAGTCTTTGTACATTTTGTACACGCAAATTTTTGTGTACCATATTATAGTACAGTGGCGATTTTAGTTTGGTAAAACAGGGCTTTCGATCTTTGGTAGTGTATTTTAGCTAATTTCTGGGTTTCTGACGCCAAAACTTACTAAAAATTGTCTCAAAAAAATTTGACATTTTTCCATTCTAAATGCACATTCTGCCATTTTAAAGATATATGGGACAAAAAAATCACTCATTTCGGCGCGAAGCACCGAAAATTTTTGGGAATTATACACCTTTTTATAGTTTTTGTTTGCCCGAAAATTGTTGTAAATTTTGTATACACAAATTTTTGGGTACTAGAATATGGTACAGTAGCGATTTTAGTGTGGTAAAAACAGAGTTGTTTGACTTTTGGTAGTGTATTTTAGCTAATTTCTGGGTCTCTAAGGGCAAAAATCACTAAGGATCGTCTTAACGTGGCGCGAAGCGCCGAAAAACTTGACATATTTCCTTTTGAAATGCAATTTCTGTCATTCTAAAGATATATAGAACACACAATTAGTGATTTCGGCGCGTAGCGCCTAAAATTTTTGCGAATTTCAGACCTTTTTTGCAATTTTTGTCTTCCCGAAAATCTTTGTAAATGTACAAAGACAGTCCCAATGAATCTTTGTACAATGGGAAAAATCTTTGCCGAGTACAAAAAACACTGCTGTGTACCATTCTCTTTTGTATTAAATAATTGCTCCATGGTCGACGTGTTAACTTTCTTAAACTTCTGCATCTAATAACGGGAAGAAATCTCTATTTGCTTTTATGTCTACCTTCTACAAATTTAAGTATCAGCAGGAAAATTAGGAATTAATCTATTGTTTTTATAATTCTCAGGAATTCCAGGCTTTATTCCTAATAATACATTATATTTTTATATATTCAGGATAGTGAATCTGATGATGATCAATACGTATTAGCTGCTGATATACATTAAATGTCTAATAATGAAATCAGTGCTAATGAAGAGAATTAATTGCGCTTTTGAATAAAATTTTTGCAATGAATGACACTGTTTTATTACTTCATATTTACTCCTGGAACATAATCAAGCTTAACTTTCATATTTATGACTCAATTCGCAATTCGTTCTTCATACTAATCAGAATTAGACTGAAGAATTTATACAGATTCGGCCTTCGGCCGAAGCTTCGGCCGAAGCCGAAGCAAGAGCTGGCCGAAGCTTCGGCTTCGGCCGAAGCAAAAGTTTGGAGCTTCGGTCATCCACTGCCAATGGATAGTGCTCGATGAGAAACGTTGAGAATGGTGTTTTTTCGCCATACCACCATTTTTAAGGCCATTTTTGACCTTTGAACAAATCTTTCACCAACCCCTCAGAACTTTGGTGCCGCCCACCTATGGTTGGGGGCCGCCCCAACCTCATCTTACATTCACTTCTGGTACACTTATACTGCTTAGTTCACATGATGTAGTTATAGTCTGTTTCACATGAGTTTGGGCATAAATGTTAATAATTTTTTCGAAAGTCGACGGATTACGATAATAATATATAAGACCAGGCACGTAGCTGTGAGGACTAGGGGGTCGGACCCCCCCAAATTCAGGAAAAACCGGAAAAATATGACTTTTTACACGTTATTTTGTGCTATTTTTGGCTTAGACCCCCAAAATTGGTGTTGCCCCCCAAATAGGAGGGCCAGCTACGTGCCTATATCAGACCAATGCTATAAGGGCAATCTGTCAGCTCATTGCCGGAAATAATGTTTAAAACTTACCACAAACTGAAACAAACTACAGGTACCTACCTCTCAGCCACTGTATTGCTCCGTAAAGCTCAATTCGTTTAAGTATTACATGTTCTGTTGAAAGATTGAGCATCTTTTTATTCATCCGTCCTAGTAAGTAGATGTTATTTGTTTCGCGTATCTACAAATGATCTTATTTACCTTCGCTCTATTATGCTATTGTAGTTTAAATTCGAAATTAAATTTTCTCCTGAATTTTGCAAAATCTTATGTAGGTACTGAGCACTTTTCTGTGTATTTACTTCTGAGCTATGCATGCATTTGCCATACAACACAATTTTGATTCCAATGAATGGAGCTTGATGAGAGACATTGAAAAATGATTTATTAAACGTTCTGAACATGAATCAAACAAATTTTTCGCCCTAAAATCTGATAGGGATTTAAAATGAGAATTAGGTAGGTAATAGTATCGCCGGTCACCACTTATGGTCTTGGGGGTTTCATTGTATCTCAGAATATAGTTTTTACGCTTTTGTTCGTAATGTTGGCCACTAGAGCAGACCACACGTGAGCAGTAGCCGAACTCCGGAGGTCTGGGTAGTGTACAAACCTGGGCGTGGGGGATTTAGGGGTATGCATCCCCCGAGAAACCAAAATATCCTTCCCCCAGAAATCAAAATACCCTCCAGAACTCAATTTTTAAAATTTTTTCCGCAATATTTTGAGTGCCAATGGATAGTGCTTGATACGCTACGATCGAAAAAATTGTGTTTTTTACGCCATACCACCATTTTTAAGGCCACTTTTTGACCTTTGAAGAAATCTTAGCACCTTCCCCACGAATTTTCTCGCTGCCCACGTGTGGTGGTGTAGAACTGGCATAAAATCCGACAGACTGTTGAATATTCAAATATTCAATACGTGGGCCTCGAATTCCCGGAGTGCCTAAAACCCCGCGCCTACGTGTGAACCAGATCAGAGATCAGATCCTGCTTTTTTACTCACGTACACTATGGCACCTACCCATTCCCGCTTACACTAATGCTTATGAGTTGGCCTCTGTGACTTCCGTAAGTCGGAACCCTACCTGGGCGCGGGTGGGGGGGTTTGGTGAATCCACCATCCCAGAAACCAAAGTCCCCCTCCAGAATTCAATTTTTTGAAATTTTTTGTTTTGTTCGCACTTTTTCATTGCCAATGGACAGTGCTCGATGAAGAACGTTAAAAAATGGGTGTTTTATTCGCCATACATCATTTTAAGGCTATTTTTTGACCTCTAAAAAATATTGCACGCCACCCCTTCCCAGAATTTGATGCCGCCCACCTATGATCGGAATTTCCATTGAACACTAAAATGACCATCTAGCGAAGCACCGGTGACAATATGTACGCTGGCTTCATATTTACGTCAGTAAATGAAACAATCATCGTAAATCAACTCGAAAGGTCGAAGTTCTTATACTGCAGTTTGCGACAGATTTCGTCGGAAATGGTCACACTAATAATAATTCTGCATAAATTGTGTTGAACTCCGTAAGGCGTCTTGTATTAATTCATGGTTCAGTAAAGAACTTAAAAGAAGTTCTATAGAAGTTCTATAGAAGTTCGATAAAGAACTTCGAAGAAGTTCTATAGAAGTTCGATAAAGAACTTCAAAGAAGTTCTATAGAAGTTCTATGGAAGACTGTCGAACTTCGAAGAAGTTCTATAGACGTTCGATAAAGAACTTCACATAAGTTCTATAGAAGCTCGACAAAGAACTTCAAAGAAGTTATATAGAAGTTCGATAAATAACTTTGATCGAAGTTCTATAGAAGACTGTCGAACATCGATAAGACGCTAATCGAAGTTCGATAAATTTTTAATAGAACTTCGATAGAATGCACATCAAAGTTCGTCTAACTTCGAGACGAAGTGCTGCAAATCTTCAATAGAACTTCGATGTTGTGCAAATCGAAGTTCGGCCTAAGTTCGACAAACCTTTTATAGAACTTCGATAGTGAGCAAATCGAAGTTCGACAGATCTTTTATAGAACTTCAAGTCGAAGTTCAAAGAGACCAAAAAATGAGGTCATAGAACTTTGAGTGAGCAAATAGCAAGGGTCATTTAAATTTTAATAGGTACCTAAGTACCTATACATAGCTCCTAATACATGCTTCCTTGTTTGATAATAACCTTGAATTGTATTGATTTTCGGTATCCCATTTCCGAGTCATAGGAAACAGACTATAATTAATGCATGCGCCTACATAATTTATGCTCATCTTTATTGGCGATAGCATGACCTTGCACTCATCTCTTCAGCGACCCAAAGACGTTTTTCTATAGGCACCTTCAAAACGTTCTCGCTAGAAAAATATCTACGACTTGACTTGATTGACATTTGGAAATCCAGAAAGATGTTTAATTGCAAGAAATGGAATAAGGCAAAGCTTTTTTGCAAGCATAAATCGATAAAATCAAAGCTCACGCTTATGTTTAATCGAGGATTTTTAATGTGAAATTTAATTTTGTCATTTTCAACCAAACTTTACAGGTATAAACAAAGCAGCACAATTGCGATTTAAATTCTAAAATTAGATGAGCGATATTTTTCCAATTTATAACGCTGGTTCGAATGAAGGAGCTATTTTCTAATATTTAGTCTTAGCTTAATTTTATGATCCCTCAAAAAATGTTTTAAGTTAAAAAAAATTTGAAATTTTACAAAATTTTAATTTTAAAAAATTGTTTTTGTACGTATATTATATTATCAAAAATGTAATAACTCTAAACTTCATAGTGAAATTTTAATTTTAGACGCGTAAAATTTGAAAAAATATTGTTTTTAAAAGCCAACTTAAGTATTTAGTTCATTAGTGTTAAGTCTGGACTTCTGATATCAAATTAAAATCAATTTCTAAATGTGTGGTTGGAATTATAAATTCTAGATCACAATCGCGTTTTGAAGCTCTTGCATCTGATTGAAAATGTTTAGACTTGAATGTCCATATTAATTTTATTTTTCGTTATGTGTGGCGACCACCATACGTGGGCGCCACCAAAGTTCTGGGAGGGGGTGGGGTGCAAGATTTTTTCAAAGGTCAAAAAATGGCCTTGAAAATAGTGATATGGCGGAAAAAACAATTTTTCAACGTTTCTTATCGAGAACTATCCATTAACATCAAAAACTTGTGAAAAAGACAAAAAAAAATTTCAAAAATCGAATTCGGGAGAGGTGTTTTGGTTTCTCGGGGGTGCATACCTCCCAAATCCCCCTCCACTCCCAGGTATGGGCGGCACCAAAGTTCTGGTGGGGGATGCAAGATTTTTTCAAAGGTCAAAAAATCTGGGGGGTGCATGGTATTGCGAAAAAACACCATTTTTCAACGTTTCTCATCAAGTACTATCGATTGGCATCACAAAATATCGAAAAAAACAAAAAAATCAAAAATGAATTCTGGGGGTGCTTTGGTTTCTGGGGAGTGCATACCACCCTTCCCTACCCACCGCCCCACGCCCAGGTATGGTGTTATGACGAAAAAAACACGTTTCTCATCGAGTACTATCCATTGGCCACAAAAAAATTGCGGAAAAAAACGAAAAAATTTTCAAAAATTGAATTCTGGAGGTGGCCACATACTGTGCACCCCCCAGATTTGGTTTCTGGGGGTGCATACGCATACCTTCTGAGGGTGCATACGCATACCCCGAAACCCGCCATGCCCAGGTATGGCGACATCTCGTTCGCTAGTATTACACTGTATAGCAAATCATGAATGTGCGCTTGAGTTGATTTATGAGTTGACTCAAACAATGGCGAGTAGAAAGGACACATCACGATAGGGCAGGGGTCATTGGACATGTCATCGTGGCATGTGTAGGCAATGCTTATTTAAGGCAAGATGCTATACTGATGGTCAAACGGACAGAACACACAGTCCGTCCGACTTACGCGCAAGTAAAAATTTTCATATGAAAAGGCAAGAATCGATATTTTCTAGGAACCCAATCTAACGAACGGGCATTTGTATTCGTAGTCAGGCCAATTAGCCGATGTCCTCATTCATTTAATGCATCTATGTATGTCGACGATAATGTGTTTAATTGAACCATTTTTACTAATTGATAAGACTCCGAAAATCATAAAGCAAACCATTAAAGGTTCAAAACACATGTTAAAACAGTGAAAATGGTTTGTTAATTGAATTTGATTGTAAAAAACTCAACATAATTATTCTGTAAAAACATATATATTCTAAAGTTGTTTTTAAATTGAGGACATTTGTCAAAAAACCGAAAATCAGGCACCTACGTATATCGAAAAATTTTCAGCCTACACTTTCTTGAGTGCTGACTTTCTTTTATTTCAATATAATTTCGCCTAGTTCACGGAACAATGAAATAAAAATTTGATTTTTCCATCTTGTTTTTGATTATCTCGCATATTGTATACCCATCCTTTTTCTAATTCAGTCAATTAATTAAAATTGGCTACCTGAATAAAGTTTCCCAATTTCATTCCGGAACTCCGTTTTGTAGACTTTACCTTTAGGCCCTGCCACCATACTACGTTATGAGGAAGAAAAACAGATTTTTTTCTCCCAGGATGAAACAATTCTTGCCTTATTAGCGGCCTGCCTGCACGGAGTGCGTACATACGCACTCCTGCATGGAGTGCGTACATATACTCGTACATGTATGTAGGTTTGTGATGCTGACCTCGTCCTCAAATACGTGGAACTACAGTAGGATAGATTTCTGTCAAACCTCAACCCCATTATTAGGCACGAACGACTTTAAGCACTGGGAATGATATATAGCATAATGTGCGCTCCCTACATGCTGCTTTTAGCGTCGCATACACACAGTAAAGAGCCGAATTACATATTACTTAATGTGCAAAAAAGCTGTGCTCATTAATTATCTATACCTATGCATATTTCTTACTGCATAGCGCATGTCAGCTTCGTAAACTATGTAGGTACCTAATCTGTTTCACTAATAACTTCGTGCATAAATTCTAAGAATTTTAATCGACACTAAGCCGAGGTTCACGATAATTATACATCGAATCAGATAAATGCTATAATCGCAATCTGCCAGTGCCAGAAATAGTTTTAAAACGACCGAACTTGCATCAAACCGACTATACCTACACTGTTGTTTTCATCTTCATTTAAAAAATTGTTAATATTTTAAAAGGCATTTAAAATTAAAATTTCAATACTAATTTCAAAGTTATTACATTTTTTAATATAATATGCCGTGCAAAAACAATTTTTTAAAATTAAAATTGCCGTAAAACTTTAAAATTGAAGTTTTCGAACTTAAAACATCTTTTGAGGGATCATAAAATTAAGCTAAGACTAAATATTAGAAAAGAGCTCCTTCTTTCGAACCAGCGTTATAAATTGGAAAAATATCGCTCATCTAATTTTAGAATTTAAATCGCAATTGTGCTGCTTTGTTTATAGCTGTAAAGTTTGGTTGAAAATGACAAAATTAAATTTCAGATTAAAAATCCTCGATTAAACATAAGCGTGAGCTTTGATTTTATCGATTTATGCTTGCAAAAAAGCTTTGCCTTATTCCATTTCTTGCAATTAAACATCTTTCTGGATTTCCAAATGTCAATCAAGTCAAGTCGTAGATCTTTTTCTAGCGAGAGCGTTTTGAAGGTGCGTATAGAAAAACGTCTTTGGGTCGCTAAACAGATGAGTGCAAGGTCATGCTATCGCCAATAAAGATGAGCATAAATTATGTAGGCGCATGCATTAATTATAGTCTGTTTCACATGACTCGGAAATGGGATACCGAAAATCAATGCAATTCAAGGTTATTATTCAACAAGGAAGCATGTATTAGGAGCTATGTATAGGTACTTAGGTACCTATTAAAATTTAAATGACCCTTGCTATTTGCTCACTCAAAGTTCTATGACCTCATTTTTTGGTCTCTTAGAACTTCGACTTGAAGTTCTATAAAAGATCTGTCGAACTTCGATTTGCTCACTATCGAAGTTCTATAAAAGGTTTGTCGAACTTAGGCCGAACTTCGATTTGCACAACATCGAAGTTCTATCAAAGATTTGCAGCATTTTGTCTCAAAGTTAGACGAACTTCGATGTGCATTCTATCAAAGTTCTATTAAAAATTTATCGAACTTCGATTAGCGTCTTATCGAAGTTCGACAGTCTTCTATAGAACTTCGATCAAAGTAATTTATCGAACTTCTATAGAACTTCTTCGAAGTTCTTTAGTTGAACTTCTATCAGAACTTCTTCGAAGTTCTTTATCGAACTTCTATAGAACTTCTTCGAAGTTCGACAGTCTTCCATAGAACTTCTATAGAACTTCTTTGAAGTTCTTTATCGAACTTCTATAGAACTTCTATAGAACTTCTTCGAAGTTCTTTATCGAATTTCTATAGAACTTCTGCGAAGTTCTTTACTGAACCATGAATTAATACAAGACGCCTAAATTATGCTTTAGCTTAGAAATTACTTTCGAATTTGTGAATTTAAAGTTTTTGGAATTGGCGACATCACAAAAACTAAAGTCCTTCGTTTCTTTTCCGACAATACTCTTGATCAACTGTACTGTAAACTGTATCGGCTAAAAAGGTTAAATTTTTATGATGCGTTCTTATTAAATTCGTTTAGTTTATAACGCTGCTTTGTTTTCTTAGGCCGAATCACAGAACGTTGGGTAAGGTAAATGTATGGCAAAGGTAAAGGTTGGGTAATGTCTAGGTAGCTACCTAAGGTTTACCAGCCTTGGTAAGTTACCTATGGTTTGCCAAGCTCTGGTATCACAGACGGTTGGGTGATGGCAAGGTAAGTACCTAAGGGTAAACGTTAGGTAGACGAGAAAATTTATCATTTTTATTGCAAATCCGTTCAGTTTAGCGTCTGACATTCTCTGAATTATTGTAAAATACAAATTAAATTGATTTGTATTCATTCAAAAAGGGCAAATTCATATGTCAATATTTTTGAACTCCGGTGATTCAGATGGCCACATGGCCTCGACCAGCCAATATTATCAATTGTAAAATTATGTTGCTTTTTTCTAGCTTGATTTTATGTAACGTGCATATGCTTACATGAACTTCGGGTGATAAAAGATAATGACGACGTGTGCTTCTTTGTTTCAGATAGGGTGAAATCAGAGTAATTAATCGATGGGCATTGACCTTGCTAAATCTGTATAGCATATAAAATTGTTGGTCATTGTAAATTTCAAACGGTTCAGTCCGTTTAATGAGCCGATGTGCATGAAAGAATAAATCTTCCTCGTTTTCACTTGCATCATCCAAAAATTCGATCAAATCCATTGAAAACGTAGACTAATTGAATGTTAACAGACCTTTACCTCTGCTCTTAGCAAGGGTAAGATCATTGGGTAAATTTGTCTTTATTTACCAAAGCTTTACCTTACCTTTACCTTACCCAACCTTCTGTGATATGGCAATCTCTAACCTAACCTAGAGTTTACCTAAGGGTAGCTAATTTACCAAAAGGCAAGTCTTACCTAACCTTCTGTGATACGGCCCTAAATTGCTATTCTACTTTGTCATTTTGTTGTAAAGTTGCTTTGTTCTTCAAGAAGTCATTTCGTGTGGAGGTAGTTTTGCAAGGTTAGAATTAACCACTGTTCATTTGTTAACTAGCGAAGAAAAATGCTCCGATGAAACAAAAAAGACAAATATGCTTGGAAATGCGGATTATTAAAGACATAAAAAGGAGGGGACTAGGAAAATGTCAGCTATGCGCTCGAGAATTCATAAGAATCTGCTAAAAATCAGATTCCTTCAAGCAGTCCAAAAATCGAAGTATATTCTGCGGCCTACAGAAGCCATTTGTTTTTAGCCCTAAGTTGGCGCAATGAGTTTCATGGGGGTTACACTGCACCCTCCAGCAGACGAGAAACCTCCCACACTTTACTTTTCTTGCTGCCCATGTGCGGTTGTCGCCTCAGTTTAAAAAGTAAATAACAATACTTTAAACTTTTAACAGTTTAATGGTGCAAATCGTTTTGCTTGAAAACGAGTATTCGTTGTGCAAAGTTAGTTAAAAGTATGAAAATCACCTCTTTTGGTAAATTTCACAGGGTCTTACATTTTGCATCATAAGTCAGAATTGAGAGATGAATAATTTTTTCATTTTGCAAAATTAAACTAACAGTATCCCTTCAACATATAAAATATTTCAAAGTAGCGAAAATACGGATATGTAGAAATTAATTTATAGTCATACAAAATTTCTATTCAGTTGGGCGAAAGTTCTCGAAATATCAGCAAAAATACTTGCTTTGACGACATCCGGTGCTTCGGCAAGCTATAATTTCAAGCTTGGTAATTTTGAAATATTAAAATTTTGAATCAACTACAAACGGAGTATAAGATCTCTTTTTTAAAATCTGATCGTTTTTTTTATTGACAGATCTTTGTGTCGTTTCTATAGTATATTATTGATTTTATTTAATTCGTAGTGATTTTAGAGGGAAATAGCGAAGATAAATATCATATATGATAAAATTATGGTGGATCGGCTGATTTTACAAACTTTCAAGAAGACAATGTGGAATTATCCACATACGACTTTAAGGAAAAGGATCTTCTGGCCCTCTGATATTATATATTTGGATTATTTTCACTGGTATGATATTTGAAATATTAACAAATAGCAGAATATTTCTTAGGTCATTCGATTTATTAGAAAGAGTTTGATCCCGATATTCCTATAGACTTATTAAAACAGTAAGTAATAAAAGATAAGTACTGGGAAATATTTTAAACTAGTTGAGCTGCCCGGCGTTGCCCGGGCTGAACTTAGGCCTGATAGCTATATGGAATTAATTTGTCTCTTGTATTTTTTATTTTTCAAGACTTTTTGATGTTTTTGGGATATTTCTAAAAAAATTGTTGGTACAAACCATATTTTATTTTTTGGATTTTTTTAAAATGTCTTTTGTCAACCATTTTTTTGATCGAATCCATATTTTTGACGTTACTGAATGGTTTTGAAAATTGTTTAGCCATAATCATATTGTTGATGTTTTGGGATGTTTTGGAAAAATTTTTTTCGTCAAACCATATTTTTGATGTTTTAGGATGTTTTGGAAAATTTTTTTAATCAAACCCATATTTTTGATGTTTTGGGATGTTTTGGAAAATTTTTTCGTCAAACCATATTTTTGATGTTTTAGGATGTTTTGAAAAATTTTTTCGGTCAAACCATATTTTTGATGTTTTAAAAATTTTTTGTTTGTTGTAGCAAAGGGTGTCATATATCACGTGTTATGTTATAGCTGATGGTATCTCCTATCTTATATCACTGCATGTTATGGCACAGACAGGGTATCTATACCAAACCTATCTTATAGCATTGCCTATTTCGTAGCACAGGGTATCTTATATCCCATACTATCTTATAACATTGCCTATCTTGCAGCTCGGGTATCTTATATCACTTCCTATCTTATAGCATTGCCTATCTTGTAGCACGGGGTATCTTTTATAACGTTCTATCTTATAGCATTGCCTATCTTGTAGCTCGGGGTGTCTTATATCACGTCCTATCTTATAGTATTGCCTATCCTGTAGCACAGAGTATCTTATATCACGTCCTATCTTATAGCATTGCTTCTATTGTTGCACATAGTATCTCATACCATGCCTATCTTATAAAATTGCCTATGTTATAGCATCATTTGGTTAAACCCGTATTTTGATGTTTCACAGTGCCGACCAATGCTATAACATAAAACAATGTACATAGTGTCGCCAGGCATGCTCCTCTTGGCCGGGGTATCCCTATACAAACAGTATAAACTAATTTTTGAAAAAAATAGCAAAAAATCGGCCATCTCCCGAAATCGTGGAGGCTTATAGCGCAGGGGCTAAACCCTGCTCCCTCCCTGCCCAGGGCCAATGGGTGCGTTTATCGAAATTTCAAGATCGCTACGGCTCCTTCCCCCATTGGACCGACCTCGGCCCAAAATATCAGCCCACCAAATTTCATTGGGCCGGAGCCAACCCGGCACAAACATACGAACATACATACAAACAAACCAACTTTCAAAAATATATAGTAGATGCTTTTATTTACTTATTTACTTATTTACTTATCAATTGTCCAAAATTCACTTTTCGGAATATCTCCGATTGTTTTGCGATTTTTTTAATGCGAACGAATAGAACTTGATGAAAAACGTAAAAACTTGTTTTTTTATTTTTTGGTCATTTTTACCTTTGAAAAATTTTCAACTTACTCCCGGATTCGTTTCGCTTGTACACACAGATATGTTTCTGTTACGAAAATATTTTATTTTTACCTCAATTTGTAATTAAAAACTTCAAAAAAATTATTGCAGATTCGAACAATGTGATGAAATTATAAGCGACGAGGAGGTGAACAAAGACAGCAATCAAAAAAAGATTAAATGAGCAGAATAGTCGGGAAAACGATACCTACACAAGAATAAATGAAAGGAAGCTAGGTCAAAAGCAAATTGCGACAGTCAAAAGCAAATTGCGACACTCTAAAGCGAATTGCGACAGAAAATTTCAATCAAATGACACGAAAGAGACCAAAAAAGTTAGGCGGAGCGAATAGAACTAACATTGTGTCAGGACTCAGGGCGAATTAGACGGAAAAACACTTACCCTGAGTCGCCCAAGTTGGCGAGAGAAAAATGAATATTACCTACTTTATCTTAAACCATCATGTCAAAATTTCTCATATTTTTTCAGTGTTTCGCGCCGGATGATAGTTATGAATCACAATTGTTCACTTTACTGGCGGCCTAAAAGCCATGTTTTTGCCCCAGGAATTGATGTTTGTAGCATAAGTATCATTTTCAAGACTTTTAGTCTTGAAACAACTGCTAGAGCATGAACAACTATTCCAGCAGTGTTTTCTACCACTATTTAGCACATATTGAAAGAATTTTTCGGCATTTCACCCTAATTGCTCTAATGGGCCTGGCTCCAGCGCACAAATACTGGAAAGAAAGCAGCAATTTAAGTCAAATTTGCCGAAAATGTTAAGATTGTTTGAAAATATATCGCACCAGCACGGTTTTTTTCGTATTCGGCAAATAATTTTTCCGATGTACAAGAACCTTTCGGGACCGTCTTTGTATAAGAAAAATGATTTTTGAGAATACAAACAGTGAAAAAAGTCTGAATTGAAAAAAAATTTCGTTGATGTTTATAATGGCAGAATTTGCGCTTAGAATGGGAAAATGTCAAATTTGTTTAGACAGTTTTCAGTATTTTTTGCTGTCAGACACCCAGACATTGGCTGAAATACACTACCAAAGGTCGAAAAACCCTCTTCTACTAAACTAAAAGCATTAATGAGCCTTATTATGGTAGTCTAAAATTTGCGTGTACAAAATGTATAAAGATTTTTGGGGACCATGTTTGTACTAATGTACAAAGGGACTTTGTACAAAGAAAAACATTGCGCACCATGCAAACTTTTCGAATAAAAGTAATGTAAAAGTGCGGAAAAAGCATTATTATGCACATAAATAGCGGATTTTTGACTGTTTGGGACACAATCGGGATACCAAACGCCCCCTTAAGAAAATCCTGGACCCGCCCTGCATTGCATTTTAATCAAAAAAGTGAAAGTGAATCAAAGACGTGCCAGGCAGCAAAGTAAATGCGATACAAGACATAAAGGACATATAAAAGCAAACAAGTGGCTCAAACGGTTGCCTATTCTTGAAGATGAATAGGGTGATGGTTTTATTTGAAAAAGCTTCCAAAAAGTGGGAAAGGTACAGATTTAATCGTAAGCTAAGCAACATGAGCTCAACTTGTAGGAATAAAATGATTTTAATAAATTGCTCCATCACCGGCTGCCCATTATTATATCGTTGACATAAGCTCTTTTACATTTGACCTCGTTTTCTTCCAAAAACCCAGCTCAGAAAGATTGTAAATCTTATTAACCAGGACGGCCGGAACGACGCCACTAATATAAGCTAACTAACTATAACATATACATGAGCATAGTGTGGAGCTTAACCACACATGAGCGGGGAATATTGGGGGTTCGGACCCCAAAATGCAGAATATACCTTACATACGGAAAGCCAGAAGGGTCAAATGATAAAAAACGTTGATGAGTGCGATAACGACGTTTTTTTCAAAGTTTTGATCTCTAACAACGTTTTTTTCCAAATTGAAAAAGTTAACGACGTTTTTTTTCAAAGTCAATTCAATGTAAATTTTCAAAGATACGAGCCACCTGGTTTGAAAAAAACATTGAACTTCTTACAGTAGCTAAGCCATCATCAAATCATAATCATGGATAACAACGCAAAAAATCAATTATTTGCAAGCGTCAATAAATGAAGCACAGAAAGATAACAACAAAAATATCAAAATTTTGAACCCCCTGGTTTGAAATTTAGCGTTGTTTGCGCCTTGCAGTTTGAATTTTTGTATTGATCATGTGAATGGAAAAGTTGTGTTGGAACTCGTTAGCGTCTCTAATCATTTGAGCTAACTAACATGTCAACGTTTTTTTCCGAAAAAATGTCGACGATTTTCTTTTGAAGAAGATGTCGACGTTTTTATTCAAAATGATGTCGACGTTTTTTTCAAAAAAGATGTCGACGTTTTTTTTTCAAAAACTCGCAGCGAAAATATTGTTCTGAAAGTTATCGCCAGCTTTTCAACAATCACTAGCTGGATTACTGTATATCGTGTAATAAAGCAGACCAGGCGCGGCGTTTGATTCGATTCGACGAGGGAGTTTTAGTTTCTCTTTTTAGTTTTGTTTCTCTTTTTAGTTTTGTTTCACGTATTTGCTTTTTATGATATTTTGATAAAATGATAAGATTCTAGGCACGAAAATTGGGAGCAATACTTGTGCTTATCAACTATTTCAGGAAGCTTTTATTTCCCCCACCGTTTTTTGAAAACTATAGCCAGGTATTTTAGGAACTGTTTATTACCCCAACGTCTTTCAGACCATGCTCCAGCACCAACCGTCCCATCTGGCCAACTGGAATCATTGATGGTGCAGTGAAAACCTGATACAGTAATGAGACTTTTATCGAAAATAGATCGTTTGGAATGAAATAGACTAGTATAGTAGTTATTCCTTTAAGCCGACCAGGTTTTCGAAATTTCTTTTAAACTGACATCACCACATCGTCGACTGTCCCGCCTGGCCGACTAGATCCATGTTTATATAACAGAAAGCCTATGACCAAACCTGGGCGTGGGGGTATGCACCCGCCCCCCTAGAAAGCAAAATAATCCCCCCAGAAAACAAATTACCCCCTCAGAATTTGAGTTTTTTAAATTTTTTTGGTTTTTTCGCAATTTTTTAATGCCGATAGATAGTGCTCGATAAGAAACCTTAGAAAATGGCGTTTTCTCGCCATACCACCATACGTGGGCAGCAAGAAAATTCTGGGGGGGGTGCGAGATTTTTTTGAAGGTCAAAAAATGGCCTTAAAAATGGTGGTATGGCGATAAAAACACCATTTTTCGACGTTTCTCATCAAGCACTATCCATTGGCATCAAAAAATTGCAAAAAAACGAAAAAATTTTCAAAAATTGAATTCTGGGGGTATTTTGATTTCTGGGGGAGGGTATTTTGGTTTCTGGGGGGTTGCATACCCCCCCCAAACCCCCCACCCACGCCCAGGTGTGCATACCACCATTTTTAAGGCCATTTTTTAACCTTTGAAAAATCTTGCAGCCCCCAGAATTTTCTTGCTGCCCACATATGCCTATGACTGGTATAATCCGCTTTAAGCGAGCCAGATTTTTGAAATTTTGTATGACCGACAATAACACATCGCCGAACGTCCCAACTGGCCGACTAAATCGAAATTTTTGCAACAGAAAATTCATAAGCAGTGTGAATCCCATTGAACCGACCAGATATTTGAAATTTTGTTAGACAGACCATACTACATCACCGACCGTCCCATCTGGCCGACTAATTTCAAATTTTTGTACCAGAAGATTTACGAGCAGAAGGAATTCATCTAAGCTGACCAGATGTTCGAAATTTTGTTTGATGGACCCTACCACATTCCCGACCGTCCCACGGGGCCGACTAAATTCAAATTTTTGCAACAGAAAATTCATGAACAGTGACAATCCCTTTAAACCGACCAGATATTTGAAATTTTGTTTGACCGACCATGCCACACCACCGACCGCCCCATCTGGCCGACTAATTTCACATTTTTATAACAGAAGATTTACGAGCAGAAGAAAATCAATCTAAGCTGACCAGATTTTCAAAATTTTGTTAGATGGACCCTATCACATCATCGACCGTCCCATCTGACCGACTAAATTCAAATTTTTGCAACAGAAGATTTATGAGCAGAACGAATTCATCTAAGCCGACCAGATTTTCGAAATTTTGTTTGATGAAACCTACCACATCACCGACCTTCGCATTTGGCAGACTAAATCCAAATTTTTGCAACAGAAAATTCGTGAGCAGTGGCAATCCCTTTAAACCGACCAGATATTTGAAATTTTGTTTGATGGACCCTACCACATCACCGACCGTCCCATGTGGCCGACTAAATTCAAATTTTTGCAACAGAAAATTCATGAGCTGTGGGAATCTCTTTGAACCGACCAGATTTTCGAAATTTTGTTTAATGGAACCTATCACATTACCGACCGCCCCATCTGCCCGACTAAATTTAAATTTTTGTAACAAAAGATTTATGAGCAGGAGGACTCTCTCAAGCTATTCTGATTTTTAAAATTTTGTTCAACTGACCCTACCACATCATCGAACGTCCCATCTGGCCGACGAGATTGAAATTTTTGTTCCAAATATTCATGATCGGTAGTTATCCGTTTAGGCCGCCTAGATCTTTAAAAAACTTTTGATTGGCCATGCCAAATACCATATTTTTAAATTTGTTTTTGGACCGACCAACCCACATCACTGACCGTCTATCTGTCTGACTAGACCCAAATTTTCATAAGAGAGCCCTTTAAGCCGACCAGATTCTGAAATGTTTTTCTATCAAAGGTCGATTTTTTATATTCCCAAATCCCGAAAATTCCTATTATTTAAGAACTAAAAACTTTTCTCTAATTGCGACGCGTAGAGAGCTAAAATGACTCAAACTATAAATGATGACGAGAAACACTTGGGTTATTTGATATATTTGATATATTCATATTTACCAAATTAAAACCTATGCTTTTAATCTACTACATATGAACAAAATAATATCATTAACTATGTATAATTTGCCTTGTACAGGAGGAATATAAGAGACCATTGTCAGGCTCCGGGATACTTGCAAGGTAGGGCTCCAGTCCCAAAATGGAGAGATGCCCGCGTTTCCAGATGGAATTACACACAGGATATATGTTATATGCATTGAGCCAGGCTGAAACCCAAGGTCGGCTTTGAGGAAATGGTCGGCTTGGAGGCATTCCCACTGCTCATGAATTTTCTGTTGCAAAAATGCGACGGTCGGTGATGTGGTAGGGTCCATCAAATAAAATTCTGAAAATCTGGTCAGCTTAGATGGATTCCTCCTGCTCATAAATCTTCTGGTACAAAAATTTGACATTAGTCGGCCAGATGGGACGGTCGGTGATGTAGTATGGTCTGCCTAACAAAATTTCAAATATCTGGTCGGTTCGAAGGGATTCCCACTGCTCATGAATTTTCTGTTGCAAAAATTTGGATTTAGTCGGCCAGTTGGGACGTCCGGCGATGTGTTATGGTCGGTCATACAAAATTTCAAAAATCTGGCTCGCTCAAAGGGGATTATACCAGTCATAGGCATATGTGAGCAGCAAGAAAATTCTGGGGGGATGCAAGATTTTTCAAAAGGGGTCAAAATGGCCTTAAAAATGGTGGTATGGCGAAAAACGCCATTTTCTAAGGTTTCCCATCGAGCACTATCCATCGGCATTAAAAAATTACGAAAAAAACCAAAAAAATTTAAAAATTGAAATCTAATGGGGGGCGTATTCTGGTTTCTGGGGGGAGGTTATTTTGGTTTGTCGGGGGTTGCATACCCCCACGCCCAGGTTTGGTAATAGGTTTTCTGTTATATAAACATGGATCTATCTGGCCAGGCGGGACAGTCGGCGATGTGGTGATGTCAGTCTTAAAAAATATCGAAAATCTGGTCGGCTTAAAGGAATAACTCTACTATACTAGTCTAATCCATTCCAAACGGTCCATTTTCGATAAAAGTCTTATTACTGTATCAGGTTTTCACTGCACAAATGGCTTCTTCAATGATTCTGGTTGGCCAGATGGGACGGTCGGTGCTGGAGCATGGTCTGAAAGACGTTGGGGTAATAAGCACTTCCTAAAATACCTGGCTATAGTTTTTAAAAAACGGTGGGAGAAATAAAAGCTTACTGAAATAGTTGATAAGCACAAGTATTGCTCCCAATTTTCGTGCATAGAATCTTATCATTTTATTAAAATATCATAAAAAGCAAATACGTGAAACAAAACTAAAAAGAGACACAAAACTAAAGAGAGAAACTATAACTCCGTCGTCGAATCGAATCGAATCAAACGCCGAGCCTGGTCTTACACGATATACAGTAATCCAGCTAGTGATTGTTGAAAAGAAGGCGATAACTTTCAGAACAATATTTTCGCTGCGAAACGTCGACATCTTTTTGAAAAAAACGTCGACATCTCGTTTTGAAAAAAAACGTCGACATCTTGTTTTGAAAAAAAACGTCGACATCTTGTTTTGAAAAAAACGTCGACATCTTGTTTTGAAAAAAACGTCGACATCTTTTTGAATAAAAACGTCGACATCTTCTTTAAAAAAATCGTCGACATTTTTTCGGAAAAAAACGTTGACATGTTAGTTAGCTCAAATGATTAGAGACGCTAACGAGTTCCAACAGAACTTTTCCATTCACATGATCAATACAAAAATTCAAACTGCAAGGCGCAAACAACGCTAAATTTCAAACCAGGGGGTTCAAAATTTTGATATTTTTTGTTGTTATCTTTCTGTGCTTCATTTATTGACGCTTGCAAATAATTGATTTTTTGCGTTGTTATCCATGATTATGATTTGATGATGGCTTAGCTACTGTATGAAGTTCAATGTTTTTTTCAAACCAGGTGGCTCGTATCTTTGAAAATTTACATTGAATTGACTTTGAAAAAAAACGTCGTTAACTTTTTCAATTTAAAAAAAAACGTTGTTAGAGATCAAAACTTTGAAAAAGACGTCGTTATTGTACTCATCAACGTTTTTAATCATTTGAGCCTCCTTGCTTTCCGTATTTACATACAGCAGCCAGTACCCGGCTGGAGTCATGGTTACGAAAGGTACAGATTTCTAGGGAGGTACAAATCATCTCGATTATCTATAAGTTTCTGTCATTTTGCACCGAAAGAAGTTATTTTACTCATCGGTGTAAAGTCCGCATTGACGCGAAGGTACATAAATTTCAGATTTATTTGGTAGACTTAATTCTCGCTGAACAATTGCCTACTTTTTTAGATGAGAGCAGGTATCCCGTTGATTTGCAAAATCACGCGCAATTTTCGTGCTAAATCGCTCTATTCGGGCTCACATATTGACCAGCCTGGTCAGTCTCCGGTATATTTCTTTCGATGGAAACTTTACATAAGTAAGACCATAGAAGCAGCTAACTAAAAAATGAAAAAATGTGGCTCTTAACTGGCCCCAGGTGGCAATAATTAATGCATAATTTTGAAATTTTAAACGTGAAAAACGCTACTTTACACTATGGTGTACAGTGCAAAATAAAATATTCGAAACGTAGTGACACTTGTTATATGCAACAAAAATTCTCCTATCGATTGGTGCCTGTCTCGTTTGCTAATTTTTGGTACAAGTGAGAAAGTTGCTTCTACTAAATGTAGTCCAAAATGTCAAAAAGTGACAAAAATTGGAACGTTAGCCTTCATACTGTAACAAAGCGAGTTTTAATTTTCTAGCAAAACGAATAGTATCATGTTTAGCATAAAAACTACCAAAAATATGCCATTTTGAGGTATGATTAATTTTGCATGTATCACAAACTTGGTCGAACCTCTTAGTAAGTGTGTCATCCCTGATTTTATTTTTTTAAATTTAAGATTAAAATTTAAACATCGCCTTTTTCTGACGAAATATAACCAACATCCAATTACTCTTCAATATCTTGATAAATGGATGACGATATTCGTGTCAAGCTGAGTTAATCGTCCATTGCTCTTTACACGTCTGTTCTTAGACCATTTAAATTTCAGTATATTATTTTGCACTGCTGTCTTGGTTTGCACGTAATTAGCATCGTTTGTCGGATTTGATTACGTAAAGTTACTTCCAAGTGATCAATTCTCTTCAATAAATAAAATTTAATTCTATTTTCTGCGACTGAAGCGCAAAGCTACTGAAAATACTTCGATTTTGCATTGCATAGGAGAAGTTTACTTTTTCAATAGGTTCTTTCTTACGACTGTAGCATGCATTAGTAAATTAACCTAGTCTTCTTTTATGCGTTTAAATTACTTAGTTGCGCGCGTGTGTATGTGTATGTGTGTGTATGCGTGTGTGTGTTTCTTTGATTTTCGCATTGATATTTACTATGCTAATGCGTATTTCCAATTATATTCTTTTTTATTCCATTGGAGCATTTTTCATTGCTAGAAATGTAATAGACGTATATGTTTCAAATATCAACTTTCCTTCGTTAATTGCTGCCCGTTTCTATTACCTTTTTCCTCCTTTTTCAGAACGCTCTATTTTTCTGAGTCAATCATGCGATAAAAAAACAAGATCAGCCCGTCGAACCTCTTGACGAGGCTTCTAGATTTTCGGAAGTAAGGATTATTTACGATTATTATAAGTGGATGAAAAACTCTCAGGTTCTAGAGAATATTTTTTCATTTCACGGTACTCATTAAAAACCGATTTCATCTCGATTTTGACAATCATACGAATATCTCGTTAAATTTTGCTTATCTGTTTCGCATTCTCGATAATTAGGTGGTACCTAACTATATTGCCTAGCGTTGTGCATACGTTATACGCATTAAAATGATTGAATCGATAGGTGCGTCTCCAATAATTTGAATATTTCTTTCATAATTTCAGTAATTCATTGAGATTCGTCAGGTACTGCACTGGAATATGCTTTTGCTCATTAATTTTGACCCTAAATATTTCTGACCGGCGCAATTTTAATTAAAAGGACATCTTATCGGCGTAAGCAAGGTTTTTTGTAAAATGTCACGTTTTTTAGAGAAAAATCATTAAAGAGAAAAAGAGAAGGAATTATTTATCACTAGAACATTTTTAATTTCTATGAATGTACGCTGATAAGATTCCTCGATTCCGCCTTCGTCATCATTTGCATTTTGGATCGCGTATATATAAGGAGCAGGCTTTTCTTAGCGCCCCATTTGCGCAGCCGCTAATGGAGAGCGTCGGACTTTGCGCAGAGAAGCTCATATTTGCGCAATAAAATATTTTATGCTTAACAACTAAAATACAATATCAATACACTAAGTGTACGATTATAAGTATTTATCTGCTCATTTTGGTTAGATGCTGTAGCGTTCACTATACAGGCGATGCAAAACTGACTACCACGCGTATTTTTTATGCGCCTATATGATCCGCTTTCTGCATTCTATTTCGGGAATGAATATTTAATTAGCTTCATTTCGTACAACTTTCAAGCACGAGTGAACGAGGTTTAACATTGTACATTGTTGAGTTTGAATCTGAATCCGACTTGCCGTTTCATGCTAAGAGCATAGTACAGTTGTACTGTCCATGCAGCTATATATTGCGAATTTGTTAAATAATAACTGACCCTTTTTGCCTTCTAATTCTAAGATCAATTAATAATAATCTAAAATGATTCATTTCAGGTCATTTGCGATGTCATTTGCGATGTTTTAATAAAAAATGTACCAGTGTTTTGCTGTAATGATAGTAATAAAATGTTAAATGACTATGGAACAACACTTATTTGTTCGAAAAAGAAAGTTTCATTCACTTCAACTCCTTCAATCATTTTCTCATTCATTTCTCTTCATTTTTCTTATTTTCGATGGTCAGAATTTTTCCTTTGCCCACTGCGCAAATGTCCGAAAATTCTCCTTTGCGCGCGACCACTTTTGTTTGCGCCGCGCCATAAAAAACAGTGATAAGGAGACAACGTGCTCAAATATTGTCCAGGTACTTCAGTAAAGAAAATAAGCGATTTTCCTATAAAAAATTATTTACTTCGTTAAAGAAGCATTCGATTTTGATTGAGGAACGTAATTAAAATTAAGCGTTATTTCTGTTATTATTGTATTATTACTATTATTGCAACATGGCACGAAAACCAATCTGTTATCAAATAGGTCCTGCTTTACATTTCATTTTGTTAATTATCGCGACGCCCGCAAGGCTTGGTGTAAATCATCGTCTGAGCCATTTTTGGCATGTATTTTTGTTTCTGCGCAAGACCCCAATTTTTTCAGCGCTAGTGAGCTAAGCAGAATTTAGATCTGTCGAATTTCCTTACCTACTGTTCTTAACCCAAATTGAGAATAATAATCCTATCGGTGCCTCTTATCACGTCGTGCTTCCATTGCTACAGTTAAACTTCAAAATATCTCTGTTTGGCCCAAAAAAATGTTTTTTCCACTTATTTAAAAACAGTAAAACATATTTCACAGTATTTATATACACTTACTCTTCCCTTTGGTATTGAAATTTTGTGAACCTGTACCTTAATTACGAACCCTGACTCCTGTATGCTAATTAATTGCATTGTGCACAGTCTTGAAACGATTTTTAGGCACCTTACGCCTTATTGGGGACTTACGCCTTATTAAGGAATGGTAGAATGGCTGGATTTTTGATAATACAAGAAGCTCTTCAAATTTGATTTCTAACGAAGCTATTTTGACCGTATTTTTCTAATTTCGATAAATAATAAGAAAGAAAATCGTTAAAAACGTCAAAATAGGCGTTTTTGACGCTTATTAGTCGTTTTTAAGCCCGAAAAAAGCATATTAAAAAGATTTTTTTGAGCCGATAAAAGTGCAATCGCAACAATCTTTATCTGAAATAATGCTGTTCGCAGCGAATAATTATCAATACAATTTTTGAATCATAAAACACAGCATGCAGAATGCGAGATAGTGGAAGGTCTCGGATTATGCGTGGCACCAAGAAAAGCTCACTATCCTATGAAATTCGTAGGGCGGCCAAATCTGTTTTATACGTAGAACTGAATTGGTTCCTACTATTCAAGTTCTTTCTCTATGCAAAAAGCGGGATTTTTAAAGCGAACATATTTTCGGAACTTCAAGTCCAGACGTTGTTGCAAAATCATACTTGATTCTTTGCAGAAATCAAACTAAAATAATGTCAGCGAATAATGATAGCGTGTGTCTTGAAATTCTGATCACGTTCGACAATCATGTAAAAAGGAGCAAGTGAAGAAATAAGGTGTGAGTTTTTAAATTTCAAAGGCTTTTTGAATAATTGACAAATAGTAAGTACCACACGTGGGCGTGAGGGTTTGGGATATGCACCCCCGGAAGGCCGAATACCCCAATCAAAATACCTCCCCCAGAATTCAATTTTCGAAATTTATTTTGTTTCTTTCGCAATTCTTTGATGCTAATGGATAGTGTTTAATGGGAAACGTTGAAAAATGGTCTTTTTTAGCCATATCACCATTTTAAGACCATTTTTCGAACCATTTGAAAAACCTTGCACCCCTCCCCAGAATTTTGGTGCTGCCCACCTATGGTAAGGACGCCTAAACGTTATGCAATCGTCCTCTTAGCGTCCGTCCTTGATTTTCAAGGAATTAACAATAAAGAGCGGTGGAATCGAAAATTGCGAATGGTCAGTCAAACCTTGCTCAGTGGTCGATGTTACTCTTGATACATTTGTTGTTGATGAACGAAATCTAGAAAAATCGCTTAACAGATTTTTCTAGATTTTTCTCGACTATTTTTAGCCTGCAATTATGAATGCAACAGTTCTAGTTGGTACCTAATTGAATTTTCGAAATTCACGTCGCGTAATATTCGCTCTTTGCGCAAATTGCAGTTAGTATCTTGCTTTGGTATATAGAGAGGCTACGTAAAAATGCCGACGGTCTCTAGTTAAAATTTTTATGTATACGAGGAAACCTGGATTTTCCGAAAATTCGTTTTTAATAACGTTTTTCATTTATTTCATTTTTATCCTAAATTCCCTCAAAGGCTCCGTTAACTCTCAAAAACCGCGTAATTAAATTATTCCGCCACTGATACCGTCCTCGAATTATACATGACATATTAACGATTTTTGATTTACAAAACTTCTCAATATAATACTCATATTATTTCGAAAGAAGTAATTGTTTGAATTTTGTGAAGCTCCGATGTGTAACTATATATCTTTTGTTCAAATATGTCAGAAAAATCAAACAACCGTTTCCTGAATTACATGATAGTCTGTGCGTACAAGTTTATTCATCAAATTTCCTTCGAAATCAGGTAGCACAATAACACTTGGAGATTAAGTCAACAACGGCTCAAAATTTAGTCGACCATTTTGGGAGAAAATGACAGTCGATTTTTGGCTGAAATTGAAAAAAACTAGAAATCACCAAAAAAGGAAAATTTAGGCCCAAAATTGTAGGAGAGGCAGTAGAGCCTCCAGGGGTGTGACGACGACCGACTTTGAGAAAGGGGATTCCCTATTCCCTGTTTCATTGTATATGCATTCACCATTAATATTATCGTTTGTACTCGCCACTTGTATTTATATAGTATTTTTATTGCTATAGAATCAGACTCATTCATTTTTATACGCCGTCTGAGAACAGTGGGTGAAAGGAAGAGTATAAAAAATTGACGCGGTCTATAACTCATTTATTGCTAAAAGTGGATCGACCATCATGTCGACGAGAGGCAAACTCATTCAGGTAATATAATTTTAATATTTTTTTGTGCAGTCAAGCAAGATTCGAAATTTTTTCTTCTTGAAAATTAAATTTTTCTCTTCGGAATAATAATACCTTTTTACTCCTTTGAATGGTAAGCGAAATAGGTAGGGCGAATGGGAATCCGGCTAAATAAAGACAAAGTCATAGAATGCGGATGCGTGGGTCGAAAAAGAGTGATTTTTACGTATATTTTTTAAGTTGCCTTCACCATATCCTCGAAAATGCTATTCTGACCGAATAAAAATTTGACGAATAGCAGGAATGCGTGCAACGCCAATAGCCAAAGCTTCAGCCCGTCCAACTACGGACTCTCTTAGGTATGCTTGATCCCCTAGCTTGGGCTGTAAATAAGTTAAAGAAGACAATTTTGTTTGATTTTCGACTTTGTTTCCTCAATTTTTTTACATCAGCCTATTTAAATGGGGTCTAGGACAATTCGTAGGAAGACAATTCGTAGAACGACAACTGGTAGGAGGACAATTGGTAGGATGACAATTTGTAGGATAGGACAATTGGTCGGAGGACAATTCGTAGGATGCAGTACCACGATAAATGAAATCAAATTATATGAAGCTTAATCACACACGAACAGCACAAAAATCATGCTCAGATGAAGGAGAGGGTTAATGCGACCAGAGCAATGGTCTTCTGGGGGATATTTTTATTATTGTGCGATTTCGGTCCAAAATGGCGAAAAATCGCTAACATTTTCATGTTTCTTCGCGAGTTCGGACAGTTGGGATGGGGGAAGACGGACCCATCTTAAGTGGGGCGATGCCCCCATCCCCCTGTTACATGTGTGGCTAATTGATTTCAAAGTGGTTCAAGCTTTCGCTACTTAAAAACAATGTTGTGCTGTTTACTTTAAATGCGTTTGTTTTCAGAGCAACTTACTTTGGTTTTTAAAGAACTGATTTTTGTCAAGCATATCCGTCAAAAAATAGCTTTCTTTTTCCACGCTCAGTCAAGTAAAATTCGGTCATTTAGCAAGAAGTCAACGAAATCATGAAAAATAGCGACCACAACTCTCCTGACATTTAACCGTAAATGATTTTGACCACTGTGACATGTTGACCGAAATTAACCCATTTTTTACCTCTTGTTTACTTTACTGCACTCTCTTTGCGTAATTGCTACCTTCGATTATGTACATACGATACCTACTAGTTGGTATCCTACCAATTGACCTATGCAACAAATTGTCTTCCTACGAATTGTCATCCTACCAGTTGTCCTCCTACGAATTGTTTTCCTACCAATTGTCCGGATTCCATTTAAATGAAGCCTTCAACCTATATAAGTGGAACCTTCAGACCATTCAGATTTTGTGTCACATCGTCCTATGAACGGGCTGGGATCAAGGCACGGCCCATTAGGAGGGCGGTCGAAAATTGAGTCCTTTTGGGCTAAATTGATCTCAAAAACTAGTTTAAGCTCTAAAATAACATTAAAACTACCTCATTACTCACTTTCTGGTCAATTAGGAACATTTTTGAGGAAAGTCTTAACTTTTCTTCCATTTTTGGCCTTCATTTTGCCTCATTTTCACGAGGAAATTTAGCATTTTCCGTTCTGGAGGTCGGAACCCCCAAAAACACCCACCCACGTGCATGTCTGGCTGGGATATATTACCCAGGTTTGGATGCAACGGGTAGTGAATTTTGGTATTCTCATATTTAGGTTCGATTTCGGGTAGTTTACATACATAAGCTTATTCGGGTTCGGGTTAGGGTTCGCGTATTCAAATCAATATTCGATCTAGTTCGGGTCAAAGATGCACGTAGGGGGAAGGAGATGGGAAGTCTAGATCCCCAGAATGGAAAAATGCGCAATTTTATCGGAAAAATGAGGCAAAATGAAGACAAAAAAGCATGAAAATTGAAAATTTTCTCTAAAAGTGCCTTAGTTTGATCAGAAAGTGCGTAATAATGTAGTTTTTAAGCTCTTTTAGCACTTATACCATTTTTTGAGGTAATTTTGGCGCAAAAAAGCTCAATTCTTGACCCTCTAGACCGGCTGACTCCCGCCAGATCGGTCATATTGTGCATGTGTGATTCGGCTTCGGGCAGTTCAGGAAACATACAATACGCATATAATAGAGATAGTGCATTTATTAGCGGTTGGTACACGACGCATGTTGCAATGTCAAATTATGTTTATGCATTTGCCCATTGCCTAACAGCCATGTACATGGTGGATTTTCATCTGACTCCCAGACTGGGCCGACCTCATTAACCGGATGTACTGTGTCTGAATCTATGGCGTATACTGCCTACTATTGTGTACAAAAACTACTTTTTATGACTTTTAGTAGTGTACGTAGTAAAACGGCGCAGAACGCCGGAAATTTTGATATTTTCGTTTTCAGGCTGAATTTGAGGACTTTTAAAGAAAATTGAATAGGTCGAATTGCAAAACGATTATGTCATTCTTACCGTCGTAAACAAAGTTTTGAAGCTTTGTTAAACAAACAAGACAGAAAATCGCAAAGCTGGTAAAAAACAGTTCTCACATCTTGTATGGCACAACATAGACCGATCTCTTAGGGGGGGGAGTCAGCCGATGTGGGAGGGGTCGAAAATTAAACTTTTTTGGACCAAAATCACAAAATCTGGTATAGGCGCTAAAATGGCATTAAAACTACGTTATTACACAGTTTCTGGTCAATTTGAAAGTACGTTTAGATAAAATTTTAAATTTTCATCCATTTTCGGCCTTCATTTTGCCTCCTTTTCCCAAGAAATTTCTCAATTTTCATCACTTACTCGTCGGAACTAATAATTTTTGACAAGTTTTTGTCAAAATCAAAGACTTGTCCGACAAAAAGTTCATTCGTAGTATTATGAGCAAGCGTTCATGATGCATAAAGTTACATTGCGTTGAGTGTAGGTACCACAATTTATCTGATGAACTTCCATCTTCCCTAGACGAAATCAGAGAACTTTTCTTGAGTGTGTAAAATTTATATTTATTTCCTCAGACCACTCGTGCCAACCTTACCTTGACTGATGCACAATCTGTATAGTAAATTTCAGCTGTTTTTCTATCATTGTTAATTTTAAACAATACGCATGACATAGCTACAGTATTTCATAAGTTTTTTAACGGTATGCATGCATAACATAGTTACAGTATAAGACGGGTGCAAAAAATCATCGTGGTTCAGGTTGACGCATCTTTGATTTATGGAAAACCTGTTTACTCGTACTACAATTCTATTTCATTAGATTCTCAGATATAATTAAATTACGCGCCAATCCACGTATTACAAAACAGCTGCGGTGTTAAAGATACAGCCAACAATTATCAGAATCAAGATATTTATCCTATCTTGTCTAATTCCAAGAGAATTTTAGTAAATTACAGTACGCTTATTTAGAGTTAATAAGAATTTATGGTTTTGGTAGATAGGTGATTACGTTTCTCTGTATTAATAGTCGTTTAAGTTTTTACTTACTTACACATTTCAGTTCCTGCTGATCATACACGATGAAATACAAATATGCACAGTTTTTTCTATTAGTTTCCTCACTAATTTGTTTATTAGCATTGAAGCATTATTTACTAAAATTACGCCGATTTTGAGCAATTTTTTTACCAGTCCTTAGTATGTCTACGACTTTCTAGAACTGGATCATATTGATTTAATGCGTCAGAGTAACGCTGAACAGCTTTCGTAATTTCGGGGTAGGCCTGGCGGTAAGCTAAGCTTAAACAAACAATTATTTATTCCCTTCATATCTCAAACTGCCGGTGTGCTAAATAGTCACTGACAACCAAACATGTTCGGGTGTTTGACTCTTCAGAAATTAGAACAAGCGATTTTTTTAGTACACCGTAGAACATAGGCTGCCTAAATCGTTTTTTGACGACTTTTTGACTCGAAAGCATCAACTTTTTTAGCGCGCACCGAATAGCAACTTTTTGACCATATTTCATTATATTAAATAAAAAGTTATATCAGCTTTTTTCACTATAAGACAAGAATTTCATGCTGAAATTTCTAGAAATACATGTAGACTTCGTTGATTCTTGCCCTCAGCGTTTTACACTTAAATTATTTACTTCTCATTGCGACTGCTCAAGCCAACAACTACTAAGCTTCTCTAGGACATTAGGAGTTATGAAACTTCTTGAATAAATCAGCATTTTTAATTGCTAGAAGGAGAGCACTGATTGCGCCGAAAGAATTGCAGAATTTAGTTAGGTTGGTAGTTCAGAAGCTACGTACGAGTATATGCAGTTTTCTACGTGTCAAATTGCATATCCAACCTATATATATATATATATATATATATATATATATATATATATATATATATATATATATATATATATATATATATATATATATATATATATATATATATATATATATATATATATATATATATATATATATATATATATATATATATATATATATATACTAGTTGAGCTGCCCGGCGTTGCCCGGGCTGAACTTAGGCCTGATAGCTATATGGAATTAATATGTCTCTTGAATTTTTTATTTTTCAAGACTTTTGATGTTTTTGGGATATTTCTAAAAAAATTGTTGGTACAAACCATATTTTATTTTTTGGATTTTTTAAAACGTCTTTTGTCAACCTTTTTTTTATCAAATCCATATTTTTGACGTTACAGAATGGTTTTGAAAATTGTTTAGCCATAATCATATTTTTGATGTTCTGGGGTGTTCTGGAAATTTTTTAATAAAACCCATATTGTTGATGTTTTGGGATGTTTTGGAAAATTTTTTTCGTCAAACCATATTTTTGATGTTTTAGGATGTTTTGGAAAATTTTTTTAATCAAAACCATATTTTTGATGTTTTGGAAAATTTTTTTCGTCAAACCATATTTTTGATGTTTTAGGATGTTTTGAAAAATTTTTTCGGTCAAACCATATTTTTGATGTTTTAAAAATTTTTTGTTTGTTGTAGTAAAGGGTGTCATATATCACGTGATATGTTAAAGCTGATGGTATCTCCTATCTTATATCACTGCATGTTATGGCACAGACAGGGTATCTATACCAAACCTATCTTATAGCATTGCCTATCTCGTAGCACAGGGTATCTTATATCCCATACTATCTTATAACATTGCCTATCTTGCAGCTCGGGGTATCTTATATCACTTCCTATCTTATAGCATTGCCTATCTTATAGCACGGGGTATCTTTTATAACGTTCTATCTTATAGCATTTCTTATCTTGTAGCACGGGGTGTCTTATATCACGTCCTATCTTATAGTATTGCCTATCCTGTAGCACAGAGTATCCTATATCACGTCCTATCTTATAGCATTGCTTATCTTGTTGCACATAGTATCTCATACCATGCCTATCTTATAAAATTGCCTATGTTATAGCATCATTTGGTTAAACCCGTATTTTGATGTTTCACAGTGCCGACCAATGCTATAACATATAACAATGTACATAGTGTCGCCAGGCATGCTCCTCTTGGCCGGGGTATCCCTATACAAACAGTATAAACTAATTTTTGAAAAAAATAGCAAAAAATCGGCCATCTCCCGAAATCGTGGAGGCTTATAGCACAGGGGCCAAACCCTGCTCCATCCCTGCCCAGGGCCAATGGGTGCGTTTGTCGAAATTTCAAGATGGCTACGGCTCCTTCCCCCATTGGACCGACCTCGGCCCAAAATATCAGCCCACCAAATTTCATTGGGCCGGAGCCAACCCGGCACAAACATACGAACATACATACAAACAAACAAACTTTCAAAAAAAATATATATATATATATATATATATATATATATATATATATATATATATATATATATATATATATATATATATATATATATATATATATATATATATATATATATATATATATATATATATATATATATATATATATATATATATATAATATATATATATATATATATATCATTTACCCTTTAGTCCTTGCCAGGGTTAGATCTCTTTTCTCATGCGCACATATGGTCACACTTAGCTTAGTTTAGGCTGGTTTCCTTTTGAGTTTGGGCAATAATATAAAGTTTTGCCATCGCCAACCATTATTTACAAACTATATTGGCTGCTTATTTAACCTTCGATATACATACATGCAAGTAGTTTTATCATATCTCTGCTTTGGATGCGAGCACTTTCATTCGGAAGATTTATTTTGGAAAATTTCCATAAAATTCTATTTTCAATATAATCCATACTGAAAATTTATATATGGTCAGTCTGTATTCGAGAGCTTTCTTACTGAATTTATTTCATGCAAATTAGATTACAAAAATGATTTAGAAGCATACATGTACCAAGGTAAGAAAACTTTGGACTCCCTTCGATTTTTGGATAAAACTTGCATTTTGTGGCCGGAGACCCTCATCCAAAGGTTCGAGCTGTTGCATATCTGCTCAGGAGACTAAGGCAGTTTTGCTGCTCGACAGATGGAACCCTATTATATAGGGTGGGCCAAAAAAGGTACACCACTAATGTTAAAAGTCATGAATAACTTCGGCTAATTCGGTTATAAAATTCTGAGTCTACTTTTATTAGATACATAAAAATCTTTTTGTTTAAATCTTGCAAAAACTTTTGGCTATCTGCCAACGGTTCGGACGCTACACTTATTTATTTACCGTAATTTGATATTGTTTAAACACCGAAATCTTGTTCGGTTATGTCATCAATTTACCACTCTTTTAACGATATTTTGCAGTTTTTGCACATTATAGGTAGGATTGTTCTCTTTGGGTTTCAATCAATGTGCTACTAATTTTTTTTGACTGGAGGTATTATCAAAAAGCGTACCTAGATACTAATTAATGGAATACACTTCATAAATATTATGTTTAAACAATAGCATAGTGGGGTGTTAACAAATCGTCATAGCGCTCAAACCGCTGGCTATTGACCAAAATTTTTCGCACAGTTCTAAAAAAGGTCATTTTTATCCATCTTATGAAACTAATTTCAAAGTTTGTTATGTTAGCCTTTTTTGGCCCACTGGCACGTTGTAGATTATCAATCCTGTCTTATAAGTTTACTAAAGTAAACTTTTGTAGACTTTCAAGTATTTTTATGAAGCTCTCAAATAAATGAAACATACTGTATGTATAATTCAGTAATTTGGCGATTTTTATCGCGCTCTCTCTCATCCTTATTGGATAAATAATATTCAATGCATGCTAAACATACATGATTTTTGGGGAAAGAGGGTTTGGGGAGACCACCAGAAAAATTAAAAATTTTCACTTTCCCTGAAATTTTTTTACCCCCATCCAGAATTAGCGATTTTTCGAAAGTTTCCATAAAATTTCCAAAAACTTTTTAGAAAGGGTTCTTTTGAAGCGTTTTTAGCTACCTATTTTCTCAAAGTGTCAAATTTTCGGCGCTTCGCGCCATATACTCATTTATTTACTATATTTTGTTCGATTCGTTCGACTTTTTTATATTTTTTCTAGAAATTTTTTTTTATGTTTTTATGCACTAGAAGGATTGAGCATCGTCAGAAACGCTGAAAAACGACGTATTCGATCCGTTCCCACCATACGTAGCAGTACCAAAATTCTGACGGCGGGGTCAGTATGGGCCAAATGGCCAAAAAGATTACTAAAAATAGAATTCTGGGGTCTACAGTAATATGCGGTGTTTTAAACTTCTCGGGGGTACAACTTCCCAAATTCCCAACCCCCCCCCACGTCCATATGTGGTACCCACCATTTTTGGGGACAAAAAGGCCCTTCAAAATTTGACCTTCCCAGAATACCCACGCTGTGCACGTTTGACGTTGAACTAACGTAACGACGTATTTGTCTTCGTATCGTCCAGAAATCGACTCGAACAAGGAAAATTAATATTGGTGGCGCAGAGGGATGCGAATTTGGGCCTCAACTGACTTTGAAATTAATGGAGGAGCATATAGCTTTTGTAGAATCCCCAAAAGATAAAGAAAAATTAAAAACGGCGATTGCGATAAAGCCAATTCAGCGTTTCAACAAGAATCATAACACTCGTTTCGACGAGCTTCCTCACGTGTTCCAGCAAGGAAGAAAAGGCGCATTTGTTTCGACGTCTGGATCAGGCGATGAAGTTATTTGGAGTGGCGAAGGCTTGTAAAGCTGCTTCCGAACTTATTTTTAAGGTAAACTTCACTACATTTTATCTTATTTTTCAGCTTTTACTCGGAAAATGTGCGAGTTGTAAGCATTCGCATTCCTGAGGGGTAGGGTAGGTTTGGAAATTTTAAGCTTCACCCCAGAATGGCGACTGAACCCCCGCGTAATGGCTGCAATGCCCAGAATTGTCGATTTTTCGTAAAAATTGTAAAACGTGTGCCTTTTTTAAGTCTTTTTGGTTCATTTTTGGCTAAAAAGTCTCAAATTTTCGGCGGTTGAGGGCGTAAGAAAGACGATATTCATATTTTTGACTAAATTTTGTTCAATTCACTCGATTTTTTTCAATTTTTTCACAAATTTTTACGTTTTTATGTACTAGAAAGAGCGAGCATTGTCCGGAATGTAAAAAACAGTGTTTTTTAGCGTGTACCCATCGTTTTTAGCTTAAAAGGGCGCTTTTTAATAATTTTTGGCCCTGACACTTCATTTCTTATGCTTTACATGTATAGTTGCATGTCGATTATCATGGGGTCAACCGGGGCATACATGCACAGTATGAAAATTCTAGAAAAATGAAAACAAATTTTAAACTGTTTTTTCTGGACTAAAAAAACAATGGGTACGCGTCAAAAACATAATTTTCTATCGTTTCTGACAGCGTCTTTTTTAGACGATAAAAAACGTAGAAAGATTCGAGGTAAAAATTCAACGACATTTAACAAAATATAATCAAAAATGGCTGTTTGGCGCGAATCGCCAAATAGATTAAGTTTTTTTGTCTAAAAGGTTGCCAAGAACGCTTAAACAAGACATTTTCTGAGAGTTATTTCTTAGGAAAATCGCGAATCCTGACGCTTGTGAAAATGTTTTTTGGGGGTGGGAATAAGCCCCCAAATCCCATCATAGTCATGTATATGGTCAAGGGAGGTGAAAGGACGACGTATCGTTCCTGATTACTTTTCAGATGCTTCATCAAATAAACACGTTTGCTTCATTAAAAACTTTATTATTCCTGGACGTGCTGGACGTGCTACTGCTGATTTATATAATTGTTCTTGATTTCGTACACGATTTCGGAGACCAGATTGACCTAGATATTCATTTGAACGTCACTTAAATATTTTTAGTATGACTGTCAGGACCTCTCTGCATTAATTGCGCTCTTCCTATAGGTTTTTGTTTAAGCATTAACATTGCAGATTAGTTTTTCATCACGGAAACAAAGTAGTCACAAACAGACATGCACCTGGAGGAGAGGCTGTGGGGTCTCTACCCCCTAATTCCCCCTCCCGTGTGTGTCTTCTTTAGGCCACTAGAATGGAAGAATGGGAAATTTTATCGGAAACACGATGCAAAATGAAGGCGTAAGAGGGACGAAAATTTAAATTTTCCTTCAAATATACTTTGCATTGACCAGAAACTGTGTGCACATGGGCGTGCGGGAGGGGCTATGCACCCCCAGAAGGCGGAATACTTCCCCAGGAACCAAAATACCCACAAAAATCAATTTTTGAATTTTTTTCGTTTGTTTTTTCTCAAGGTTTTGATGTAAATGGATAGTGCTTCATGAGAAACGTTGAAAAATGGTGTTGTCTTAACCATACCATCATTCTTAAGACCTTCGAAAAATCTGGCACCCCCAGAATTTAGGTGCTGCCCACCGATGGTCGCAGCCATTTGGCGGGGGTCAGTAGCTATTCTGAGGGACCAATACCAGCGATCGACCTGGCTCAAAAAAACCGGACCGGCGGACCCGAGCCCGGGCCCAGGCTTACATGCTTAAGGATATACGTGTATAGATATATACCTAATATCAGGTATTTATTTAGGTCTGACGATTATATGTTTACATACAGCCTGTATGCATATGTGTATAATTAGTATGAACTTCAATAAATAATATATGTACTAAGTTAAGATAGATAAAGTAAGACAAAAATACATACAAAATTTTAAATTGAATATGAGTTAAAAATTCAAGATAGGTTATGACAACAAGATATTGTGATAATGGTAAGATAACGCTTAATTATAAGACTTTGCCATTTATGTATATATTTCTAAAATTAAATTTAGCTTAGCATTTATCATAGAAGAGTTTGCCATTTAAGTACCTATATATTTTTAAAATTAAATTTAGATTAGCTATACGCTAGGTGATCGATCGATTCTAGGGATTCCGAACCACTTTTTACCATCCATGACCTTGACTGAAGCCTAAAAAAATTAAATTAATTTTTCATAAGCAGTATTTTTGACACAAATAAGCAGCTTCGGTTTCCACAGTCATCGAAGTAATTACATAAAAATTTGGGCGCTTTACGCCAATTCATTTCGCAGCAAACATATTTGTTTTATTCCATGTGCATGATCCAAAAGGATCTAGCAGCTAAATTTTAATGATTCTAGCGTTCTTTGCCTGGACCTATACCGAATTTTAAAGTGCTGTTTTATGTTACATTATCATAAAAAGGCAAGATAAATATTAAGCACTCATTAAATCAGCTGATTCGTGCTGCATCCCATAATTTCGGCTTAATTGTCTAACAAATTGTAGATGCACTGACGCCTGTGGTCGGCACGGTTCTGTTGAGAACTTGCAATATATATTTGAGGGCAAGAAACGTGAGAATATGGCTAGCTACAAAATTGAATAGCAGATGTCCTAATAATTTTAGTTTGTAAGTGAATGTGACATAAATCTGAACGAATTATAATAAAAACTTAAATCTTAGCTGATTCGTACTGCAGTTCCGCGACTGGGTGGAAAGTTTTTGCTTATGAACCTTTGCATTGCTACCACCTGCTACATTTGCTGCAACGATCGATCACTATTCATGCTGCAGAGTTACATTTATAAACACACATCAGACTCTTAGCTGGACTGCACTGCATGGACAGCTTAAGTATCAAATGAGCTAAAAAGACTGGTATTCTAGTATCACCTTGGTGGAGCAGTGATTTATGGTGAAATGAAGCATAAAAACACGGAAATGCTGAAATAAAAAGTAAGTATGAACTCGACGTATAGCGCTAGGAGGATTTTACGATGATCAGATGTGTACAGAAAAGCCCTTAATATTCCGCACTAGCAGCTTTAATCCATTTTTGGAGACCGGAGCACGTTAGGTTCTAAAAGTTTTAAAACTTTGTTTATAATTTGGCACGGGCCCGGGGTCTTTTCAGCCGGGCTCGGGTTCAGGCCCGGGCCTGCCCTGACCGGCCCAGTCCGGGCCCGGTTACCGGTCGATCGCTCGTCAATCTCTTGAACCGCCCTCCCCAAAAACACGTACGATTTAGGTCATGACAGACGCATCAATAGATCAGGACGCTCGCGTTTCGTTGCCGGATTATGCCGTTCAAATGGGCTACTTGGATCGTCTATTGGCGGATATTAGCAGACCCTCGACAATAATCGCCTTGAATGCCAGTTTGAATAGCTATGGCGCGCGGCACATATGCAAAAAAGGCGGGGTCGATAATTTAATCAAAATTTTACTGGGAGAATTGATCGACGTGTCTCACAAAAGCAATGACGATAGTAAGCGTAATCAGCGCTCGATGCTTGTTGAATCCTGCTTGCAAGTGCTTGCCAAACTATGCTATGATTCAACTTACGCTTGCGAGTCGCTTGTTAAACAACTTGGCGTACAAACGCTGTACTTATTCGCCAACCGGATCGGCTCGCAATCGGCGACTGTAATCGTAGTTTTGTCGGCGTATTTCGCGCTCGCTCTGCTTCATACCACGGTCTTTTGCGAAGAAATAAACGGAAGCAAAAAAGTAAGAGTGCTTTGTCCCTATACCCGTTAGAGAAGTAAAAGGACACTTATATGGTCTTCGAGGTATGAGGTGGGGGGGGGTTTCGCCCGCATTCCCCCCTAGGAACGCGTTCATCCTCCATAACCCCCCAGAATTCACGATTTTTCTGAAACTTCGCATAGGTGATGTTTTAAGCGTTGTTAGCTACCTGCCTCTTTGGTCAAAAGTGTAAAATTTTAGGCGCTTACTCATTTTTTGAATATAATTTTCTAAAGTTTTGTGCTCGGTTTTTTTACCATTTTTAACGTTCAACATGATAGAGCATACCCAGAAAAGATGAAAATGATCTTTTTGTCTTAACGCGGATCCACCATTATGAGCCAAAGAACACTTCAGAAAAAAAAACATTTTCGGGATCACCCCCACCCCACTCCCCATAATTCTTATGCTGTGCTTATCTGATAAAGGATCCGTGCCCTGCAAATCGGCTTTATCCATTCTTAAAGGTTGCAAATCTTAAATTGTTTCCCGATTTAGGCACGAAAACTTGATTGTAAACCTTTTTTGCTTCCTTTCTTTTTATTGTACGGCCAAAAGCAGAATCTATTTAGCCCCGTCGTCGTGGCTGGCAACCCCACCGAAAATCTCGAGCCCTTACATATATGTTTCTCCCATGGGCGGATTTAAGGGGGAGTAGGGGCGGCCCCCTATTAGCCAAAAATATTTGACGAGATAAGGAATTGAAATGCAATTTGCGACGATTTTTCAATGTCGGTGACCACAATTTCACTCCGTATGATTCTTTTCAATGACATTCGCTTTCTTGACGGGCTGGAAGGCATATTTTGGCGCCAACTATAGGTTTTTGTAGCAGGACTCCTAAAACGATTTCTGGAATAGAAGCAGCTATTTCAACATAGTTTCTACCATTTTTAAGCAGTTATTTTGAAAATTTTTTACGCTCCGTATTTTGAAATGCTGCGAAGGCGGAAATTACAAATGCATTTCAAATCCTTGGATATTATTCTTCGTAAATTTGAAAAGTTGTCTTGCGCGTCGCGCCACATCTTTGCTAGAGTCAAAGAAATTTAAGCATTTTTTCGCACAAAATTTTCAAAAAGCCTCATGGAAATTTCAAGAAATTTCGACGCCAAAAATAAAAATCAAACAAGGTAAAAAGCTGGAAAAAATAATTTTGCAGTGAAGAACGAATTAAAGGACCCATTTTCGATCGTTTTGAAAGAAGTTGGCATACCTCCGCCCCTCATGAAAATCCTACATTCACCACTGGTTTCTCCCCTTAGAAATCGTGCACGACAGTGCATTAGTGAGCGACGATCACGTAGCTGATCGTTCTGATCTCTCCTCACGCCAATAATAAATTTACCTTTAAAAACGCCTTCACGGACTAAACTAAGATGGATGCATTATTTGCGAAATCGCAACAAAATGATGATCAAATTAAACAAACTTGGTAAAGTTGTCAGATGTTAGAGTTATACAAATCCAATATTAATGCTAAAAATGATCAAAAAATGTGATTTAATTGCGATATTAGCATTTAAAGAGAAAACGTAATAAAGTTTTTTGATCGAATTTTTTATTTATTTGTAGATTCATTGATTAATCTTGCTCTTCAATATTTTTGAAACCTACACGTAACCACACATGGGCGAATGGGATCTAAACCACACGTGAGCATGGGAGGGCTGGTTTGGGCGACTAGACCAGAAGGCCAGACATGCGACAGCATGAAAATTCTGTGAATTTTGGGTGTAAAATTCGAAAGTGCCTATTTGGGGCGTTTCTGACGATGCTCTATCTTTGTAAATTTCTTAAAATAATCAAAAAATCGAATGAATTGAACAAAAATTGCCAAAAAAATATTGAAGGGGGCTGAAAAGTTATCTTGGGTTCTCAAGATTATGTATGGTCTAGGCCCCCGAAAATCCGGTAGACTCCCCAAAAATCGATAGACTCCCAGAATAGAATTTTCGGCATGTTTGTTTTGGAATTTTCGCTTCTTTTATGCCGCCCACACCCCGGCCTAGAAGTCTGTTGCTGCCTATGCATGATCTGGACTCCTTCGAGAAAATTAGGCAAGAAAAATTTTCCTTCGTTTTTTCGCGATTTTGTACATTAACTGATAGAGCTTAGTGCGACTGTCGAAAAATGGCCCGTTTAGCCTTTAAAATCCATTCTACGGCACTTTCCTTACCTTTGACGATTTTTGGACCCCTAAACTTTGGTCGCTGCCCACTTGGTGCATGCAACAAATAGTCAAAATTTATCCGAGCATATATTTGACTAAAAACTCATGCTTTCATCACTTTTCAGATATTCGACCTTTTGTTGAATTTTTCGTCACATAGCGATCCCTGGATCTCCTGCATATCTTGCATGATCTTGTCGATAGTGATTGATAAAAACTGCGGAGCTGACTCAAATATGGCCCGCATTCTAACGAAAAATATTCAAGCATTAATAGGAGTTTGGCAATCAATCGATTTGACCGAAACGACGGGCTATGCTTTCTTGTAAGTATCCACATAGGAAAATGAGTGGCATTCACAAAGCGGATCTAGGATTTTTCTAGGGGAGGGGGCGGGCGGTACCATAGGTGGGTGGCACTGAAATTCTGGGGGTGCAAGATTTTTCTTAGGTCGAATAATGGCCTTAAAATGGTGATATGGCGAAAAACACCATTTTTCAACATTTCTCATCGAGCACTATCCATTAGCATCAAAAAATTCCGAAAAAAACAATAAAAAATTCATTAATCGAATTCTGGGGTGTATTTTGGTTCCTGGGGGTGCATACCCCCTAAACCCCCACGTCCAGGTTTGGGCGGTACCCCAACTTTTCTAAAAACAGTCGAAAACAAATCCGAGTGCGAAACTGAATTTTTTCGACGTTTAAAATCGTGTTTAGCAAAACATTTTTTTACAAAAATTTTAGAATTTTCGACAATTTTTTTCGAAGAAAACCATTAAATTTCTCTCATTTCATCGAAAATCTGGCGCAAAGTGCCGGAATTTGCGGGAAATGAAAGCGGAAGGGCGTTTAGAAGCTAAAATTGCAGCTCTGTCTCGTCTCTGTCCCGCGTGTTTTAAATTTTGTGATTAATTACATATTTTTTGAATTTATAATTTGTCCAATTTTAGAATATTTGATAGCGTCGGCGGACTAAAATGTATGCTGAATTCGTTGAGCAAGCGTGATAAACATTTAAATGAACTTTTGCTTCGCTACCTGATGACGATGTGTAATCAGATTGATCTGGATAAACGGATGGCTTTGGTAATTATAGTTCGTTTCACGAACCCTTATGCTCACACCTGGGCCTGGGGGCTTGGGGCAGGCACCGCAACCCCTCCCCCCGAGAAACCAAAATCCCCCTCAGAAACCAAAATCCACCACTCGCAGAATTCGATTTTCTGAAATATTTTTGTTTTTTTCTCGCCCTTTTCTGATGCCAATGGATAGTGCTCGATGAGAAACGCTTAAAAATGCTGTTTTTCGCTATACCACCATTTTAAGGGCTATTTTTGATCTTTGAAAAATCTTGCAACCCCTGTCCCCTCAGACTTTTAGTGCCGCCCACCTATGCTTATGCTGCATAATTGGCAGATATCACTGGAGTACTACAACACCATGTGAAATATTTTTCAAATAACAAAAACATGCTTTCTGGCTGAATCGAGGTCGCTGATTACGGATATGGTCACGCATTTAACCGCTCGAAATGTGGGATGGGAGTCCCTAGCCAATTTCAGTGTGGAAGGGGCGGGTTGGGCTTTAGTGACCTCCAATTTTTTGGTCAAAAACGGCCAAATACAACCTGAAAACGGCAATGAATCGCAAGTTTTTCCTAATCGGGGAGGGTCAAAGATTTGCTGGCTTTGAGGGGATGGGGACGACCATAAGTGGGCAGCACTAAATTTCTGGCGGGTGCAAGGTTTTTCAAAAATGAAAAAATGGTCTTAAAATTGGTGGTATGGCGAAAAATACCATTTTTTAACGTTTCTCATCGAGCACTATCCGTCGGCATCAAACAATTACGAAAAAAACAAACAAAAAGTCCAAAAATTTGAATTCTGGAGGGGTGTTTTGGTTTCTTGGGGGAGGGGGGGTATTTGGCCTTCTGAAGGGGTGCATACCCCCAAACTCCCCGGTCCCCACGCCTACGTGTGGGGACGACAAATCGCGTTGGGAAATCCCCCATCCACCTGTTAACGTGTATGAATATGGTTGTCAAACAGTCGTACTTGTTCTTAGTCAAAAGTTACAATGAAAGATGCACATCTTTTTGCATTATTTTATCATTTTCTCACTTTGTACATTGCGCGATTCAAGCCCTTTTTTTCTTGATTTTAAAGATGATAGTTTATTTTTCAACAACAACAGACTTTTGCAGTTTAAAGAAAATTAGGTCACTCATTGTTTCTGTTTTAGGCAAATTCATTGTACATTTATAAAAATATTTTAAGATGGCACGTGACATTTCTATGCACGAATTTAGCCATATTTTCCAATAAAAACAAAAAAAATGATTTTTGACTAAATCGAGGTCGTCGATTATGAACATAGTACCCACAATACTTATTTTTAGTCGAGAAAACTGGCATAAATGGTAATATAGGTTAAAAACTATTTTAATTCACAGTTTCGATACAATTTAAAAAAAAGGGTGACATAAATTTTCTGAAAATGCAGTGGTAATGACTTTGTTGAGAAATAAACTATCTTTAAAATTTTGGGAAAATCGGGCGTGAAATGTAATGTACAAAATTAGTTAACGTTTATGCTAAAACAAAAACATGCTACAGATAGTCAAACGAAGGGCATCTAAGACAAAATGATAAAATGACGAAATAATTGGTATTTTTCATTGTAACTTTTGATTAGGAATAAGTACAGCTTTTTGACCATAATATTGTAATCAGCGACCTCGATTTGTTAGAAGGATGTTTTTCGTTGTTACTCGAAAAATACTTAATAAGGTCACTCCAGTAATACCTAATTGGCATTTAAAATGGATTTTTACATGAAATGTAAAACGAAATTAAATGTGACTTTAAGCATAAGAAATAATGGTCACAACCACACCTGGGCGTGGGGGTTCGAAGGGGGTATGTACCCTCAGAAACCAAAATACCTACCCCCAAGAAAGCAAAATACCCACCCGCCCAGAAACCAAAATGACCCCTGAGAATTCAATTTTTGAATTTTTTCGCAATTTTTTGATGCCAATGGATAGTGCTCGATGAGATACGTTGAAAAATAGTGTTTTATTCGCCATACAACCATTTTTAAGGCCATTTTTTGACCTTTGAAAAATCTTGCACCCCCATTATTTTGGTGCCGCCTATCTATGCTCACAACCAAATGGGGGCACTACTGCGAAAAAAATTGTCGAAAATTCAATTTTAAGGTCTACCGGACTTTTTACGGGATTTTTCAGATTCTGGGGCTCACATTAATAACATCACTATACATATATGCACAAGATGGCCGATCTGGAGGGTCAGACTATTTTTTTTAAAAGCAAAAGCAGACTTAAACAGCGTGAAACAAGTTTTTTTACACTTTTCTAATCATTTTGAGTACTTTCGGAAGAAATTATATTTTTTTATTTTTGACCTTTATTTTGCCATATTTTTTCCCCAGAAAATTTTCCATTTTTTTATTTTAGGGGCTTTAGACTCCTACGATCCATACATGCATGTCTGCTTAGCTCACATAGCGCTTCATGAAAACGATATTTTTAATTGTCCGCATAATGCATTTTGATGGCCACTTTCTTTGCACTGAGAATTAATTTCCTAGAATTTATGAAACAGACTATTATTTGAATTGTCCCATTTAGTGTAACACATTGTAATATATTTTGCCCAAAAATAAAACTAGAAATTTTGGCGAAAACTCGCTAAAATTAGAGCAATGTTCGAAAGAATGTGAAAACAAATATATATAAGCTTACTAGTACATTGAGCAATTTACGTTATTACTTGCGTGCAATTTGCTGGATAGATACCATACCTGGGCGTGTGGGGTTGGGGGTATGCATCCCCCAGAAAAAAATATCTTCCAGGTACCAAAATACCCCCAGAATTCAATTTTTAAATTTTTTTGTTTTTTTCGCAATTTTTTGTTGCCAATGGATAGTTCTCGAAGAAAAACGTTGAAAAATGGTTTTTTTGCCATGTCACAATTTTTAAGGCCATTTTTCACCTTTGAAAAATCTTGCACACCCTTATCCCAGAGCTTTAATGCCGTCCACCTATGATAGATACTAGGGCAAAATATATTACGTTTTTGTCTGATGTGATGAGTAATCACTTAAAAAACAATTGAGCCTTTTGCGTCAAGGAAGGCAGCTCTTAATGAATAGATATAAAAAATAAAAAATGAATTAAATTTTGAACAATTTTAAAAATATTTCGACGTTTTCCTGCAGACGGTCAAGGAATCATTCGAGGCAGTGAATATGGACCAATTAAATACAGTATCTAAAGAAATTTTCAAAGAACTCGACGCGAGGGCTAGTGACGCATTGAAAAAATTAGAGATGCAAAAACCTGCCTTCAAATGGACAACGGAGCAAGTTTGCCATTGGCTCAAAGAAGTAAAATGCTCTACGTAGCTCACCTTGACGTGTCACTGCTCCAATGTGGGCTAAAGCCCCGAATTTCTTCCCACTTTCACAAAATCGTGAGGTTAATAAGAGCACCTAAAGATTAAGCACCACCATTTGGCTGAATTTCTGCTTTTTCGGCGCCATGTCAATTAACGACCTCATATTTTTAAAAATCTTGTTCTGCGACCAGCTATCACTTAAGCCGATAATTTCCGCTCATCGCTGATCTTGCATGACACGTTGGATCGAAGCCGGCATTCGTGTATTAAAAATACTCCGCATCTTCAGCACAACAGTCAGACCGGACCACACGTGGGCGTGGGGGTGGTGGGCACACCTGGGCATGGGAGGGTCTGGAGGGTACGCCTGCACCCCCGCTCCGAGAAACCAAAGATAACCCCCAGAAATCAAAATACCCCTCCCCCAGAATTCAATTTTTGAAATTTTTTTTCGTTTTTATTCGCAAATTTTTGATGCCAATGGATAGTGCTCGATGAGAAACGTCGAAAAATGGTGTTATTTTCGCCATACCACCATTTTTAAGGCCATTTTTGACCTTCAAAAAATCTTGCAACTCCCCCACCCAGAATTTTCTTGCTGCTTACGTATGGTATGCAGTATGCACCCCCCAGAGCAATCAAAATACCCCCAGAATTCAACTTTTGAAAATTCTTTTCGTTCTTTTTCCGCATTTGTTGATGCCAATGTATAGTGCTCGATGAGAAACGTTGAAAAATGGTGCTGTTTCGCCATATTACCATTTTAAGGTCATTTTTTATCTTTGAACAATCTTCCAACCCCCCCCCACAGAATTTTGGTGCCGCCCAACTATGGCGGTGAGGTATGCACCCTCCAGAAACCAAAATACCCCCCCCAGAATTCAATTTTTCGATGCCAATAGATGGTGCTCAATGAGAAACGTTGAAAATGGTGTTTTTTTCGCCATACCACCATTTTTAAGATCGTTTTCTTCAAATTTTATTTTCTTACGATCTTCCGTTTTCTTCCAATTTTCATTTCTTACGATCTTCCACAATATATTCGAAATTCTCCAAATGTTGAGACATTTAAGAGAAATTTGAAAAAGATTGATTTCGGAAATTTTTAGTTGGTGCACACGTTAGCGCAATTTACTATTTGCCTGTGTGTTCAACACAATTCGCATTTTTACACTACGCTATATTACTTTTCTTGCGACTTTTTTATCCTTGTGTCTTTCTCCGAATAAAGTATTAGAATTATTAATATTATTAAAAATCCGAATTTCTATTAAATTTTCGAAGGACGTTCTAGAATCATCAGGTTTGTTATAAAAAAACAGCTTAGATAATTTAGTGGGACCATAGGTGGGCTGCGGCTAAATTCTGGGCAAAGGGGTCCGATGGGGCAAAATTGTCAAAAATAACACCTAAAATTGCTCATGTGTGATTAAGACCCCCTAAAACAGAATAGGCGATCTGATCAGATTTCATACCTCTTAATTGAAAGGATTGCCAAACCGACAACCTTACATTGACGTACATTTTAGAAATGTTGAACAATAATTTTTTTGTTGAGAAGGAAGTATGTTAGGAACAGAAAAATTTAGCATTTTTGATGGATAGAATAACTTCGGAATTACGAGTAATTTATTATCGTAACAAAAGGAAAACGAATGGCAAAATAAATCGTTATCTAGACAAACGTTTTCGAACAACGAGGAATTATGATTTGTAACCTTGTTGAAAAAAATGCTATAAATTTGCATGGATATTTTCAGCAGATATTTTGAAAAACCTAGCAGCTACTTCTGCTAATTTTACGGTGATTTCATAGATTGAGCAAATCGCACTAGATTAGTTTTTTTTCTTCAAAAATCGCTCATTAATAGGATCAAAATTTCTTTTTATTATGGCAATAATTTTCTATTTCATGTTAGTATCTTTCTCACCATGCAAACTGGTGCTGTGTAAGCTAATATTGAGTTTAGACAAAACCAGAGCCAGAAAGTATGAAAATAAGTGTTTTTGTCAAATTGGCTTGGAAACATCATCAAAATCGTTCACTTAAATTGTGATTGTTATAGCCCTTAAATGAAAAAGTAGACTTCGAGAGAAGAAAATATTTTTCATCTTTAACCCTAAATTTTAATTTTTCAAACTTTAATCCTATTACCTTTTTTGAACTTTGAACAATCTCCGTCATTGTGGCTCAATAATATTAAAATTTTGGATTCTATATCCGTGGTTTACCTCCAAGGTCAGATCGCTCTTTGTAGAATTGAAATAAATGAAAAGCATATGTAAAAAACTATTTTTGTTTTACTAGGGCTCCCAGTTCATTTTCCTCATTTTGTTTATGCTATCTGATGAAAACAAGTTGCAATCTTATCATTCTTGTAATTATGAATCGCCTAAATTAATTTTAATATAATAATATGAACGAAAATATCATAAATATTATACAGGATGGCCCATTAATGGGTACAAAATTTTTTTATCATTACTATAGCTGTGTTCATTGTAGCGCAAAGTAACAAAAGTGTTTTGAAAGAACAAATGCAGGGCAACATAATTGCGATATTTCATTGAATTAATTTTTCTACTGCGTTTTAAGTTTACACTTTTTTGGTTAATTTTAATTAGAAAAACTTGCCAAATAGCGCAAAAGATGGTACACAAACTCTTCTTTACAACTTTTGTTCTGTTTGAATTGAAGTGACATGCTTTATATAATTTGATATATGAAACCTATGTCTGTGTTATTTTTGAAGCTTTCAATTTTTAGAATTCGTTCAATGCAACGAGTTCTTGTGAACCCTACGTTTTCGTAGAATACAAACGCCGTTAAAGTGTAATGTGATGAAAATTCACAAAACTGAACTAGTACGAACAATTGAATTGATACATTAGAATTTAAGGACATTAAACAATGAATGAAGACGCTATTATGGCTATTACTGTCAAAAAAATTTCGCATTGACTTTTCAAGAAGATATTTACTAATTGACACCACTTGGTTGTAAGTTTTCCCGCTGTAACTTACCAAAAAAAGTTGTTTACAAAGCGTAAACCAAAAAAGCAATAGCTGAGAAAATCGAATGAAACTTTACATTATTGTTGCCCTATATTGTTCTTGAAAAACGTATAGTTCCGCGATATCGCCAACACAAGCAGACTTATGAGCAAAACATGTTGCGCTTTTTTGGGCCATATGGTATAGAATAATGTACCATAAATATATAGAAATAAAGATCATTATTAAAAGATAAACAAGCTAATTATCGTAGTAAGTCGGTGAGGAAAAGTAAGAAAATCATAAAAACTCAAAATTGAGAAAAAAGGGCGGTTGATTCCCGTATGGGTAGTTTTCTGACCGTATTTGCATCTTGCATTTATGTTTTTTTGTTTTCTTTTTACTAGCAGCATGATTCGTCCTACTTTTCATTTGTTTCACTTCTTGTTTTTCAGGTAGATTTCGATGATTACGTTGATAAATTTCGCGTTCATAGAATCGACGGTGATTTGCTGTTGTCATTGAACGAATACTACTTCAACAATTACTTATTTACCACAAGTTCTTACGACGCTATGAGGTTTGCGCGGGAATTAGATTATTTAAAAGTGAGGAAAAATACGAACTTCGATTTTTTAGAATTTGTCCTCTGTCTGATCGAACATTAGTATTTAAATATCACTGAAATTTGTACTAATTTGACCTAAATGCGATATACTCATACGTGTAACGGCTCGGAATTTTGGGCGGGGTTCCCGGTCATTTCGGGTAAAGGGGGTGGGGGTTAATGACTTCCAATTTTCGGTCAAAGACGGTTCAAAAAATATCTAAAAACGGTCAAAAAATTCAATCTTCCCAAGAAGGAGCTCAAAAATTTTCTTGCTTTGAGGGATGATGGGGAGAACCAACTTGGGGTGTTGGGAGATCCCCATCCCCCTCTTTCATGTATGGATATAATCAAGGCCGCATTTAAGGGAGGCTGGGGCAGCCGCCCCCATCCCTTCTCTTGGCCGGAAGAAAAATTTTGAAAGGTAAGAAAATGCACGGAAAGATGGAAAAATCGAATTCTTTGTCGCTAAACCTTTAAATCCGGATGTGAAGTATTTCCCATTATTTTGGCCTTAGTGCAACCAAACAATGACTCTTTTTATAGCCTTTCGAGTGAAAAAAAATTTTGAAAAGTACTAATTTTATTATCCTAATGGATAGAGCATGTAGAAAGACGTCAAAAAATGCGGGTTTTGCGAGCTATTCGGACGTACTTTCCGAGATTATAGACCAATTTATGTTGTGTCCGCCTCCTTCCGCCTTGGTCGAATCCTGCATATGGGCCTGGATATAATTACCCAGTGAAAATGGGTATTTTTATCTTCAAGGGACTTGGATATGTACAATATACAGGGTATTAAAAACGGTACCGTGCTAAAAAAAGGTGTACTGTAGCAAAAATTTTAAATTAGTAATTTTAACTTTTCAAGAGTGTAATCCACTGGTTTTCTGCTTGTCTGGTAAAATTTTATACCATAAAACGAATTTCTCCCTAATCCAGGGCTTTTTTCTCTAACCTACAAGATGCTAGATTTTTCACAAGAGAAATTTTAGTTTTGCCAAAACGTAGGTATCTGACTGTATTCAAAAAAATTTGAGCGAAATTTCGTGTACAAAACGTAGATAAAGAATATTACACATGCAACACTTTCCAATCGTGTTTACTAAAATATTCCACGTTTATTCTTAATTACTCTCTAAACGCTGAAAATTTTAGCAGTCTATGTGCATTGGTTTCTAAATTATAAGCGATCATCAACATTTTTTAGCAAAAATTAAAAAGTAATGGCGCTGAAGCTCGAACCGTGTTATTAGGTTAAAAATCCCTGGATTTAAGAGAAATCTTTTCTACGTCATTAAATTTAGCCAAATAATCAAACAAATATTGGACTACAGCCTCGAAAAGTTTCAACTGCTATTTCAAAGTATCTACTTAAGTATACCATTTTTAGAGCGGTATGTTTTTGAGTTATTGTCAATTCTGCCCGATATTTTTCGGGGAATTTCTATGTTTATTTTTGGTGCATGGGCAGACGTAATAGACCTGTGCGAAAGTGCTCGTCGACCAGAAAATGTTAGTCAATAGCTGTTTTGGCATTTATATGTCATTTTTTGAGACATGTGGCTCAAAAATTTTTTCCAGCTAAACCGCCCACTTACTGTGTATATTTATATGTACACAGACCCGTAGCCAGGATTTTAAATCAGGGGGAAGAGGGGAACAACAAATTTCGAAAGTCAAATATATCTAGAACCATTAGGTGGTTGTCAAAAATAAGGGCATTTTCGAACGTTTCACAACGAGCTCTACCTACACAGTATTAAAAAAAAATTTCAAAATATTTTCGAAATATTTTTTAGCATATTTCATACTAGAACACAAAAAAATCTATCGCTTAAACTATCTGTGCAACGTATTTCTCATCGTCCAGTCCATAAACAATTTTTATTAACTTTTAGTATTTGTGCTCAGTCTTTGTGCTCTGCAAAGAAAAACAAGCAGAAAATTAGTGATTCGGTACATTTTCTTTATGTGTAACTCAAATTTAAACAATTTAGAAGATAAAAACTATACAGAAACTACTAATCCGGCGCCAAGCACCGCAAAATTTCTGCGTTTACTAACCTAAAAGTACTCCAAAAAACTCCTTCTTGTGAAGAATTGAATTTTTTGACCGTTTTTAGATATTTTTTTAACCGTTTTTGACCTCCTGGAACCAAAAAAATTTTTGTTTCCTGGAGGCCTATATATGTACGTGTAGTTCATATGCATGCATAGATGCATATCATGACCTATCTGGGTTAGCCGCTTTTTTCGGACAAAAATGACGTCAAAAACTGTTATAAATACAAAATATCGTTTGAGCTATGTTGCTCCTAAGTTTCTTGTCGATTTCAATTTCTTTTGGAGAGAATTTTCGATTTTCAACTATTTTTGGCCTTTATTATGCCTCAGTCTCTCCAGAAAATTTCCAATTTTCCATTCTGGAGGGGATCTAGACTAGACCTGCATGTAAGGTGGTCTGGGGGCTAGACCATACATGGGCAGCACCAAACTTCGGGGAGGGGGAAGGTGTGTGCAGGATTTCTCAAAGGTAAAAAATGGTCCTAAAAATGGTGGTATGGTGATAAAAAACTCTATTTTTAAAAGTTTCTCATTGTTTATTGGCATCAAAAAATTGATAAAAAACAAATCTGGGTGGTATTCGGGTTTTGGGGGTATTTGGCCTTCTAAGAGGGATTGCATACTCCCACCCCTCCCACGCCCATATGTGGACTAGACCCCCAGAATGAAAAAATAGGAAATATTCTTGGGAAAATGAGGCAAAATAAAGGAAGAAAACGTGTGAAAATTGAAAATTTTCCTCAAAAGTGCATTTAATTGACCAGAACGCTATTTCAGCACTTATACCAGTTTTTGAGGTAATTTTGCCCAAAAAAGCTCAATTCTTGATCCCCTAGACCGACCCGACCTACCCCCTCCCCCACAGAGCGGCCATACTTTGCATCTAAGGTCAACTGGAACTCCCTCCCACGCGCATGTCTGGTTGTATGCGTATCTACATATACATACATACATATGTACGTATATATATATATGCATGTATGTACGTAGTACAATGTATATAGGTACTTAGTACCTATATACATGCTTTAGTTACATTGTACAGTTTGTTGGTAATGGTACATAGGCAACCATCGGTTTAATTTTAATTTATAAATTACTTAATTTGTTTAATCACAGGTCGGCACTGATTATTCATCAATGGATCCTACTGGACTGGACATGTGGCTAACAAACGTTCATACTCGATTATCCGTCTACACGAGCGAGATGTTGATCAAGGGTCTTGATAGAACAATGTTATGCTTCCTAAATAATAAAATATTGCTAGAAACTTTGAATGTAACTAATCAGTTTCATCGTAGAAAAATACTGCTTGCCGCCAGGAAAAACGTTTATAAATAATGCGCGATGGTGGCTTTTCAAAATAAAGCTGGACATTATTTATAAACTTAGGAAGCCCCAGATTCACACATATGTACATAGATATAGTCTCTTTGATTTATTCCAGAGCTTTTCGATAAAATTTGAAGTGACTACAAAAGTGTTGTAAAATGATTCAACAGGAGTAATATTCTACAGTGCTTCGACTTGCGGAATGATCTTCCTATAGCAAGAGAACAAAAGTGCATCAGACTGTCTCGCATAAGTTTGCGGTTGCCTCTAAGATATAATACGTAATAGCAAAGAAAAATGTTTCGATGGAACAAAAAGGACAAATATGCATACTTGAAATAGTATATTCTTAAAGACATAAAAGGAGGGCACTTGGAAAAAGACACCCATGTGCGCAAAAAATCATCAGAATCTGCTTAAAATCAGATTTCTGTAAGCAACGTAAAAACCGAAGTATACCTACCTATGTACAGAAAAAGGTAGTTGCGGCCTCAGTTTGAGAAATGTATACAGCAGTTTATTCTTTAACAGAACTGATCAATCTAAATTAAAGAAAACGACAAATCATTTTGTTCACTAAGCTTAACTATAGTCTGTTTCATTCATCCGGGAGTCTTTTCAGCAAATCTTTTTGGAGGCTACAGTACCTAATTATATCTTCCCTGTAGCTAAGTACATAGGAAGGAAGGGTTTTCAATAAAATTTCTTATGACATAATTCATTCACGTGTTCCAGCAGATCATGCGACATACGGATGGAATTCGTGCATTCAGCTCGTCATAAATCGAACGTTAAAATAGACTAGCATTTTAAAAACCACGGAAAACTCCCGCTTAGCGTAGTTATAGAAAACCTGATTGTCGTCGAAGCAACATGGGTTCGAATTCCTCCTGAAAAGATTTTTATTTAGCGCACTTACTGTAGTATGTCACAGCACTGTTTATAAAAAATGTTCGAATCAAGTCTATATGGACGGTTTAGTGCATTAAAAATGAAAGAATGATGGGCGCTCTACCCACTCAACTTTTCTGTCGAGTACAGTAAATCATCTACATAATTAATCATACTATAACCTTCAAAAAATTTACTTGAAAAGCTATCGCATGAATGAAATAGACTATAAATGTAAGTCCGAACGACCGCTCTCACAATGGCAATGATACTTGGGCAGCAAAAAATTGGGAGGGGAGTGAAATCGCCAAAAATGTTACTAAAAATAAAATTCTAAGTGTCTACAGTAATCTGCAGTGGGTTGCAAACAGTTTTACACCAAAGGACTTATGACACGGCGCAAGAAGAGTGAGCGAGATAACCTTGCGAATAAATGCAATACAGGGGCGGATTTAGGGGGGGGCTGCCGCCTTCCCCCATTGGCCCAAAATAGTGCGCAAAATTAAGGATTTTTGAGCGATTTTTAGCGATTTTCGGTTTAAAACAGCTAATTTTTCCGCCAAAGTCAGGGTTCCGCCCCTCTCCCCTTACGGGTACCGCCCCCCCTTAGGAAAATCCTGGATCCGCAACTGATTTCATTGTACCTGCATACATAATCATAAATCGGAAATTTCAATAGCTCAGCGAAGAATCCCGAAGCAATAAAAAATAAACCTATAGTCTGTTTCACACAACTCCGGTCATAAATTTTGAAACTAATTTCCGGAAGCCGACAGATTGCGATTATAGCATTGTGTACATGTAATAATCGTAGCCCTCGGCTTACTGTCATTGGAAATTCTTAGACTTTATGCACGAGGTTATGTGAAACAGACTACACATTATCTGATCATGCAAGCATTAGAGCCATAATAAACAACATGATAAGAATGTCATAATTCATCTTTTGAGCCTTTGATTACACATTGTCTTGAAAATACGATGCCGATCTACAAGTAAATAATATCTTGATAAGACACATTCTGTTTTTAGAGGCCGCAGAATATGTTTAGATTTTTGTGTTGCATAGAGTAATCTGATTTTTATCAGATTTGATGATTTTGTGTGCGCTTTCGGGTTGGCTCCATACGTGGGCAGCAAGAAAATTCTGGAGGGTGCAAGATTTTTTGAAGGTCAAAAATGGCCTTAAAAATGGTGGTATGGCGATAAAAAGACCATTTTTCGTTGTTTCTCATCAAGCACTATCCATTGGCATCAAAAAATTGCGAAAAGAACGGAAAAAAATTGCAAAAATTGAATTTTGGGGGGGTATTTTGGTTTCTGGGGGTGCATACCCCAAACCCCCAAGCCCAGGTGTGGTTGACTCAATATGAGTGTCGCAAAACGTGCACTTTTGTTTTTTCACAATTTTACTGTACAATACAGTGATTCAATCATCAATGTACAATCCATTATTGTCCACAACCTGCCTCCATCTTTGGGGCAGGCTCAAAATACCGCTTCTGTAAAAAAACCCAGACTTAGAAGAAAAAAGTTTTCCAATTCTTGCTGGATTTCATCTTCATCGGCACAAAAGGTTTTTCAGCAATGTGATTTTGCAATGATTGAAACAAATGATAATCGGAAGGGGCCAAATCAGGTGAGTATGGAGGATGGGGTAACACTTCCCATTTAGGCTCCATAATTTTCTCCTGGACAATTTTTGCAATATGTGGTCGTGCGTTATCATGCAAAAGAATAACTCCTTTTCGTGTTTCCAAAATGGGTTGCTTCCGTAAGATGGCATCGCACCTGGTCAAGCTGAGTGGCGTACAAGTCACCTGTAACAGTTACATTTGGTGACGGCAATTCGTAGTACAAAATTCCATTCATGTTCCACCATACACATAATATCACTTTTTTGGCATGCAAATCTGGCTTTGAAAATGCCTCAGCTTTTTTCCCTTTTGGCACCCATTGTCGCTTCCATGTCATATTGACGTAGAGGGTCCACTTTTCATCACCGATTACAATGCAGTCAAGAAACGGCTCATGGTTTTGGCGAATCTATAAGGAACTGCAGATCGTCACTCGCTGCGCTTTTTGTTGGTCAGTAAGCTTGTGGGGTACCCATGCACCAACTTTACTAATCATGCCCATTTCATGCAGTCGTCTTTGAATTATACTGTGAACAGTGCCCAAGTGCTCAGCAATTTCTCGGGTAGTGATGCATTTAGCAGTATGCAACAGGTCCTGAATTTCTTGTGCAGAAATTTCCCTTGGCCTTCTTTCGTTGGGTAAATCTTCAAGACTATTGTTTCCAGCCCGAAATCTTTCAAACCATCGTTCAATGGTACGCTCTGAAACAGCTTCTTCTCTATATGCTTTGTGGATATTTTAAGTCGCCTGCGCAGCACTGCAGCCCTAGTCATATTCAAATAAAATGCAATGTCGAATATGGTCCGATAAACGTGACATTATTTACGAAGTTTACAGAACAAGAATAAATATTCCGAAACAAAAAATAATATGCAAATACAAAAGAGGGCCTATACTCTCATCTGACATAATATCATGATATACAATCAATAAGCAAATTAGCAAATTATTGGCAAAGTGGCATAAAAAATTTGCGACACTCCTAATGAGCCAAGGGTGGTATATATAGCGTTGGCCACAAAACAGGATTTCCGGACTATGATCCAGGTTTTGGTCTGGACTGCTTCGGATCAGAACAATAGTCCGGACCATAGTCCTTAAAATAAAAGACCAAGTCTCGGACTAAGTCCTTTATAAAAAAACAGTATCATGTATGCAGGGAAATTACCCATACACTAGACTGGCTTTTTGTTAAAAAGTCAAAAAACAATGCTGGTACCTACTACATGGTGCTATTCACTTTCTAGTGCATTCCTGTTCAGATCTGATTGAATAGTTAATGAAAAGAACTTGACAATCAATGAATACATACGTGCATACATAAATAATATACGTGATACTATAAATACATTTTGCAACAAACTTTACTCAGATAAAAAGTAAAAAATAGCAAATTTTACTGGCCAAACAGTTTCAAAAAATTTCCATTTCAATATGCTCATCGCTCAAATTGTAACGATTTTTATCTAAAATCACACTTGCACAACTAAACACGCGTTCACATGGTGCCGAACGTTGCGGGAATAGCCAAAATTGTGGATGCAAGTCTGGACTGAATGCCACGTATGAATCCAACAAGATTTAGTCATGAACCCAAAATATTAAATTTTTTGAATTCAACAAAATGTAGTCTTGAAACGAAAATATGAAACTGTTCATGTTTATACAGCTAATAAGGTTCTAGGGTTCTTACAAAAAAATGACAGTGGACTGGGGACAATACTTTTATTAAAAAACATTGCTAATGTAAACTTAACTATAGCTGTGTTGACTTGACAACTAATGAGCTGTTGTATGGTTGACAACCTCGCTTGTTTTTCCGCCTCCACTAAACAAATAAAACATATCTCTTTGAGCACAGTTTGAAAATCAGACAATAAAAGATAAACTAACGTGAACAAGGCGTCAAACGCAAACAACACTCCCCAAAGAGAGGGAAGACTTGCAAAACGCACGTCAAACGTCGGATAGCATAACGTGGAAGAATTTATAACTTTGTCCGGTAGGTCGGACTAACCCGACTTGGTCCGCCAAAAAAGGACTAATCCTTTTCAGGGCTAATGGGTTAAAAAAACTAGGACTATAGTCCAAAAACCAAAGGACTTAGTCCGGACTATAGTCCTTGCTAGTTCTTAGTCGGACTTTTGCCAACGCTAACTATAGGTGGCTTTTCCTCCTTCCACTATTCCAAGTATATTTGTCCTTTTTGTTCCATCAGAGCATTTTTCTTTGCTACTTTTGATTAGAATGCTTTGTTAGTGAATCCATCAATTAACTCAGTGATAACTTGCTAAATGAAATACTTGAACAACACAAGAACAGTCTTTTAAATAAGTTTCTTCCTACGACGTTTTGTAATTGAAATTAATTTACAGTTTAAATTTTACACAGCAATTGAGTCACAAACAAGCGAAGTTAGATTCGTAATCCTGATTTTCCAGAGATCAGTTTGTAATAAAACTCAGCTCTTACAACATAAAACCTCATAGACTTGAGGTTAACCTGGGGTGCAAAGTTTATACAACTAGAGGGTGTAAAGAGAATTGCAGTCAAGTTCGTATTCCTGATAGTAGGGAGAAATCCTTATGTTTCGAAGAACGTTTTCAAACACTTCACCTTCGGTGATACTTTGTAGCTAAAGTTGCTTTTTAGTGTAAGCTTTACACATTTGCTGAGTGTAACAGAATGTTTGAAATTTGATTCGTAATCCTGATGTTCCGAATAATATTTACACTCACTCGATAAGCAAAGTAAACCTTTAGTATAAAGTACTTTACACCTCTCATTGAGAGCAAACTCATTCGTCCAGTAGAATGTCTGACCCTTAAGCGCAAAGCCTTCTTATAGTTGCGATCATGTTACCACTCATAACAGTAGATCACAAACAAAATCGATGCAGAAAACCCCAGAATTAGAACTTTACACCTCAAGAACTGTAGTCTGTTTCACATAACTTCGTGCATAAATTTTAAGAATTTTAATCGATAATAAGCCGAAGGTTACGATAATTATATATCAGGTCAATGCTATTAGTAGTAAGGAGACCCCTCCGCGATCGCATTTTGGGGGTACGCTCTATGCTTAAGCATTACAGGTCGCCTTATGAGCCTTCTTCTTGGGGGTACGCTTTTTTTCCATGGGGGAAGATTTCCCTGGGGGGGGGAAATTCAACAGTAGAAAATTTCTCCGAGGGAATTTTTTGATGTCTTCTCAGTAGTTAGGCGTGTCTCCCTAGGGCGCAACGTTATAACATAGCCTGTGCTTAAGCATAGGCGGATCGAACATGCCCAGACGTGCCCAGAATCTTTTCCTTTTCAGGCTGGATTTTAATAACCATGCCCAGACCTGCCCGCCGCCGTCCGCCCGCCCAGGGCCAGGGGCCCAGGGCCAGGGAGGGGAAATTCCCACTGTTTGGTTTGCGGGGGGTCCACCTTCGGTTACCTCCGCTGTTCCATGGGTAACCCGGGTGTTATTACCCAGGGGGTTATTTACCCCAGGGGTAATTCTTGAAGGGGCATAAGTCAAGAACCAGCAGCCAGATTGGGTTGAAATTTTAGGGGTAGGATGACCTACTGTATCAGCAAACTATTATGTAAATTTTGAGGGAGCACCCACAGTATACCAGCATTAGTTTACACTTTCTCATATAGCACTATATTTCAAGAACCAATAGGCAGATCGGGATGAAATTTTCAGGATATGATGTACATAGGCGAAGCATGCTGCGCACAGAATTTTAGCGCACAGCCTACAGTATACCAATTTACTTTACACTTTCTCATTTAGTACTATAACTTTAGAAATAGAGGGCGGATTGGATTGAAATTTTAAGGGTAGAATAAATATCCTACTAGAAAACTATTACAAGAGTTCTGTGGGAATACCTACAGTTCTCAAATTTAGTTTACACTTTCTCATTTGGTACTATAACTTTAGAATCAGCGGTCGGATTTGGTTGAAATTTTCACGATAGGATATATAAATCTTAGTTGTGCTATGTACAGAATTTAAAGCGCGCAGTCTACAGTATACCACTCTACTTTACACTTTCTCGTATAGCACTCTATATTCAAGAATCCCTGGCTAGATTTTGTTCGAATTTTCAGGATATGATGTACAAATTATAGGTGGCTTTTCCTCCTTCCACTATTCCAAGTATATTTGTCCTTTTTGTTCCATCAGAGCATTTTTCTTTGCTACTTTTGATTAGAATGATTTGTTAGTGAATCCATCAATTAACTCAGTGATAACTTGCCAAATGAAATACTTGAACAACACAAGAACAGTCTTTTAAATAAGTTTCTTCCTACGACGTTTTGTAATTGAAATTAATTTACAGTTTAAATTTTACACAGCAATTGAGTCACAAACAAGCGAAGTTAGATTCGTAATCCTGATTTTCCAGAGAACAGTTTGTAATAAAACTCAGCTCTTACAACATAAAACCTCATAGACTTGAGGTTAACCTGGGGTGCAAAGTTTATACAACTAGAGGGAGTAAAGAGAATTGCAGTCAAGTTCGTATTCCTGATAGTAGGGAGAAATCCTTATGTTTCGAAGAACGTTTTCAAACACTTCACCTTCGGTGATACTTTGTAGCTAAAGTTGCTTTTTAGTGTAAGCTTTACACATTTGCTGAGTGTAACGAATGTTTGAAATTTGATTCGTAATCCTGATGTTCCGAATAATATTTACACTCACTCGATAAGCAAAGTAAACCTTTAGTATAAAGTACTTTACACCTCCATTGAGAGCAAACTCATTCGTCCAGTAGAATGTCTGACCCTTGAGCGCAAAGCCTTCTTATAGTTGCGATCATGTCCCCACTCATAACAGTAGATCACAAACAAAATTGATGCAGAAAACCCCAGAATTAGAACTTTACACCTCAAGAACTGTAGTCTGTTTCACATAACTTCGTGCATAAATTTTAAGAATTTTAATCGATAATAAGCCGAAGGTTACGATAATTATATATCAGGTCAATGCTATTAGTAGTAAGGAGACCCCCGCGATCGCATTTTGGGGTACGCTCTATGCTTAAGCATTACAGGTCGCCTTATGAGCCTTCTTCTTGGGGGTACGCTTTTTTTCCATGGGGGAAGATTTCCCTGGGGGAGGGGGAAATTCAACAGTGAGAAAATTTCTCCGAGGGAATTTTTTGATGTCTTCTCAGTAGTTAGGCGTGTCTCCCTAGGGCGCAACGTTATAACATAGCCTGTGCTTAAGCATAGGCGGATCAAACATGCCCAGACGCGCCCAGAATTTTTTCCTTTTCAGGCTGGATTTTAATAACCATGCCCAGACCTGCCCGCCGCCGTCCGCCCGCCCAGGGCCAGGGGCCCAGGGCCAGGGAGGGAAATTCCCACTGTTTGGTTTGCGGGGGGTCCACCTTCGGTTACCCCCCGCTGTTCCATGGGTAACTCCGGGTGTTATTACCCAGGGGTTATTTACCCCAGGGGTAATTCTTGAAGGGGCATAAGTCAAGAACCAGCAGCCAGATTGGGTTGAAATTTTAGGGTAGGATACCTACTGTATCAGCAAACTATTATAAAAATTTTGAGGGAGCACCTACAGTATACCAGCATTAGTTTACACTTTCTCATATAGCACTATATTTCAAGAACCAATAGGCAAATTGGGATGAAATTTTCAGGATATGATGTACATAGGCGAAGCATGCTGCGCACAGAATTTTAGCGCACAGCCTACAGTATACCAATTTACTTTACACTTTCTCATTTAGTACTATAACTTTAGAAATAGAGGGCGGATTGGATTGAAATTTTAAGGGTAGAATAAATATCCTACTAGAAAACTATTACAAGAGTTCTGTGGGAATTCCTACAGTTCTCAAATTTAGTTTACACTTTCTCATTTGGTACTATAACTTTAGAATCAGCGGTCGGATTTGGTTGAAATTTTCACGATAGGATATATAAATCTTAGTTGTGCTATGTACAGAATTAAAGCGCGCAGTCTACAGTATACCACTCTACTTTACACTTTCTCGTATAGCACTCTATATTCAAGAATCCCTGGCTAGATTTTGTTCGAATTTTCAGGATATGATGTACAAATTATAGGTGGCTTTTCCTCCTTCCACTATTCCAAGTATATTTGTCCTTTTTGTTCCATCAGAGCATTTTTCTTTGCTACTTTTGATTAGAATGATTTGTTAGTGAATCCATCAATTAACTCAGTGATAACTTGCCAAATGAAATACTTGAACAACACAAGAACAGTCTTTTAAATAAGTTTCTTCCTACGACGTTTTGTAATTGAAATTAATTTACAGTTTAAATTTTACACAGCAATTGAGTCACAAACAAGCGAAGTTAGATTCGTAATCCTGATTTTCCGAGAGAACAGTTTGTAATAAAACTCAGCTCTTACAACATAAAACCTCATAGACTTGAGGTTAACCTGGGGTGCAAAGTTTATACAACTAGAGGGTGTAAAGAGTATTGCAGTCAAGTTCGTATTCCTGATAGTAGGGAGAAATCCTTATGTTTCGAAGAACGTTTTCAAACACTTCACCTTCGGTGATACTTTGTAGCTAAAGTTGCTTTTTAGTGTAAGCTTTACACATTTGCTGAGTGTAACGAATGTTTGAAATTTGATTCGTAATCCTGATGTTCCGAATAATATTTACACTCACTCGATAAGCAAAGTAAACCTTTAGTATAAAGTACTTTACACCTCCATTGAGAGCAAACTCATTCGTCCAGTAGAATGTCTGACCCTTAAGCGCAAAGCCTTCTTATAGTTGCGATCATGTCCCCACATAACAGTAGATCACAAACAAAATTGATGCAGAAAACCCCAGAATTAGAACTTTACACCTCAAGAACTGTAGTCTGTTTCACATAACTTCGTGCATAAATTTTAAGAATTTTAATCGATAATAAGCCGAAGGTTACGATAATTATATATCAGGTCAATGCTATTAGTAGTAAGGAGACCCCCCCGCGATCGCATTTTGGGGGTACGCTCTATGCTTAAGCATTACAGGTCGCCTTATGAGCCTTCTTCTTGGGGTACGCTTTTTTTTTCCATGGGGGGAGATTTCCCTGGGGAGGGGAAATTCAACAGTAGAAAATTTCTCCGAGGGAATTTTTTGATGTCTTCTCAGTAGTTCGGCGTGTCTCCCTAGGGCGCAACGTTATAACATAGCCTGTGCTTAAGCATAGGCGGATCGAACATGCCCAGGCGTGCCCAGAATTTTTTCCTTTTCAGGCTGGATTTTAATAACCATGCCCAGACCTGCCCGCCGCCGTCCGCCCGCCCAGGGCCAGGGGCCCAGGGCCAGGGAGGGGAAATTCCCACTGTTTGGTTTGCGGGGGTCCACCTTCGGTTACCTCCGCTGTTCCATGGGTAACCCCGGGTGTTATTTCCCAGGGGTTATTTACCCCAGGGGTAATTCTTGAAGGGGCATAAGTCAAGAACCAGCAGCCAGATTGGGTTGAAATTTTAGGGGTAGGATGCCTACTGTATCAGCAAACTATTATAAAAATTTTGATGGAGCACCCACAGTATACCAGCATTAGTTTACACTTTCTCATATAGCACTATATTTCAAGAACCAATAGGCGGATTTTGTTCAAATTTTCGAGAATATGATGTACATAGACGATTAGCTGTGCTATGTACAGAATTTCAGCGCGCAGCCTACAGTATACCAATTTACTTTACACTTTCTCATATAGTACTATAACTTTAGAAATAGAGGGCGGATTGGATTGAAATTTTAAGGGTAGAATATATATCCTATTAGAAAACTATTACAAGAGTTTTGTGGAAATACCTACAGTATCTCAAATTTAGTTTACACTTTCTCATTTGGTACTATAACTTTAGAATCAGCGGTCGGATTTGGTTGAAATTTTCACGATAGGATATATAAACCATAGTTGTGCTATGTACAGAATTTTAGCGCGCAGTCTACAGTATACCACTTTACTTTACACTTTCTCGTATAGCACTCTATTCCAAGAATCACTGGCCGGATTTTGTTCGAATTTTCAGGATATGATGTACAAACCATAGTTGTGCTATGTACAAAATTTTAGCACGCAGTCATACAGTATACCAGTCATTAGTTTACATTTTCTCATATAGCACTATATTCCAAGAACCAATAGGCGGATTTTGTTTAAATTTTCAGGATATGATGTATAAACTTTAGCTGTGCTATGTACAGAATTTTAGCGCGCAGTCTACAGTATACCACTTTACTTTACACTTTCTCGTATAGCACTCTATTCCAAGAATCACCAGCCGGATTTTGTTCAAATTGTTCAGGATATGATGTACAAACCTTAGTTGTGCTATGTACAGAATTTTAGCGCGCAGTCTACAGTATACCAGTTTACTTTACACTTTCTCATATAGCACTATATTCCAAGAAACACCAGCCGGATCTTGTTCAAATTTTCAGAATATGACGTATAAACCTTAGCTGTGCTATGTACACAATTTTAGACGCGCAGTCATACAGTATACTAATTTACTTTACACTTTCTCGCATAGCACTATATTACAAGAACCGCTAGCCGGATCTTGTTCAAATTTTCAGAATATGACGTATAAACCTTATCTGTGCTATGTACACAATTTTAGAGCGCAGCATACAGTATACTAATTTACTTTACACTTTCTCGCATAGCACTATATTACAAGAACCGCTAGCCGGATTTTGTTCAAATTTTAAGGATATGACATATAAACCTTAGCTGTGCTATGTACAAAATTTTAGCGCACGACCTACTGTATGCTGATTTTTTATTTGCATTGTCTTTACAATGCTTGATTTTTCAGCAGTACCTGTCTAATGATGCCATTAGGGGTTATTTTTGCCCAAAAATGAGCAACCAGTATAGGCAAACATTGCTCAAATTTGATTATCATGCTATTTTGAGCTTCTCAAAGTTTATCAGAAAACGCCTGAAAAAGGGCGATCTTTGCCTGCTGTTCAACTTGTGGGAATTTTTAAACCCTGAGCTAGCGTTTACTTTATAAACCTCCACACAAAATTCATTAATGAACACGTAACTTCATCCATGTCATCAGTATTGATCTAAAAATTAGCAAAGTTTGGAATATTTTTTGTAAAGTTTGGAATATTTCTTGTAAAGTTTGGAATAATTTTTGTAAAGTTTGGAATATTTTTTGTAAAGTTTGGAATATTTCTTGTAAAGTTTGGAATATTTTTGTAAAATTTGGAATATTTTTTGTAAAGTTTGGAATATTTTTTGTAAAATTTGGAATAAATTTTACATGCTTAAGCATAGTACTTTTGTAGAGTTTGGAATATTTTTTGTAAAGTTTGGAATATTTTTTGTAAAGTTTGGAATGTTTTTTGTAAAGTTTGGAATATTTTTTGTAAAGTTTGGAATGTTTTTTGTAAAGTTTGGAATATTTTTTGTAAAGTTCGGAATATTTATTGTCAAATTTGGGAATTGTTTTGTAAAGTGTCAAATTTTATGTATCTGATCTGCATTTCTCAAGCATCGTTGACTCTATTTTATATGCCCGGTGCAACTCATGCTCCTCTTTTGCACCTGTAAGGATTGATTTTCCGCTTGTGAACACTATAAAGGTCACATTGCGAAATTTGTAGACTAATACCATGAAACAGTTCTACTTCATACATGCATTTCCTTATCGTCAGTTGATAAAATTTGCAAAGATTAATGCGGACGCCTAAATTTGTTAAACCTGCAAACATATGAGGTTTCACCTTTCAATCATCACTTTTAGTACTATAATGCATTAACACGCCCGGAATTGGGCGATCTATGCCTGCTGTTTAACTAGGGGGGGGTGAGAATTCTTAAGCCCTGAGGCTAGGTTTTGCTTTGCAAACCTTCACACATAAGCGATTGATGAATACATAACTTCATCTGTGTCATCAGTATTGATCTAAAAATGTCTAAAGTTTACAAATTTTTTTTGTAAAGTTTCAACAATTTTTGTAAAGTCTGTGATATTTTTTGTAAATTTAAAATATTTTTTGTAAAGTTTGGAATATTTTTTGTAAAGTGTGGAATATTTTTTGTAAAGTTTGGAATATTTTTTGTAAAGTTTGGAATATTTTTTGTCAAATTTGGGAATTGTTTTGTAAAGTGTCAAATTTTATGTATCTGATCTGCATTTCTCAAGCATCGTTGACTCTATTTTATATGCTCTGTGCAACTCATGCTCCTCTTTTGCACCTGTAAGGATTGATTTTCCGCTTGTGAACAGCTATAAAGGTCACATCTGCGAAATTTGTATACTAATACCAGGAAACAATTCTATTTCATATAGGCATTTTCTTATCGCCAGCTCATAAAATTTGCAAAGATTAATGCGGACGCCTAAATTTGTTAAACCTGCAAACATATGGGGTTCCACTTTACAATCATCACTTTCAGTACTATAATGCATTAACACGCCTGGAATTAGGCGATCTATGCCTGCTGTTTAACTAGGGAGGTGAGAATTCTTAAGCCCTGAGGCTAGGTTTTACTTTGCAAACCTTCACACATAAGCGATTGATGAATACATAACTTCATCTGTGTCATCAGTATTAATCTAAAAATTTCTAAAGTTTCAAATTTTTTTTGTAAAGTTTCAACAATTTTTGTAAAGTCTGTGATATTTTTTGTAAATTTAAAATATTTTTTGTAAAGTTTGGAATATTTTTTGTAAAGGGTGGAATATTTTTTGTTAAAGTTTTGGAATATTTTTTTGTAAAGTTTGGAATAAATTTTACTTGCTTAAGCATAGGAATTTTGCCATAGTTTGGAATATTTTTTGTTAAGTTTGGGAAATTTTTTGTAAAATTTGGAAAATTTCTTGCAAAGTTTGGATAATCTTCATTTAATATGGCATTGCTCCAGGATTGCTGACAAATTCTGTAGGCTATACATACAGTAGCATACAGAGAATGCAGAAAAATGACAAAAACTCGACAATGGTCAAAATCCCGAAATGATCTACTTGAATATAGTCATGTTCCTCACAGTATAAAATGCTTGATTAGATTTAAATTTTGGGAAAATTGCATGTATTTTCTGCACGTACACAAATGACTTAGTGTTTGTCTAAAAGCCATGGAACTTCATTGATATTTATGTATGGTTTGCTTCAGCCTGTCATATAATTCTTCAAATACCGTGTGAAACAAACATAGTTCTTTCCACAAAGTAAATGAATCAAATGAGTCACGCAAAATTTAGCCATATTTTATAAGAGATTGTAGAGTATATGAATAGACTATGCAAAATTATCATGTTGTTTTGTGTTTGAAGTAATTTTTGACAAATATACCCCAAATTTTAACTAAAAATTATAGAACATTGCATGAAATTTAGGAATTTGGGCAAGTTAATTCACAGAAAACTTCCGCCCCTTTGATCGAGGAACTCCAAGACTTCAGTACTTTCCAACTATTTTCTATATATTTCTACCATCCTACAGAAGATTTATATCAAAAAGCAAGGGTACTATGATATTAATAGAGAGGGTACATGGTTGATAACTTTGATATATGCAGCTTTGCTGGATTTCCTAACAGCTTCTCGAGGTATATACTAATGAAATAATAATATAATAATAATATAATTATATTCAGCCATTGCTTAAGTTTAAGAAAGATAGCTTTTTTTGATAGGTTTTTAAGCATTTTAACACTGTAAGCTCCTTGAGACTGGAGCAATGGCAGAAAAAATCTTCTGTACTAGTGTTATAAGTATGTAATGCATCAGCTTGCGGGTAATCTGGAATTGTCGGCTTTTTTAGTACTTAAGTAAAAACTTGGAAAAAAGCGATCCAACAAGTCAAAATGGCTCTTTATTCTGAAATAAGGCACAATTTGTGCTCTGAGGAGCGCCCCATTTGGGTGAATCCTGCTGCAGACACTGCCGAACATCAAGTAAATCAGCTCATGCATGAATTAAATTTACCCGATGTCTGATGAAAACAGAAATTTAAGTAAAAAGTGCAGATAATTTCATTTCTGTTGTGTGCACTCATACTTTGTGTGCTATTAAATATTAGAGAAAAATAGTCAAATGCTGTACCTTTGTCTTGAAAATATTATGCCAAGTTGTGAAAACTTCTCAATCCATCCAATGGTTTGTGCCTCAAAACCATAAATAAACATGTAGAAAATGGGTAATTTTCGTAGTTTATCCACATTGAGTAGATGCATGCTTTCCCATGTGTTTTTTAACCAAATAACTGACTAAAGTGCTTCATCTTTATGCCAATTTTATCATTTGTTACACCAAACAAACATTATATTTACTAACCTCTCTTATTTTTTAGCTAAATGTAGAGCTATTTATGCAAAGATGCTAATTTATCCTTATTTTCACACAAAAGTGCTTGAAATCAATCAGAAACGGTCAAAATTGAGCTTTTATTAGGGCTAATGCCCATAAAACTAATATAGCTTGAATTTGTTTTTACTCTATTGATTTTAAAATATGCATGACCTCATTAAAGCTATATTAATTTTATGGGCATTAGCCCTAATAAAAGCTCAATTTTGACCGTTTCTGATTGATTTCAAGCACTTTTGTGTGAAAATAAGGATAAATTAGCATCTTTGCATAAATAGCTCTACATTTAGCTAAAAATAAGAGAGGTTAGTAAATATAATGTTTGTTCGGTGTAACAAATGATAAAATTGGCATAAAGATGAAGCACTTTAGTCAGTTATTTGGTTTAAAAACACATGGGAAAGCATGCATCTACTCAATGTGGATAAACTACGAAAATTACCCATTTTCTACATGTTTATTTATGGTTTTGAGGCACAAACCATTGGATGGATTGAGAAGTTTTCACAACTTGGCCTAATATTTTCAAGACAAAGGTACAGCATTTGACTATTTTTCTCTAATATTTAATAGCACACAAAGTATGAGTGCACACAACAGAAATGAAATTATCTGCACTTTTTACTTAAATTTCTGTTTTCATCAGACATCGGGTAAATTTAATTCATGCATGAGCTGATTTACTTGATGTTCGGCAGTGTCTGCAGCAGGATTCACTCCAATGGGGCGCTCCTCAGAGCACAAATTGTGCCTTATTTCAGAATAAAGAGCCATTTTGACTTGTTGGATTGCTTTTTCCAAGTTTTTACTTAAGTACTAAAAAAGCCGACAATTCCAGTTTACCCGCAAGCTGATGCATTGTACTTATAACACTAGTACAGAAGAGTTTTTCGGCCATTGCTCCAGTCTCAAGAAGCTTACAGTGTTAAAATGCTTAAAAACCTATCAAAAAAGCTATCTTTCTTAAACTTAAGCAATAGCTGAATATAATTATATTATTATTATATTATTATTTCATTGGCTTATACCTCAGAAGCTGTTAGGAAATCCAGCAGAAGCTGCATATATCAAAGTTATCAACCATGTACCCTCTCTATTAATATCATAGTACCCTAGCTTTTTGATATAAATCTTCTGTAGGAGGGTAAAAATATGTAGAAAATAGTTGGAAAGTACTGAAGTCTTGGACTTCCTCGATCAAAGAGGCGGAAGTTTTCTGTGAATTAACTTGCCCAAATTCCTAAATTTCATGCAATGTTCTATAATTTTTAGTTAAAATTTGGGGTATATTTGTCAAAAATTACTTCAAACACAAAAAACATGATAATTTTGCATAGTCTATTCATATACTCTACAATCTCTGATAAAATATGGCTAAATTTTGCGTGACTCATTTGATTCATTTACTTTGTGGAAAGAACTATGTTTGTTTCACACGGTATTTGAAGAATTATATGACAGGCTGAAGCAAACCATACATAAATATCAATGAAGTTCCATGGCTTTTAGACAAACACTAAGCCATTTGTGTACGTGCAGAAAATACATGCAATTTTCCCAAAATTTAAATCTAATCAAGCATTTTATACTGTGAGGAACATGACTATATTCAAGTAGATCATTTCGGGATTTTGACCATTGTCGAGTTTTTGTCATTTTTCTGCATTCTCTGTATGCTAGTGTATGTATAGCCTACAGAATTTGTCAGCAATCCTGGAGCAATGCCATATTAAATGAAGATTATCCAAACTTTGCAAGAAATTTTCCAAATTTTACAAAAAATTTCCCAAACTTAACAAAAAATATTCCAAACTAGGCAAAATTCCTATGCTTAAGCAAGTAAAATTTATTCGAAACTTTACAAAAAATATTCCAAACTTAACAAAAATATTCCACCCTTTACAAAAAATATTCCAAACTTTACAAAAAATATTTTAAATTTACAAAAAATATTACAGACTTTACAAAAAATTGTTGAAACTTTACAAAAAAATTTTGAAAACTTTAGAAATTTTTAGATTAATACTGATGACACAGATGAAGTTATGTATTCATCAATCGCTTATGTGTGAAGGTTTGCAAAGTAAAACCTAGCCTCAGGGCTTAAGAATTCCACCCCCCTAGTTAAACAGCAGGCATAGATCGCCCATTCCGGGCGTGTTAATGCATTATAGTGCTAAAAATGATGATTGAAAGGTGGAACCTCATATGTTTGCAGGTTTAACAAATTTAGGGTTCCGCATTAATCTTTGCAAATTTTATGAGCTGACGATAAGGAAATGCATGTATGAAGTAGAATTGTTTCCTGATATTAATCTACAAATTTCGCAATGTGACATTTATATGCTGTTCACAAGCGGAAAATCAATCCTTACAGGTGCAAAACAGGAGCATGAGTTGCACAGGGCATATAAAATAGAGTCAACGATGCTTGAGAAATGCAGATCAGATACATAAAATTTGACACTTTACAAAACAATTCCCGAAAAATTTCGAACAAAAAATATTCCAAACTTTACAAAAAATATTCCAAACTTTACAAAAAACATTTCAAACTTTACAAAATATATTCCAAACTTTACAAAAAATATTCCAAACTCTACAAAAGTACTATGCTTAAGCATGTAAAATTTATTCCAAATTTTACAAAAAATATTCCAAACTTTACAAAAAATATTCCAAATTTTACAAAAGATTATTCCAAATTTTACAAGAAATATTCCAAACTTTACAAAAAATATTCCAAACTTTACAAAAATTATTCCAAACTTTACAAGAAATATTCCAAACTTTACAAAAAATATTCCAAACTTTGCTAATTTTTAGATCAATACTGATGACATGGATGAAGTTACGTGTTTATTAATGAATTTTGTGTGGAAGTTTATAAAGTAAACGCTAGCTCAGGGTTTAAAAATTCCCACAAGTTGAACAGCAGGCCAAGATCGCCCTTTTTCAGGCGTATTCTGATAAACTTTGAGAAGCTCAAAAGTAGCATGATAATCAAATTTGAGCAATGTTTGCCTATACTGGTTGCTCATTTTTGGGCAAAAATAACCCCTAATGGCATCATTAGACAGGTACTGCTGAAAAATCAAGCATTGTAAAGATAATGCAAATAAAAAATTAGCATACAGTAGGTCGTGCGCTAAAATTTTGTACATAGCACAGCTAAGGTTTAGATATCATATCCTGAAAATTTGAACAAAATCCGGCTAGCGGTTCTTGTAATATAGTGCTATGCGAGAAAGTGTAAAGTAAATTAGTATACTGTATGCTGCGCTCTAAAATTGTGTACATAGCACAGCTAAGGTTTATACGTCATATTCTGAAAATTTGAAGAAGATCCGGCTGGTGTTTCTTGGAATATAGTGCTATATGAGAAAGTGTAAACTAATGCTGGTATACTGTAGGTGCTCCCTCAAAATTTTTATAATAGTTTGCTGATACAGTATTTATCCTACCTCTAAAATTTCAACCCAATCTGGCTGCCGGTTCTTGACTTATGCCCCTTCAAGAATTACCCCGGGGTAAATAACCCCCTGTGTAGTAACACCCGGGGTTACCCATGGAACAGCGGGGGTAACCGAAGGTCACCCCCGCAAACCACACAGTGGGAATTTCCTCTCCTGGCCCTGGGCCCCTGGCCCTGGGCGGGCGGGCAGCGGCAGGCAGGGCTGGGCATGTTTATCAAAATCCAGCCTGAAAAGGAAAAATTCTAGGGACGTTTCGGCATGTTCGCTCCGCCTATGCTATAACACAGGCTATGTTATAACGTTGCGTCCTAGGGCGACACGCCTAACTACTGAGAAAAGATCAAAAAATTCCCCCAAAGAAATTTTCTACTATTGAATTCCCCCTCCCCCCGAGAAATCTTCCCCCATGGAAAAAAGTGTACCCCAAGAAGACACTCTGTGCTCTAAGAAGACACTGTGCTCTACTTGTTAGGAAGAATCGAAGTACTATTCATAAGGCTATCAGCTATTGGCAAACGTGTCTGAACATGTCTGGACGTGCCCGGGCCTTCCCAGACCCCCTGAAGTCTATAAATATAAAAACTTTTCCTTAGAATTGTCACCCGACTGGAAAGAAATCAAAGTCATCCGACTAGAAATCAAAGTCTATAAATAATAAGAATTTTCTGTTAAAAATTGTCACCCGACTAGAAAGAAATCAAAGTCCATAAATAATAAGAATTTTCTGTTAAAAATTGTTACCCGACTAGAAAGAAATTATTTCAAAATGAAATCCAACATAAGTATGACACCAATGCGTAAGCTGCACACATGTTATGCAAATGTGCTTGACCTAGATGACATCTACCTGAAATTACCAAATACAGTGCAGTACAATCGGCAGAAATTTCCAGGTATTGTATTTTGATTACCTCAAGCAACATTACTGATTTTCAAATCAGGAAAAATTGTATGTCTTGGAGCAAAAACATTGAAAGATGGTGAAAGTGTTATAAAAGCAGCTGTAGATGCATTAAATGGTAAAAGTGATGATTTAAAGGTGAAACCCCATATGTTTGCAGGTTCGGCAAATTTAGGGTTACGCATTAATTTTTTACAAATTTTATAAGCTGGTGAAAAGAAAATGCCTATATGAAGTGGAATTGTTTCCTGGTTTAATATGCAAATTCAAAAATATAACATTTTTGCTGTTCACCAGCGGAAAATTGATCCATACAGGTGCAAAACAGGAGCATGAGTTGCACAGAGCATATAAACTAGTTTCAACAATGCTTGAGAAATGCAGATTAGATACATGATATTTCAAACTTTTACAAAAAATATTCCAAACTTTACAAAAAATATTTCAAACTTTACAAAAAATATTCCAAACTTTACAAAAAATATTCCAAACTTTACAAAAATATTCCAAACTTTACAAAAAATATTTCAAACTTTACAAAAAATATTCCAAACTCTACAAAAATTTCCAAATTTTACAAGCTTTTGTGCCTATTTGTCGATGTCCGATCCACACCACGAGGAGGTTGGCACAATGGTGAATCATTTCCAGCTAAAATTTTTAATAGCAACTTAAAAACTCCTGACCACGTTCCCAGGTAAGTGGGATATATCAGGCGCCTTGTCATTGTGCATGAGAAAAAGCTGAAATTTATTTCAAGTTTAGATATCTAGCGGGACTGTTGTTATTCCATCAGAAAGAACCTTTCTTTTAACGTACAGATATGGGAGGCCCTGCTTTTCTTGTATGTATGTCCACATTTGATTATCAGGTTGCATGCGGAAACCAATATTTCTTCCACCTTGAGGTTCCTGATTTTGCAAGACATTGCTGTATTGTTCAAAGCTGAGCTTGTTTATTTTTTTCACCAAGCCTTTACTGCTAGCTTTGATTTTGTTAGTTTCCTCATGTATAGCAATGTATGTTTTAGCTGCCAAACAACACATTGCTGTTCCTCTGAATTCCTCTTTTAGCAGCCCTGGAGTTCTTTAGGTTTCCTTTGATGTTACAAACCAATATGGATATACGTTTTCGAACTCCTGCCTTCTTTCTGGCTTAACTATATCCAATAAATTTTCTGCGAGACAGTGCCAAGTAAATGCTATCTGTATCGGTCTGCATACACTGAGAATCTGCCCTATCAAAATATTTCAATAATATATCATAGAAAAATTCTAACATGCGAATTTTAGCCCAATTATACACTGAAAGGCCGACTACAATGCACAGATCTAAGGTTATTTGCTTTTTACGCATGTGTACTTCATAGCAGTTATTAGTAATGTGTTTTATTTTCTTAATATATGGACTCAGGCTGCATTCAGCTGCTTTTTCATAGTCAGCATAAAATACATCTATATGTTGTTCCTTGTTTGTAAGAGTCTTGCCATAACCTATGTTTCCGAGCAGCTTGAACGTATCAGCCATCATAGCAAGTTCTGGATCTTCATCCCATTCTTGCCTATGCTTTGTGACTGTATCTCGGAATTTTTCAAATGGTCTTGCTCTATCATATTGTATTACTTCGTGTATTTTATCCAATGCAAGGCCATGATTGATTAAAAATCTGATCATTTCTGTAGATAAGGTGATACTTTTTCCAAAATAGCTACGTATCAGATTTTGGTGGGGCTTTTTCAGTAAATCCATTTTTTCAGCATACTCTTTCATGAGAGAACCAATGTCTTCCCTACTAATTTCAGCATGCTTTATAATTGGTGGAAAGTCAGCATAAAGATTTTTCAAATGATCAGTAGTTGAAATATCTACTTTGACAAAGCCAAAGACTCTCCCATCAAGAATAGCCTGAATCATTTCCTTAGTGCTAACCCAATTTTTTGAATAAAAATGTCTGACGTTTTGGGTTTTTAAGTATTCCATGCGTATTTCATGCCATTGACATTCCCATATTGTAATGAGATTGTATCCCAATGATTTTATGTAAGCTTCCTTCTCCTTAATCCAGTTTTAGGCCTCCTCTGGATCCATGTCTTTGTTGCGGGTGCCTGCTAAGCAATTGTGGCCATGCCAGAAACAGCCATAAAACTCATATACTGTATTTGTTTCAGTACAAAAGCCATCAACTGGTAAGCATCTAGGGCCCACAACTTTTGCTTTTCCATTCCCTAAATGCTGTATTAAATGAATTATCCTTTGACTTTCATATTTCAAAAATTCAATTGATACTGGCATGGCAGAAGAGATTTTATGAAATTTAGCATTTTTCTCAGGAACCCAATAATCAAAATAGCCTACTGGCGTGTCCATAGATTGTGCCCATAAATATAGTGCATTAAAATCGAGGCCAATTATTGCTTTAACTGGTTTGCTGGGATTGTTGCGGATATATGTTTTATCTTTTATCGCAAGATGACCATAGAAAGGTCCCCTCTCATGCTTGATTTAAGAGTATAGTATACATCTTTAGAGTAGGATGCAAAGAGCGCAAATTGGGTTTGGGTTTCTGGAATACTTTTGAAAAGGTACTGCTCAGTGATGCCTGGTAGTGACATTCCCTCCCTTAAAATATCAATTCTAAATCAGTCCCAGTACAGCAGGGCCAGTTGTTGTGCAAGCTTCTAAAAATGGAACAACATCTCTGAGATTATAAAATATAAGGTAGTCCTTCAGAGTCCTCATATTGAACTGTTTCCAGTAAATTTGACATCATCTATGCTTATACATTCTTCTCTTAAGGTGCTGCAAAATGCTTCAGGAGGAGGCAGTTTAGTTTCAGATAATTTATCAAAAGAATCTAAGTATTCATATGGAAATTTAGCTTTTCAGAGACTTGCCTTATATGCTTTCATAAATGCATCTAAGCTAAACCCTGGAGCTACATAGATACTAATATCTAGGAATTTAAAAAGATTAGTAGATAGGCAAAGTGTTGAGCCATTTCTCAGAATAGCTTTTGGCCATTTATTATTTTGAGGATCCTTACGCACTTGCTGTATGAGTGCTGGGAACAAGTTGTGTTTAAGTAAATTCAGGTCATACTTGCCTGAGTTGAAGCCAAGGCAAGTTAACTGAGTGCAGTACCTGTGTAATTTAGTTCTCAGTAAATTCAAATGATTCAGGAACCCTTTTTCGCGCCTTACATCCCTATCTTCATGTTCCTTAATGTATGCTTCCTGCCTTTGAATTTTCATATCAATATGATTAAAGATATCCTGAAAGTATGGTAAAAGTAGAGCGCTTTGTGCCTGCTGAATTTTTTCAAGATGCTGTAGTAACTGTAAGACTAACTGATCAGGCTCTTCATTAATGAAGCATGTTGGCTGAAATCCTGGCACATTTGTATGCACTGCACATGAAATCAGTTGATGCTGTGTTATAAACTGCAATTTATCCGAAGCTGTTGATTCTTTCCTTATTAAAAGTGCCTCAAAATCGTATACAGCTAAGTAAGGACAAAATTGATTTCCTACAGGAATGTCAAGGTCAGCCAGTTCTTCAAAAACAGTTCTTTTCAGTTGGAAGACTCCACCTGGAAACTTGTGTTTTGTTTCTCCTTGACTACAGTGTTTCTTTGCATGATCATTTAATATTTCTGCCTTTTTGAATAATCTGCTGCACATGATGCACATATATCGCTTCGCATACTGATCGAGATTTATGATATAACTATAGTGGGCTAGATCAGAGGCAGTCATTGAAATGTCTAAATTTAATAGCTTGTCATATTTCCTGATTGTTTTCTTCCAACAAATGGCTGTTTACTTATCAGCATCAATATGAAAACACTGAATATCTACTTTGAACCATTTTTCTATCTTTTCCAAATCAGTGTATGGAACTCCTTCAAAATTTTCAGTGTTTGCTTGAATATTTTTCTTTTGACAATACTGTACAAAAAGCTTGTAAAGTGTGTCAGCTTCAAAATTGCCTACAAGACATTGTGCTAAGCAATGGAAAAAGCAGAGATTGTCATTAAACTTGTTTCTGCTACTGTCAAAAGTCATGTGCAATGTATGCCTTTGATTTGCTATTTCTATCGGAAGTTCAACATCTGTACATCCAGCAACAAAATTTTTCTGAGGAGTTACAAAGAATTCTACATTTGTTATAGCCTGAAGTCCCCATTTAGTATCGGGGCGGCTGAATTTTTCCTCAATATCGATTTCTTGAAGCTTTTCTGCTAAACTTTTCACATCATCACTGTTTCTGATTAGAACTGGCTTTCCAAGAAGAGTGAAATTATTTTGGCAAGCATACCAATAATTGCTTAAACCAGTTTTGCGATTTTTCAGAATACAATCTAATGCTGCATCCACACGGAATGCCTCTTTTTCATTATTGAAAATATCACTAAGCATATTTAAATAATCGCCAGTTCCCCAGCGATAATTATAAGAGTGATCTAGCACATCATTTATGCTTTTGGTTGTGCGTATCAAATTCCAGTATTTCCTGACTTCCTCCCGAACATTGTCAGGGTAGTCGGCCAAATCTTCTGGAAGAAGACTGTCCTCAGGCATTACTGCAGTTTGAACAGGCTCAGCCTTTTCTAATTCGGGTCCTGGATTAGGTTTTACTAGTAAGCATGATTTCATATGAGTATCTGAGAAAAGATCTGATGAATTACAATAGATGCACTTTTGTCTACATGCTTAAGGCTCATTCATACTTTGTCGATCCGACATCCGGACGACACACACATGTCGCATCCTGTCGAACCCGTGTCGGACAGAGCCGGATGCGACTCTGTCCGACACGCGTCCGACATTATGCGACATGCGGTGTCGTCCGATGTCGGATCGGACATCGGATCCGACTTTCATTCATACTTTATCCGACTTCTTCCGACTAAAAATCAATATTTTCAGCACAACAAACATTGATGTTTTTATGTTGTCTCTCTGTCGAACAGCGTTTGTACCATAACTACTATAACTGGGCGTGGGGGATTGGGACATACGTGGACAGCAAGAAAATTCTGGAAGGAGTGCAAAATTTTTTGAAGGTCAAAAAATCGCCTTAAAAATGGTGGTTTGGCGAAAAACACCATTTTTTGACGTTTCTCATCGAGCACTATCCATTGGCATCAAGAAATTGCGAAAAAAACGAAAAAAGTTTCAAAAATTGAATTCTGGGGGAGGGGGTATTTTGATTTCTGAGAAGGGGGTATTTTGGTTTCTGGGGGGTGCATACCCCCAAATCCCCCCGCCCAGTTGTGATTGGGAGTATGTAAACCCCCCAGAAACTAGAATAACCCCCAGAAACCAAATACTCCCCCAGAATTCAATTTTTAAAAATTATTTTTGTTTTTCCTCAATATTTTGATGCCATTGGATAGTGCTCGATGAAAACGTCGAAAAATGGTGTTTTTCGCCATACAACCACTTTTAAGACCATTTTTTGACGTCTAAAATTCCCCCCTTCAGAAATAAAAATTAAATTCTGAAAGTCTCGTAGTTCGTTTCATGCGCCAATTGATTTAAACTTATTAATTTATTTAAACTTATTTCCCACAAATATGGATGTTCTTTAACAGCTATGATTAATAACTCCGTAGTAACGTCGTCAAAATCGCCATTGGCCATTTGCAATTAATTAAATTTTAAACCTGAAAAATACAATAAAATGAATTGACTGCAACAATAAATAGTACAAAATAAACGAGACACAATATGCCACAGCGCTTTTATAAGACTAGTACAGAGCAATATATTAATCAAAAATTTAAAGCTTTAAAAATGAAATAGTACAAAATAAACAAGGCGTGCAATGCGCTACATGTCGCGCCAATCTTCCTACACGCTGTAGTTTAAATTTCATGTGTGTCGGACGGACGAAAGTTGAAACCAACTCAACTTGTCCGTTCCGACAAGAAAAGTCGCATTGTAAAACAGATTATGACGTCATGCGCAAAGAAAAGTCGGACGCGGGTCGCATGATGTTGGATAATGTCGGACTAATGTCGGTGCGTGTCGGAGCGGTTTTGTCAATTTTCGCATTCCTACACCAAATCGAACGGAGTCGGACGAAGTATGAATGCCTCTTAAGTCTCAAAATGCGCACAAAGTTTCCTAGGAAGCCTAAAAAACGACGCACATGAACAGGCACGTAGCTGGCCCTCCTATTTTAAGGGGGTCCAAGCCGAAAATGGCACAAAATAACGTGTTAAAAGTACTATTTTTCCGGTTTTTTCTGAATTTTGGGGGGGTCTGGACCTCCCAGTCCCCCCCATAGCTACGTGCCTGCACATGAAGGGCAGCGATACCTAGCACCTACATGCGCAGATTCCTCATGTTCTTTTAATCTATTAGGCCGTGTAAATGTTTTATTGCAAGTTATGCATGTGTGCAGCTTACGCGTTGGTGTCATACTTATCTTGGAGTTCATTTTGAAATAATTTCTTTCTAGTCGGGTGACAATTTTTAACAGAAAATTCTTATTATTTATAGACTTTGATTTCTTTCTAGTCGGGTGACAATTTTTACAGAAAATTCTTATTATTTATAGACTTTGATTTCTAGTTGGGTGACTTTGATTTCTTTCTAGTCGGGTGACGATTTAAAGGAAAATTTTTCATATTAATAGACTTCAGGGGGCTGGGCAGGTCCGGGCGTGCCCGGACATGTTCATACACGTTTGCCAACTTTATATTATGAATAATACTTACATTTATACAAACGAGCAAAATCCAGGGACGTAACCAGGATGTTATTTTGGGGGTGTCTGAACAGTTTTGGGGGTCTCAGATGGTAAAAAAACGACCTTCAACATAAAGATGTCTTATTTTCCTTTACTCCCCCCCCCTTTGAATTTTTTTGTGACGATTCCATTTTGGGGGGGGGTCAAAAGACCCCACTGACCCCCTCTGGTTACGTCCATGAAATCGCTCAGTGGTTAAGCGGTTAATCTTTAAATGCGCAGGTCGGTGGTTCGATTCCCAGCTCGGGCGACTTTTTTCAAATCTATAAATATAAGCGGGGGTAGCCGAAGGGGGACCCCCGCAAACCACACAGTGGGAATTTCCCCTTCCTGGCCCTGGGCCCCTGGCCCTGGGAGGGTGTGCGGCGGCGGGCAGGGCTGGGCATGTTCGCTCCGCCTATGCTTAAGCACTGTATATGTTATAGCATTGCTACCTAGGGACCCACTGTATACTACTACCAAAAAGACTTCAAAAATTCCCCCGGAGAAATTTTCCACCATTGAATTTTCCCCCTGGGAAATTTTCCCCCATCGAAAAAAGCGGACCCCCGAGAAGAAGGCTCATTGGCCGACCTGTAATGCTTAAGCATAGAGCGGACCCCAAAATGCGATCGCGAGGGGTCTCCTAACTACTCTATAATTGCAATCTATTAGCTTATTGTAGGAGATAGATTTAAAATTTATGACCGAACTTGAATCTGCATTTCATTGTATATCAAATATTTAAAAAATTTTAAATGAGTAAAAGTGTTATGAAGTAACACCATAGTTTCGATGTTCTACAGTAAACCGAGTTATGAGGAGATGTTTGCCATTTTCAAAGCGCATTACTGCATCGAAATTTTAATCCACTTCTGTAGCCTGATTCATCCTGATTGAATTCAAATGAAAACCATAAAGTTAAATGACATAGACTGTTATGATTCAATTCATTTTTTCTAATAATAGCACAAAATATAAAGCCATTCAGAATGCTTATACACACCAAACCGAGAGTGACCAATACAGTTTGCAGAAATAAATCTTGCCTGATCGGCATCAGAGTTAACTTTTATAGGACAAAACAAGGAAATTTAACCCTCAACAATTTAACTTTTCATTCGCAAACCTGAGATAAGTGCTGATATCAAATGCAAATTATATACAACGCACTTAACCCCCAAGGGTAAAATTAAGCCTGGGGTTAAGTCAACCCCAAAGGGTTAAAATTTACCCTTGAAGGTTAAGTTAACCCCTTCATTCGGATACCAGGATAAATTGCTTAAACCTCATATCGACAAAATTTATCGACTTTAACTTTAACCTCGCGTAGCTAAACCCCTTCATTCGGAAACGGGCCCTGAAGTAACTTAATATTGCATTTTTCAACGCAATTTGTTAAGTCGTGTAGCCCTTACGTACTTTGTTTTTATTTTATTCAATGTGTCCAGTTTTATAGGCGGATGAGTCGGCGGAGAAATCTGAGACGACCAGGTTTTTACATTGTCCACTTCATTTTTAACTTCAACAGGTAGATCTAACTCCGCATTGAGTGTAGAAAAATTTGCAGGTATACAGGAAGAAAGTAGCCCTTGTGTCTTAATATACTTCTGTCAAAAAAATTTTTGGGACTAATAACTGGAGTTGCTGACAGATAGAAAGAAGAAAAAACGCGATCAAACTCTGCCTCTACACCCACATTTTTCACTCTTTACACTCCCCCTCGCCAACTAATGCAAAATTAAAAAAAAGGAAAAATGTATCTAGAGAATTTAATTCCGTACAATTCTATTTTATCAAGTTCTTTGAGGCATTTATACAGAGTTGTGTACAAGCTTGGTGAAAAAAACCACCAAAAATCTTTATATGTTATAACATTACGCCAAAACTTTACACACTAATTGCTGATTCGGTATTGAGTGTAAACAAAAATAAAAAAGTCAATATCTGCATTTTGATTGTCTATGTTTTTTAAAAATACGGCACTTCCAAAAAATGTCCTCGTGTTGCTGTATGGGGCCATCGTATGTTGGGGGTACCCAAGTATGTTACAGGTGAGCGCTACACCGCGCTACTGTAACAACGACAGTTACACAGTACGATCGCTATTCGAACATTTTATTATTAAAATCGCGAAAGCCAGTCGATTACAGCGTTATATTATATAGGATTTTCATAACTACTCGAGTAGCCACCCTAGTGATGCGCTAGTTATACCTTCAGTTCTCATTTAATCCCCATCTTTCAATTCAAAATCCTTTTAGGTACTTGTCCGGTAAAGCAGAGTTACGTTTATGTTAACATCAGTAAGTTAATTGTTTTAATTACCGCTGTAAATATCTTGATCTTATGACTTGGTGAAAAGTTATTTCATTCGTTGTTTAATTTGTTTAGGATGATGAGTAGACATTTCTACTGTAACTATTCGTATGTAGAGAGTAGTCAGTCGGGTTTTTCAACGGTTGTGTGCGTTACCGAATTGGAGCGCCTTTTTCTTTATTTGTTTTTGTGCCGGCTTGTAGCCGCGCCATTGTTTTATTCGCGTTAGTAAAATTGGAGAAAATACCTCCCGGTGACTGATAACATATAACGAGGGAAGTTCGGGCCGCCACGACGATAATTATTTTATTTTATTTCGACCAAACTTGGAAGGTAAACAATTTCGTGTCATATCTTTAGCTTATCTTTGGAAATTTCCTTATCTCCTTCTCAACCGAAAAATTAACAATAAACACATTTAATCTATGATGACTGTCCAGTTGAGAGCTTGCTGTTGTTGTGTTCAAAATTTGGAGTGCTACACAATTTAGGAACCAAAATATTTATGGACCTGTTGATATTGGAAAACCAGTTAATTAATCAATTTGATTTGTGGGTTGAGATAGGCCAACTGGCCTCGCGAGCATTCCGGGATTAGGTAGGTACTTAAGGCTAGGAATTAGGGCTTAGCTGCTGAGACTCCCGACGAGAAGCGGTCAGCAACATTAGGTCCACCGAGGGAGTCAAAGCTGTAGGTCAAGGGCCGTTAAACCTGGCCAGCGCTGAGAGCAGCGTAGGTGCCTAAGTAACTCCCGAAGGCAAATACAGGCCCGTGCCCGTATCGCTTTAGTAGATACGGACCCCTTGTATTTACACTACATACATATGATGAATGCTATCAAAGTTAGATAGTATTGCGTGTAACGGAAATTGAGGGAGACGACTGGCGGACCAGATAGTGCGAGGAGACTGGCGAACCAGACAGTGAGAGGTGGGTCTGAAAAACGCCTTCTGCCAATGGCTGAATTGTTTCTTTCGAATCGTATGATATAGGTACATATGTAAAAAAGTTTCAAAAATTTGAAACAGACTATAGTTGGATTCCATCATTGTAATTCATAGAAATCTATGCATGTAGCAGCTGGCACGCGACCCTGCCCATATTTTTTACAGTAAACCTTCAATGCATGCAATAATGTCGCACAAGGGAAGAATAAATGTAGGTTGCCAAATGTAATAGCCAGGCTCTTTTTGAAAAAGATTTCAATTTTTAATCCCGACAGTCACAGTATTTTTGAATCGTCGGATGGGTACACGTCAAAACACTTATTTTGATAGGTACTGCACGGAACTCGTTCTTTCTAGAACGTGATAACTTTTGAAAAATCCGTGAAAATATGTAAAATTTATAAAAAAGTTTAGGTTTGATACAGTGTTGCCGTTTAAAAATAGAAAAAGTCACCCAGTGAGTCAAGGTAGGTCTCATATTGAAAATAACTCCTTATTTATTCTTTTGGAGCCCCCTGAATTACTTCGGAGTCAAAAAAAGTCTTGAAAACTAACAATAATGTACGTAGGTTAGAAATCTGTCACATATACAGATACTTAAGCGATTACTGTAAGAAAAAGCGAGGCGGACGAAGAAGAGGCACTGATTATTGGCCAATGTTGGCCCCAAATTTTTCGTTAAAGGCCAATGTTGTCGCCAATAATGCGTGCATTAGGGGCCAATTTTTGCAAGATTTAAAATTCTTAAAAACCTTCACATCCGTGGGATTCGAACCCCATACTTTCATGTTAAAATACCCCCCCCAGAAATCAGGGCACTTATTCAGTTTAGGAGGTACAGGTTTTTTGTCTGTTTTTCGAATTTTCAGTGATAGAGGACCTAGTCTAGGCATGTTTAACATGCTGATCACGAATTTGATAATGATTTTTCACGAAAATATCAATTAATGACAAGCGTAGTTAAAGAAACGCTGGTTAATTTCGATAAAGATTGAAAGGTATTCGTGATGTTTTGCTGGTTTACCAGCTGATTAGGCTTAGGCTTAGTATCATGGACTGACCGAAATGTTGGTGCCAGTGTTTAAAATAAGCCTGAGTAATGGGATGCGACGAGCGGAGCGAGCGAAGCGAGCGACGCGAGTTGCATCCCATTACTTAGGCTTATTTTAAACGCTGGCACCAACGTTTTGGTCAGTCACATGAATCTACTGGAAAAATTTTGGCATTTTTGTGAAAAATCATTATAAAATTCGTGATCAGCGTGTTTAACATACCTATAATAGGTTTTCTGTGTTGTAAAAATTCGCGAAAAACAGTCAAAAAACCCTGTACCTCCTAAACTGAATAAGTGCCGAAATCAGAATACCCCCAGAATTCAATTTTTTGAATATTTTTTTCGTTCTTTTCGCAATTTTTTGATGCCAATGGATAGTGCTTGATGAGAAACGTCGAAAAATGGTATTTTTATCGCCATACTACCATTTTTAAGGCCATTTTTTGACCTTCAAAAAATCTTGCACCCTCCAGAATTTTCTTGCTGCCCACGTATGATGTACGTACATCTGTGCATAAATATTCTAATGCCATGTCAGTATGCGATTTCAAATAGCTAGGTAGAGGTTACCTACCTATGTAGCAGGACAGTAGAGTACGTTCAAAGGTACCTACGCAACTATAGTGTGTTTCATTTGATCGAGGGTTTTTTGAAAAGTTTAAAGTGGCTACAAAAGTGTTTTTTACTAATGCGACAGCAAATAGGTATATTCTACAGAATATTGAGTTGCATTATGATCTTTGATACTGTTAAGAGGCAAGACTGCATCATATAGGTATGTACTTATAGGTCACTTTTGTAGCCTGGTTAATGCGGACTAAATTCAGCGGGAAAGCTTTCTAATAAACGAAACAGACTATACTTAATTCTGGTCATACAGATTCGGTGTGTGATATCTTACGCTTTACGGTAGGTTAAAATTCTCTTTAGCATTTACTTGAATGTTAATAGTGTTTTTACAGCAGGTTCTAATTTTTCTACATAATATATTTATCATTATTTACAGTACTTCTAATACATAATGTGTGTTCTTCACTTTTAAGAGATAGCATTAGTATTATTCTTCTGATTTCTGATCACAATTTTGGTATGGCGCATTGTGCGTGCGTGAGTTTACCAACACGAATGTGCGGGGTTCAGAAACTCACGGTTGCGAGAAGCTTTTTAAGATTTTTAAATCTTGCAAATATTGGCCCCTAAGCACTCGTTATTGGCCAATATTGGCCTTTAACGAAAAATTTGGGGCCAACATTAACCAAAGAAAATTCGGCATTTGTTCAGTTTTGGTGGCACTGCACCGTTTTCCCAATGAATGCGCTAAATATTGGGGCTTACTTGCCCAGGGACCACCGTTTTTTCCTAGCGATTTGGTTCATGATATAAACCATTGCCATAATTTTTCCACAATTTAAATTTTTATTTACATTTGGGGGGGGGTCTAAAAATGTTCAAAAATTGAGCGCTTATTTTGAAAAAACCGATTTTTTGCAGAAAGTCCATCCTACATATGGCGGACCCAAAACGAGTTTTTGAACATTTTGTTGTTGTAAATTTTATGTACTGCAATGAATATAACGACCCCAGAACTTTTCCGCATCTCAAAATTTTGGTTCACAAAAACCCCTAAATATGGAAAAAACAGTGCGGCTAAAGTTAAAAATATGGTACTTTTAGAAAAGGAGCAAAACAAATACGGAATGCCAAAATTTTTGTGCCAAACTGGCAGAACATGATAAATTAAAGTGCGGAAAAAATTGGAATATATTCGTTATTACTGATTTTTCAATTTCTTACAAAACAGCAGTTTTTCGGGTTTCTAATCATCACGAGCATTGCTAGAAACCCAAAACTGGCTGCAGAAGCCAGTTTTTCATATGCAAATTAGCCTAATTAGCATAGTATGCAAATTAGCCTAATTAGCATATTGCAAACTTGCTGCATGGCAAGTCTTGGGTTCATCGCGCTGCTCATGATGATTAGAAGCCCAAAAAGTGCTGTTTGAGGCTTCAGATTGGTGTCAGGGGATGATCTAAGCCTAAGCCAAAGATGGGGCAAAAATTGCTTCGCTCACTTTGCTCGCTCTGCAATTTTCGTCCCATCTGACTCAGGCTTACATCATCCCCTGGCACCAATTTGAAGGCACATAACTAAGCCTAAGCCTAAGCCAGTGCTAAGCTCAACTTAATGATCAGAAAACATGTTGTTTACACCACTCACTATTCTAATCCTCCAGTTCGTCGGGCCTTTGTCACAATTATCAATTAGCGAAGTGCGATTGGAGCATTAAGATGAGTGAAAATCAGTAGTAGTATAGAATTTTGGGCGTGGAAGAAAAACCGGAACGTTCTAGCTGCTAATCTGTTGAAAATATGATATAGATAAGTGGTGGCAGAATTAGTGGAATCAGCCAAAATTGACGAATCCAATGACTTTCTATATGGGTATACTCGAATTCTCAAAGAATGCATGCTGGCAAAAGCACACTCAAACTCATCCCGGCTGTCGGTGCCTTCCACTTCTTCACCACATAGCAATTCCTTACAGATTCACCTGTCAGTATGTACATTGAATAAAATTTAACAATGCGTGCGGGAGCATTGCATCTTCCTTTTATAGGTAATTTTTCCTGTCGTTGCTAGAAAATTTAGCGCGAACCAATTTGATTTGCTGATGACGGATTTTGCAGAAGTCAGTAAAAAAACAAAGATTTGCGCTCTTTCCTACCAATCGCACGTCAGCCTCTTAAATGTTGTCCAATCCAATTGTCGCCTGTAGTGAATATAGAAAGTGGTTCGATTTCTGTGATTCAGTAATTTTTGTGATTAGATAATTTTCATAAAGGATGGTACTTGATCATATGCAATAAGGCTTTACTAACAACAGTAAAATGACCAAACTTGTTTTAAACAGATTTTCACTAATATCATATTATGTCGTTTCTATCAGTACGTTACTCACTAATGTTTATGTACGTTCTACATCCACAGTACCAATCATTTTGGATCATGTAATAGTCTGTTTCATTGAACTTTGAATGTCCCTTACTTATCTAGACACACCTAATGGTGTTGAAAATTACCTCCATCATAATTTTATGTAAATGTCCTTTAAACTAATGCGGTAAACGTGATATTCTACAGTATAATGAGTTACAAGGAGTCAAACACATCCGCCTAATGGTGTTATCAATTACCTACTTCATGATTATATGTAAATGTCCTTTAAACTCATGCAATTAATGTGATATTCTACAGTATAATGAGTTACAAGCAGTCAAACACATCCACATGTCTATTTTTATTCCGTATAGTCTGTTTCATTGTTTTTGAACGTCCGACATTTACCCGAACACACCTAATGGGGGTAAAAATTACATACTCCCTGATTCTATGTAAATGTCCTTTACACTAATGCGGTAAACGTGATATGTTACAGTATAATGAGTTACAAGGAGTCAAACACATCCGATTAATGGTGTTATCAATTACCTACTTCATGATTATATGTAAATGTCCTTTAAACTCATGCAGTTAACGTGATATTCTACAGTATAATGAGTTACAAGCATTCAAACACATCCGCATGTCTGTTTTTATTCCATATAGTCTGTTTCATTGTTCTTTCAACGTCCCACATTTACCCAAACACACCTAATGGGGGGGTAAAAATTACCTACTTCCTGATTCTACATAAATGTCCTTTACACTAATGCGGTAAACGTGATATGTTACAGTATAATGAGTTACAAGGAGTCAAACACATCACATGTTTCTTTATTATTCTAAATAAACTTATCACATGACTAATTGGTTCAGGATCACTTCACTCTTTCACTAGTCCTGCTTCCCCTTTCCTCTGTCATATTTCCATCAGCTTTGCAGCTTGAATGCTCCAGTTTTCTTTCCGCAGCTGCCACTTGGCTGGTCTTTGTTTGTTCTAACACCTCTATCATTCTCCTATCGCGGTTTGCGGATTCCGAAACTCAGTTATGTCGAATGATACCCAAAAAATTTGTTGAAAATCTGAGCCATACTTGCAAAGTTGCAGGCAACTGTCAATTTGAGTGTTGGTTGAAACGATTAAAGGGCTCAATCCAAGGACTTACACATTTGTCAGAAATAAATAATATGGGCTGAAATTATGGAAGGAAGCTTAGCAATGAAGGAGAAAAAAGAAAAAAGGCACGGAAGTTTGAAATTTAAAAAAAAAACTTTTAAAAAATTTTCATTTTTTTGCATGCTTTTTCAGTTTTATTCGATAAGATATAGGAAAATCTAAGTTTTTGCGTCTAATATACTTAGGCTTAGGCTTAGTATATCTGAAAAGATGTTTTAAGCTGCTTAGGTCGAGGTCGCTCCCGCTCAGGTCAATGTATAGATGCTTAGGTCGATGTATAGATGCTTACATCGATGTATAGAGGCTTAGGTCGATGTATAGATGCTTAGCACACATTTCCATAGGGGGTGAGGGGGTATTACCCCCACCTCAGGGTCCGAGACTTGAATCACTGTCAGACGATTTTGAGCTATCAAACATTTTTTGCATGATTTTTGGGTACAAAAGTAGCGAAGATATGAAAATTTTTGGCGCTTTGCGCCGACTAATACATTTCTGTTTTTTACCCATAAAATATCTAGAATGAACTTAAAATGATGTGAAGAGTCAAAATTTTCGATGAATTCTTGTATTTTTTACTCACAAGAGTGACAAAACTAGGCAGAATGGGACAAAAAGTAGTCAAAAATGCAGTTTTTCACATTGAAACATGCTATATAGGAAGTTTTAGCCATTTTTCATATTTGAATTGCAAAAAAGGCTAGACTCATAATTTGGTGGTCCTATATTTTAGGATTTCACACCCATAGTTTCCCAAGGTCGAAAGTCCAGGGGGGGGTGAAATCCCAAAATTTAGGGCCACTAAATTAAAGTCTAGCCTTTTTTGCAGGTCAAATATGAGAAATGGCTGAAACGTCCTATATAGCATGTTTTAATGTAAAGAAACTGCATTTTTAACTACTTTTGTACCATTCTGACTAGTTTCGTTGCTTTTGTAAGTAAAAAACAAGAATTTATCAAAAATTTAGACGTTTCGGATCATTTCAAGTTCATTCTAGGTATTTTATGGGTAAACAAAACAGAAATGTATTAGTCGGCGCAAAGCGCCAAATAAATTTTAGTATCTTCGCTGCTTTTATACTCAAAAATCATGCAGAAAATGTTTGATAGCTCAAAATCATCCGACAGTGATTCAAGTTTCGTACCCTGAGGTGGGGAATACCTTCCCCCTCACCCCCTACGGGAATGTATGCACCCCCTGAATCTCGACCGTGGGAAACTATGATGCTTAGGTCTATGTATAGATGCTTATGTAGATGTATAGATGCGTAGGTCAATGTATAGATGCTTATATCGACGTGAATTGGGTATTTACATGTGATTCTACATTCAGCTGTTTGAATCTTCAAATACTTAGGTCGAGTAGATCATACCTGGGGAATGGATCTTGGTTCTGTGGGTACCGGAACCACTTTTGCTGAGGTTGGTTGGTTGGTCAATGAAGAGGTTGATTGTGAGAAGGTTGACATAAGGGCAGGCCCATATCCTTGATTTTATATAGAGGAAAGCGAAAATTTAGAATCCAGATATCTCGAGAACCAAAAGGAGATAGACAAAAATAAAGGCAGTTTTGAGCGTATCTCGGCAAGCTCAATATAACGATGAAGAAAATTTTTAAATAATTCTAACTTTATTTTATATTGATCCCTATGCAACAAATTTATTGAGTGATCTCTCATCATTCAATAGACGAATAATTTCTCAGCTTCTATCTTGTATTTAATTCTTGTCCTTTACAAAGGCAAACAATACAGAAACAATTCGGCGCAAAGCGCCAAAAGAAATTTGACATCTTTTACATGTCTATATCGAATTTGAACGGTCTTGTGCAGGCTCGAAGACAGAAAATTTAGATAAGCAATAACTCCGATGCGAAGCGCTGGAAAAAAATTTCGTGATGCGGCACTTAGCGCCGGAAAAAATTGACATGCTATCCATGGCTAACTCGAATTTTAGCGATTTATGAGCGGTTTAGAAAACAAAGCTATGCATGAGCGAAGCAGTAAATGTGAAGCATGCTAATTGGCGAAAATTTTGCGTTTACTGGCTCGAAGTACGCTAAAAACCTGTTTCAGCGATGTTTCAGACAGAATTCTTTCAAAATTTTTTAGCGAATCCTAAAAGCGTGATCGAACAGTGCATAGAATATGAACATTGAAAGAACACAACACATGATCTTGTTTGTCCTAAGCCCAGAGGAAAACAGTAATTAGCGTATCTCGTGTTATTCAGCAATTTAACATTATGACTTTCTTTCACTAGGGGATCCTGGAAAAATTTTTCTCAGGGGCGGTCCGAAAATTTGAAGTCAGATATCTCGAGAACCATTAGGAGATAAGTGAAAATAATGGCAATTTTGAGCGTATCTCGGTAGCTCTAAACGATGGTGAAGACAAATTTTAAACTAAAATTTCAAAAATTTTTAACCTCACTCAATATTGATATGCAGGACATTAATCATTTAAGCTATCTGCACAACCAATTGCTTATAATGCAATTCATGAGTGATTTATTATCTCCTGTCTTTGTATATAATCATTGTGCTTTACAGAGAAAGGTTATACAGATAATAAATCATTCGGCGCGAAGCGCCAAAAAATTGACATATTCTGCAAGTCAAGCTCAAATCTGAGCGGTTTGAGCGGGTTATAAGCATACGTGGGCAGCAAGAAAATTCTGGGGGGGGTGCAAGATTTTTTTGAAGGTCAAAAAATGGCCTTAAAAATGGTGGTATGGCGATAAAAACACCATTTTTCGACGTTTCTCATCAAGCACTATCCATTGGCATCAAAAAATTGCGAAAAAAACGAAAAAAATTTTCAAAAATTGAATTCTGGGGGGGGTATTTTGATTTCTGGGAGGGTATTTTGGTTTCTGGGGGTGCATACCCCCAAACCCCACGCCCAGGTGTGGTTATAAGACAAGAAACATAGATGAACAATAAATCCGGCGCGAAGCGCCGGAAAAGAATTTCATGTTTTTTATGTCATAACTTAACTTTGAGCTGTTTTGAGTGAGCTAAAAGGCAAAAATATAGCTGAATAAAGAATCCAGCGCACAGCACTGGAACGAAATTGACATGCTCTCTATGTCTAAATCAGATTTGAGCGATTTTGAGCGTTTAGAGGACACAGCCATACATAAACAATACATAAATCCAACGCGAAGCGCCGGAAAATGTTAAGTCTGCATAATTCAAAAGATGCTAAAAACCTATATTGGCGGTGTTTTAAAAATGTTTAACTAATTTTCTATGTTTCCCTCTCAGAGACCCTTTGTAGAAACAAAATTTATTTTCCATTTCGGAGATGGGGTGGTCCTGCCCAACAAGCCCAACGATCACACATTTACATTACCCGACTATGCCTTGGACACAAAAAATGCAAGAAACATCCTCGCTTTTACAGCTGAAGGATCTGGGGACGCGCTCAAATGCTCCCAGCGGGACCCAAGGCGGAGCCCCAGAAAATTTTATGAAATAAAATTTTGAAATGAACGTTAAAACTGTCACAAAATCGGCCCAATTCTGGTTCTGAACTCAGCCTAAAAACACTTAACCAGCCTTTTCATACTTACGATACCATTACAAACTCTTGCTTTGAAATGCGTACTGAACTGAAAAACGAAACAAAACGAAAAATTGCCAATAAGTGACAACACCTTTAACACGATGTCCAACCAGCGTTGAGTTTCAGCCGATAAATAGTATAGTACATCAAATCAGTGAAGCACTGTAATGTTTTGACTGCTTCAAACACAATGTTGGAACACTAAAACGGAAACTAATGACGAATCGGCGCAAAGCAGCCGGAAATTTTTGACGTTTTGGCGTTTTTAGCTAAATTTTGGGCGCATTCCAACGTAAATCTGCTGCTCAAAAAAATTTTCAAAAGGGGTTTGGGGCGGCCGGCTGCTCCCCGCCTCCCTCTAGATCCGCACCTGTTTCTTTGATAGTCATGGAAAATCAGATACACCCGTAGCTTCTAGTTATTGCGTTTTTCTGGATTACTTCTGTGGCTCGAGGTGATGAAGTACAATTTTGGGATCTCTACTCTTTTACTCAGTTATGTAGCTCCTTTAGGATACACACAATGTAAAGACGCCGTATATTCAGCGCAAAGCGCCAGAAAATTTTGATATTATTATCCAAAGCCCGGCTCAATTTTGCTGTTTTCTGGAGATCAGAAATGGAAGAAATAAATCTGGCAAGGATGCGCCAGAAGATTAGGATATTTTTTATCATTCTAAGGACAACTTTGAACCTTTCTAAAGTTTAGTGATGCAAAAAGTATATCTGGCGCGAAGCGCCAGGAAATTTTGGTGTCTTTATCATTTTATCATTTTGATATCGCATCGCATCTTTTTTAGGATAAAAATTTCAAAAAAAATTTGTATGCCTATGCTATCTGAAAATAGCTTTTAGATTTAACTGATGGCGTGGAGTGCTGAAAAATGGGTATTCTTTGCTAGCAACGTACAAAACCGATAGTTTCAGAAATAAAATTCTGAAAAAATTCAGGATAAATTCTCCCTCAATACGGGCCTGCGCACAAGTAGTACTGCACACTTTACAAATTTTACTACCCGGGTACCCGGCTATTTCATTACCCGGGTACGCAGGTATATCCGGGTAGGACCATAGATGGAAGAGAATGCAGTGAACATCGTTCATTTACGGTTGACAGTGAAATCTAGGCCAAAGTGATATCTAAGCAGATGAATTATTGAAAAATTAATGCAACATTAAATAGAATCGAGGCTTTAATCTGAAGAATCCGTATGCATTTAATGAAATTTAGGTCATTTTCATAATTCAAAGCAAAAAATTGTGAAGCAGGTCTTGTATCTGCATAGCGTCATTAAATCATTTGAAGCAGGAAAACACATTGACGGAAAGTAATTTTCAAATCGACAGGAAATGAAAATTTATTCAAAAACAAGTTCATCTGGAGCTGACTGCAGAGGCATAGCCAGGATTTTGGTTCGGGGGGCATGAACAAAAATTTTTTAAGACTACTTTTGCATTGAATGCCAGTAACGTTATGTATAGTAAAACTGAGTTTTTCGACCTTTAGTAGTGTAGCCTAGCTAATTTATGGGTTTCTGATGATCAATAATGTAAAGCGGTGCGAAGTGCCGAAAATTTTTGGAATTTCTACCGTTTCCATATAGAATTTACGGCCTTTCTATTGTCAAACAGTTCGGAATTCATAAGTGGGGCAAAGTGCCAAGAAATTTAGTCATTTTTTACCGCCCTAACATTTTGTAGCTCTGTGAACTTATAGTCTGACAGAGCAGAAAAATTATCAAATTGGTACAAAACAG
>JAVLUZ010000165.1:1616074-1683574 GCA_036768485.1 Mermis nigrescens | reverse complement strand
TGGTTGGTTGGTTGGTTGGTTAGTTGGTTAATGGGTTGGCCATTTAGTCGGTTGGTTGGTTGGCCATTTAGTTGGTTGGTTAGCTGGTTGGTTGGTTGATCGGTTGGTTGATTGGTAGGTAGGTTGGTTGGTTGGTTGGTTGGTTGGTTGGTTGGTTGGTTGGTTGGTTGGTTGGTTGGTTGGTTGGTTGGTTGGTTGGTTGGTTGGTTGGTTGGTTGGTTGGTTGGTTGGTTGGTTGGTTGGTTGGTTGGTTGGTTGGTAGGTAGGTTGGTAGGTTGCTTGGTTGGTATGTTAGGTTGGTTGGTTGGTTGGTTAGTTGGTTGGTTGATTGGTTAGCTGGTTGGTTGGTTGGCCATTTACTTGGTTGATTGGTTGGTTGATTAGTAGGTTGGTTGATTGGTTGATTGATAGGTTGGTTGGTTGGTTGGCTGGTTGGTTAGTTGGTTAATGGGTTGGCCATTTAGTTATTTGGTTGGTTGGCCATTTAGTTGGTTGGTTAGCTGGTTGGTTGGTTGGTTGGTGGATTGGCTGGTTGATAGGTAGGTAGGTTGGTTGGTTAGTTGGTTGATTGGTTGGCCATTTAGTTGGTTGGTTAGCTGGTTGGTTGGTTGGCCATTTAGTTGGCTGGTTAGCTGGTTGGTTGATTGGTTGGTTGATTGGTAGGTTGGTTGGTTGGTAGGTTGGTAGGTTGCTTGGTTGGTTGTTTGGTTGTTAGGTTGGTTGGTTGGTTGGTTGGTTAGGTTGGTTGGTAGGTTGGTTGGTGGGTTGGTTGATAGGTAGGTTGGTTGGTTAGTTGATTGGTTGGTTAGTTAGTTGGTTGGTTAGTTGATTGGCCAGCTAGTTGGTTGATTGGTTGGCCTCTTGGTTGACTGATTGATTGATTTTGCTTGATTATTCATTATCTCTCAATCTTTCCTTATCTTTCTTTTTCACTACTATTCCAATTTAGACCTTAATTTTCTGTGGCCACCGGCCAGAGGTTCTGTGGGTACCGGGTGGCCACAGGGTGGACACAGTGGACGGTATTCCCCACCTATGGAGTAGATGCTTGCGTAGGTCGAGAAGAGGCTAATTAACAAAATCCATAGCATTTGTAATATTGATCATAGACGGATGATTATTCTTTTTCGTGCTTTCTTTCAACGTGTTCTAAGTACTGAGCAAAAAAAATCCGCTCTTCTGAAGTTTATTTCATAGTATCCTGAAAGTACCATCTTTTTAACTTACTCCAAACAGTGCCAGGGGCCAGCTAGCCCCATGGCTAAGTTATAACTGGGGCCGACTTACCCCATTTTCATATGAAAGTTTTTCAAAGGTCAAAAAATGGTCTTAAAAATGGTGGTATAGCGAAAAAACACCATTTTTAAGCATTTCGCATCGAGCACTATTGGCATCGAAAATTGCGAGAAAAACAAAAAATTCTCAAAAATTGAATTTTGGGGGTATTTGATTTTTTTCCTAAAAGGAAAAAAACGAATTGTTTTGGGGCTTGCGACAGATATTATTCCCGTTTTGATTATCTTCAGAAAGCTACAAAATTGATTCAAAGTGAGAAAAATGTAGAAGATTTATGCACTTCGCGCCGGATTTATATTGTATGTATGTTTTTTGCATTGATTGTCCTCAAAAAGGGTGCAAAATTGTGCTAAAAGTGTAAAAATGACAAAGATTTTTGCCGAATCACCTAATTTTTACATGCTACCATCAAAAGTTGTAGAAGTGATCCAGAAAGGCGCATTATATAAATTTTCTCAGTTTTTAACGATTTCCCAGGGCTGCATTACACGTTAAACTGAAACTCGTGTATGCAGCTAATTGTGTATGAGTAATATGTACACTAATATACGAATAAATCTCATGCAACAGCCATCTGTACCGTAATGTCACATGCTAGAAATATCTTGTGAAATATCTGATACATTGGAGTTGAACCCCACACATGCACATAGGGGGGGGGGGTGAGGGGGGTATTACCCCCTGAGGGGTCAGCTAGACCGGTACTGTCCGGCGATTTTGAGCAAACAGGTCTTGTTCTGCATCATTTTTGACATAAAAATCAGTAAAAATGTCAAAATTTTTCCGGCGCTTTGCGCCAGATTAGTACTTTTAAGTACTTTTTACTCAAAAAGCGCCCAAAATTGATAAATTTTTGCATTTTTTAGTGTTAAAAGTGATATAATGCAGTCAAAATGGACTAAAAATGCTTTTAAAATGTGTTATTACCACGAAAAAACGTTTTATAAGCTATTTTGACCATTTTGATCATTAAAACAGCAAACAAATCGTGAACGTTAAATTTACTCTTTTAGATTTTTGGCATTTCACCCCCCCCCTGCCGACCCTGACCTTGTGCACCTATGTTGAACCCGGACCCGACTTTCTCGGACCCGGACCCGACTTTCTTGGGATTTTGGACCCGGACCCAAGTTTTTGAAAAAAGTGGACCCAGCACACCCCTAAAAACGCCTAAATATGACCAAAAATTCGATTTTTCCCGGAAATTAAGGGAAAGGGGTCAAAAATTTTCTGGCTTTGGGGATGGGGGATGCCCGTCTTTGGGTGGGGGATCCTCATTCGTATTTTACATGTGTGGCTATAAGACACAGGTAGATCTCGGGCCCAAGGGAGTGTCTTATATCCGAGTGCGACTGTATTATGTTTTGTTTAGGTCTATTCGAACTTGGCCGTGTCGTCGTTACGCTTATTAATTGCATAAGAACTGTAGCCAATATGCTTTTAAAAACTCGCATGGTTTCAGCTATTAATGTGTAAGTTTGATAATGACTAAGTGTCGACAGGACTGAAATTCCTAGAGATTGTCCCAGAGGAGTAAAAAAATTTTAAAGGTCCAGGAGAGTTTCGAAAATTGATGAGGGTAGGGCCTAAAAACACTATTTTCGGGGTCTACAATGTTTTGGCGCCGCCGTTTTGGCGCCAGCAATTTATAAATTATTCTAATTAAATCAATTTTGAAGCAATTTTAAAATAAATTATATATTCGAAAAGCAGGTTCTACAAGCTACAAAATAGCATATTCTTCTTTTCGATTTGATGAGTGTCTATTTGTGTACGACTAAAAAACTGTAGAAAATCCAGTGCATTTTTAGATGCGTTTAATTGATCCACAAAATTCAAAGAAATTCTAAAAGTAATTTATACCATCACGTAGAGGATTAAATGGGCTTTCAGAATCTGTATTATACTTAATTAATAATATTAACAAAGAGTGTGGTGCCAAAACGTCCCATTCCGCATTTTCGGCGCTTCTCATCAAGCTCTATCTATGCGCATTAAAAATTGTAACGAAAACGAAACGATATTGAAAGTTTTATTCCAAGGGTATGGGGTTTTTATTGTCGGTGTTCCAAACAATCATAAATTTCCCCACGCCCATATGTGAAAGTAGCTGTATCCAGACATGCACAGCATGGGAATTCTGCGGGGTGAAACCAAATTTTTTTCTAAAGTCGCTTTTTTGGAAAATAAGAATGTCGAAAAATTTCGAGAAAAGTGGGAAAAATCAAGTAAAGTGAACAAAATATATTAAAAAAGTAGTGTATGTGTACGTTCGAAGAGCACTATTTTTTCAATATTGAAAATTCTGAAGGCGTGAAAAAATTTCTAGGGGGATGTACATAACCCATACATGAGCAGCAGCCATATTCTAAGAGGGGTAAGATTGGGCGAAATTACAAAAAATAGCACCAAAAATTCAATCAGATTGTGGGGTGTACCCCCAAGCCCCCACGCCCGTGTGTGGTGAAAGCCCCCTAAGCCCCATCATTATGTATGGCTGTATCGAGTTCTAAAATGTGTTGCATTCTGATTAATCGTCTCCATTAGTCTTAAATTCAGTATACGCCTGTTATACATTTACGTTTCACATAGGGGGGCTAGATGGGTGTATTACCCCTCCTCCACCCCGAAGAGCGAATCGCGTTTGAAAAAACTCAATATTGAGTCATTGCTGGAGATGTAAAGCTCGGAATCAGGGGTGTAATATGGGGTAAAAAACACTTTTTTTGACTTTTCTGATGGATCACTATCTCAAATATTCTGCGGAACAGAAGTCTTTCTTACTCAAACGTACTACAATTCAAGGGCTACAAACTGGCCCAAACCGAATTTCTTTACACTCAATGGGTAGTTGGCTTCAGATTTCTAAAGTTCATAATGTGGTGGATGGTGGAAAAATACGTTTTTGTCCCTTTTTTAAACACCAATTTCACCGTTTAGAAGTCGGAATAAGTTGAATAGGATGAAAATCAAGTACTTACCTTACATAGGGGTATACGTTACAACAAATTGTGTTTATTTTCATCAATATTGAGCTTTTCGGGAGGTGCAAAGTCAAAAATCGGGGCAGTTAAACGTGTTTCTGTCTTGTTTTTTTCTGATAACTTTTCCGCTTATGAGTCTGAAAATGATCAAAAGCCTGTTAATGTACTAGGGTTCAAACGTGACACGTCAGCTAGGCGCGTTTTTTAATAATCGACAGTGGTGTAAAAAGCTTTACATTTAATATTTCTTTGTCTGCAGACCATTCTGGAGAGTCAATTTTTTCATAAATGTTGATCGAAATATCAGAGTAATATCAGAATTACGAATCCGACTAAAATCTTCTTTACACTCAAGGGTTGTGTGAAGTTTACACTAAAAATTAACTTAAGTTCTAGAGCGTTGCGGAAGCTTAATTTTTTCAAAATTCACTATATAAAGTCAGAATTACGGATTTGAATGTTGGTCTTCCCTACACCCAGTAGTTGTGTAATGTCTGCACTATTCATTTATTTTTGATGTGTTAAGTTTACACTACAAATTTATTGTACTTCCAGAGCATTGCAAAGCGTGAATTTTTTCAAAATATGTTCCGAAAGATCAGGATTACGAATGTGACTGTATGTTTTCTTTACACCCAGCAGTTGTGTAAAGTTTACACTGAAAATTAACGTTAGTTTCGAAGCATTGCAAAAACTTGATTTTTTTAATTGTTCCATGTAAGGTTAGAATTAAAAATCTGAATGTTAGTGTTTTCTTTTCACCCAGTGTTTGGGTAAAATTTATGCTGAAAACATTTGATCAGCTTAAATAAGGTAATGTTGTCTTGTTTGAAAAGGATGATGCGGATGTTCAGACTAATACTTTTTCCGCGTTCTTGAACTGCTCTCATTGTTGTGGCATGTTACTGTATGTGTTTACTGAGTTACTTAATCAAATCAAGCTAATTAAAAGTGGGCACTAGCAAATAAAAATGCTCCGATGGAACAAGAAGGACGAATATACTTGGAATTACACCTCATTTGGGACATAAAAGGAGGAGACTACGGAAAAAGTTACCTATGTATGCCTGTGAAAGTTGTAAGAATCCACGAAAAATACGACTTCCGCTGAAAAATGCAAAAAATCTGCGGCTTCTATCAAAGCGCGCCTTCACAAAACGGTGTTCACTGCCTCAGAAAAAAATAAAAATAAGTTTTGATGTGTTTTAATAACCGATTTAGTTTCTTATCAATATTAAATTTTTCTTTCAATATCTGAACAGGATTTAGTTAATCGTCAATGGCTCCATAAATGAATTATGACAACCACACAATCTTGTTAATAGCTGTCTCATAGCAATGCGTGCCATGCTAGCGTAAGGATGCCGATTATGTCGTTTTTTGATTAGTGATTGCTTTTCTTTCAGGAATAAGCTGTTCAATATATATATTTTTACGTCGGAGGTGCAACTTTCTTCTGCAGGCCGCAGACTACGATTTTCTGCGTCTTTCAGCGGAAACAGTATTTTTAGTTGATTCTTACAACTTTCAAAGGCATACATAGGTATCTTCCCTAGTCCCCTCCTTTCATGTCCCTAATGATGCGTGATTCCAAGTATATTCGTCCTTTCTGTTCCATCGGAGCATTTTTCTTTGCTAGTGTATACATACTTTACAATTTTTCTATCCTGCAAACTGCAATGTTTAAATTAAGCAGTAATTCATTTATATTTGCTTAGTTGCTCCTTACAAAAACTGACTGGATTTATAGTTTGAGATGGCCTAATTTCAGCGTGTTTGTTTACTTCACTATTTATTTTATTATTTTGTTTACGTATTGCTTTATTTGGTTTAGCTCGAGCCAGCTTTTTCAATTCTATTGATTTTTCACTTCATATCTATCTTGTAATATTTTAGTTACTTTTTTATTTTTTTATTTTTTATATACATACAGGCCCTAATCCACAATCCGGCCGAGGGGAGGGGCGAATTAAACATAAATTGGTCTATAGATCGGAAAATGCGCCGGGATAGCTCGTAAAAACCGCATTTTCCTACGTTCTTTGACATGCTCTGCCAATTAAGACCAAAAAATTTCTATTTGTCGAAAAAATTTTCGATCACTTAAATGGCTAAAAAAGTTATGGGTCAAGGACATGCAATTTCTCCATCTTTTCGTGCGTTATCTTACCTTTCAAATTTTTTTCGGTCAAGGGGGGGGCGGCCTTTCTCACCCCTTTAAATACGGTCCTGTGTATATACGTATTTTGTGTTATTGCACGCTTAATTTGCAGGTTTGCTCGACGTAAACATACACTTCCAGATCTACCTTACGATTACGATGCTCTGGAACCGGTTATTTCGGCTGAAATTATGAAGTTGCATCATCAAAAGCATCATAATGCTTACGTCACGAATTTAAATATTGCCGAGGAGAAGCTGAACGAAGCTATTGCGAAAAGTATAATTTCTCTACATCAAATCTCAACGGAGTACATATGAATATGCATTGCGCTACTGATAACGAACAAAGCTCCATATAATCGAGCTAGTGAAGTGATAGAAATTAGATGATGGCAACTGATCCCAGAATTGACGATTTTTGTTGTTTCACTGTTGATTTTTGTCGATCGCCGATTTTTTCTGTAGAAGTTGGTAAAAGTTGTTGCCTTTTTAGCCGTTTTAGCTCGTTTTTGGCTCAAAAACACGAATTTCAGGTGCTTCGCTCCATATACACAGTTTTTTGTTCTAGAAAGATTGAGCATTTTCTGAAACGTCAATAACGGTGTTTTTGACCTATACCTATCGTTTTCTTAGCCCAAAAAAGGCACTTTGTAAAAATTTTTCGGGCCTGAATTCCCCCTCCACCTCCTCCTCTGCGCTGCCAGAATTTCTATGCTGTACATGTATGAGTTATTCTCCGAAGTTATCAAAAAAATTGAAATGAATTTCTATGCAATGATGCATCATACACCACATGCGGATTCTGTGGGAGGGAGTGGAAGCAAAAATTTTTAAAGTACTTTTTTGGCTCAAAAAATGAATACGCGTCAAAAACATAATTTTTTTGACGTTTCTGACGATTCTTCATAGACGATAAAAACACGAAAAAGTTTCAAGAAAATTGAATTCAAAAAAGCTTAAATTAGGACGTTGTCTGCGATTTTTTCTAAAATTGTGAATTCTGGGGTTGGAGTGGAAACATTTTTGCGGTGGGGATGAAAAACTTTTTTACGGGGTGAAACCCTCGTATTATGCATGCTAGTACAACACATAGGCTTAGGGTCTGGACCATGCGTGGGCAGCAAGAAAATTCCGGGGGGGGGTGCAAGAATTTTTGAAGGTCAAAAAATGGTCTTAAAAATGATGGTATGGTGATAAAAACACCATTTTTCGACGTTTCTCATCTAGCACTATCCATTGGCATCAAAAAATTACGAAAAAAACGAAAAAAATTTCAAAAATTGAATTCTGGGGGGTATTTTGGTTTCTGGTGGGTGCATACCCTCAAACCCCCCTCCACGCCCAGGAGTGGTCTGGATTCTCTGGAATTAAATTTATGGTGCAATTTTTGAGGATTTGGCCCCGTCGGACCCTCAGAATTTGGTTGCTGCCAATCAGGGGCGAATTTGAGGGGGCGGGGGGCGGCGGCTCCCCTATTGGCCAAGAATATTTGGGGAGACGAAGAATGGATATGCAATTTGCAATGATTTTAGGCCGTCAGTGACCATAATTTCTCAAATTTTTCCGGCAATACGCGCCGGATGATACCTATTAATGACATTTATTTACTTTCTTGGCGACCTGAAAGCCAATTTCTATTCATGTAGGTTTCAAAACAATTTTAACAGCAGAAACAGCTGTTTTTGCATAGTTTTTCTATTATCAATTAAAAATTCCGATGTTTCGCATCAAATGTGTAAATACAGGAAATCAAGCAGTAAATTATGCTCCTTGACGTCTATCCGCCTTAATTTCCAGGCACTTAGCTGGCCGTCCTATTTCGGGAGGACCAAGCCCAAAAAGCCAAAAACAGCACAAAATAATGTTTAAAAAATCCTATTTTTCCTTTATTTCTGAATTTTCAGGGATCCGAACCCTCTCCCTCCCTCCGAGATACGTGCCTGTTAATTTCACAAATTTTCCGGCGCTACGCGCCAGCGTTTTGTTATAGTCAATGAAATTAATGATTTTTTCGCACAAAATTGTCGAAAATTTTAAAGTTTTAAGAAAAAATATTACGTCAAAAGTGATTTTATGTAAAAGTATACAATGTAAAACACCAAAAAACGCTATTTCGCGCGTTAAAGGCAAATTTTTGGACCTATTTTCGACTGTTTTTGAAGAAGTTGGGATGCCGCCCCCTACCTCAGGAAAATCGTAGATTCGCCGCTGCTGCCAATATATGGCTAGTACCATTGAAGGATTTATCATAGTAGGCTCATTGTACGATCATGCCCAATTTTAGATTGTGCTCAAAGCATTATATCGCTAGAACCTGCTCTGCGTTTCAACGGTGGCGGCCACATAAATCACAGCATATTTTGGACCAATCTTGCACCAAAATCTGGTGGACAACCATCCGGTGAGTTTGTCGTTTTTTCTCATTACACACTGTATTGCAAATGACAACCTTGTCACTAGGGGCGTAACGTAACCAGGATTTTATTTCGGGGGGGGCAAATTTTCCAAGTCCTATATTTCGAGAAGCATTAGGAGATACGCGAAAATAATGGCATTTCTGAGCGTTTCTCGACGAGATCTATGTCATGGTGAAGAAAAGAATTTAAAGCAAAATTTTCTTGCTTGATTTTAAACTTAGATATCGAAAATCTATCCTTCAACCTATCTGTGTGACTAATTTCTAAATATAAAATTTAAGCTTGACCTTAAAATATTTCGAAATTCTTGTCTTTTTATTTAATTTTGCGGTTTTGCAAAGAAAACAAATACAGAAGATAATAAATCGGCGCGAAGCGCTTAAAATTTTGAGTTTAGTAGCTTAAAAGGGCAGGCACGTAGCTGGCCGTCCTATTTTGGGAGACCAACATCAATTTTTTGGAGACTAAGCCCAAAAAGGCCAAAAATAGCACAAAATAACGTATGAAAAGTCATATTTTTCCGATTTTTCTGAATTTTCGGGGTTTAAACCCCATTCCCCCAGAGATACTTGTTTGTATAAGTGTGCTAAAAACGCTTAGCTACTTTCCCATTCTTTCCTTTGGGGACCCTTGGGAGAAAAAAGTTTTTTCTCATTTCTGGGGGGCTGCCCCCCTTCGATTTTTTTAAATTTTTTCTTTACCATGGCATGGATCTCGTCGACGAACCCTCAAAAATGCCATTATTTTTGCGTATCTCAAAAGAGTTTCCAAGATGGAGGAAATGAAAAATTTCGCCCTTCCCTCCCCGAAATAGAATCCTGGTTACCAGGCACGTTGTATCTGTGGGGGGGGTTCGAACCCCCAATATTCAGAAAAATCGGAAAATAGGACTTTTTAAACGTTATTTTTTTGCTATTTTTGGCTTTTTTGGGCTTATTGCCCCCAAATTGAGTGTTGATCCCTCCAAATGGGACGGCCAGCTACATAGTGCCTGCTGGTTACGCCCCTGCGTATGCAAGTAATGATTGAATTTCCGAATTAATAATTATATAAATTGGATTTGTGCATTCAGGCAAATTGCTCGAAGCCATCAATCGCCATTTCGACTCGTTCGATAAATTCAAGGCGTTGCTGAGCACTGCAGCGATTGGCGTGCCAGGCTCGGGATGGGCGTGGCTTGGCTATAATTCAAGCAATAAGAGTCTACAGGTCCAGGTTTGCGCCAATCAAGATCCTTTATTGCCGACAACTGGTAATTTATTCTCCGGCTTTCTGTGAATAAATCACTATGAATAGATAACTTCTTACTGTACTAATGATAAATAGTAATTAATATAGGTTTTTGACATATACTTAAGAGGGGATGGGGGATTCCCCACCCAAAGTTGGTCACCTCCAGCCCCGGTCAGAAATTTTTCGACTCCGCCTTCCCCCAATCATGGCGAAAAGTGACATTCTTGGCCATTTTCAAGTGTTTGTTTACCTTTTAACGAAAAATAGAAGTCGTTTAATGCATTCCTACCCAAAAAATGGCCGTGTACCCCCACCAGACACGCACAGCATAGGAATTCTGGGAGGTGAAATTTTTAATATCTCTTTTTGGATTGAAAATCGCGAATACGCGTCAAAAAACGTCTTTTTACGGCGTTTTCGACGATGCTCTGCCTTTCTTACTAGAACAAGAAAATTTTGGGGAAGAAATGAAAAAATTCTAATTAATTGAATAAAATGTGTCAAGAAACGAGTGTATGGCGGAAAATTTGACACTTTTGAGCAAATAGATACCTAAAAACGCCTAAAACAATACTTTTTCTACGAATTTTTTGGGAAACTTTTTAAAAATCGAGAATTCTATGGGGGTGTAAATTTTCCGGGGGGGTTAAAAATTTCCAAGGGGGGGGGTGAAAAATTAATTGGGGACGGGACAACGGTTGAAAACCCACAACTGCCCCCAAGATAATGTATGACTCCACCGAAATTTCTTACAAGACGCCAGGGCGTCTTAAAATGGGCTGGATTGAATTTCAGGTGGTCAGACTTCAAAGGGCCTTATCTGTCACAAAAATTTGTGGTATGGACAAACGACGTTATTTTTCGACGTTTCTCTATCAAAAAGTGGCGAAAAATAAAAAATTTTCTATTTAATTGTGAAGCATATGGTTTTTTTATTTTAGAGGGGAGAGCTCTTGATCCTCAGATCGCCGGGCTTTTAAAGAAGAGCAGTAAGTGCGAAGAGACCTGTTATTAAAAATTGCTTTGTCATTTATTTATTGTTAATAACTTTTTACATACATGGGGTTAATTCTTCGTAAAATGTGAGCCTGGAGCAAGGAACATATTCGCTCCTTCGCCAGCTTGTTTATTTTTTCTATTACCTACTGCTTTAGGGCTAGTTCTACACGTGGGCGTTGGGGGGGGGGGTTGGGGCAGTGATCGACCGGGTACCCGGGCCCGGACCGGGCCCGGCTGAAAACCACCGGGCCTCAACCGGGCCTCAAATAATAATCGTTAATATTTTAAACGTCTACTATTTCAGCTGTTGTCCGTATTTCTTACGAATTTGCTAGCCTTTGATTCTATTTAAATCGATTTACCTTACTTCTGCCCACCTGCTCATTATCATATACTTGTCAACTTCATATGTGCATTCATCTTCTATACAGCGCTTCAATCAGAGGCGTAGCCGGGATTTTTGGTTCGGGGGCATACACAAAAAAATTTTTTAAGACTAATTTTGCATTGAATGTTAGTAACGTTATGTACCTATGATAAAATTGAGTTTTTCGACCTTTAGTAGTGTAGCCTAGCTAATTTATGGGTTTCTGACAATCAGAAATACAAAAATGTTAATCAGCGCTAAACGCCGGAAATTTTTGAAATTTTTACCGTTTTCATGTAGAATTTACGGTCTATTGACAAACAGTTCGGAAATCATAAGAGGCGCAAAGCACCAAGGAATTTAGTAATCTTTCACTGTCCTTAACATTTTGTAGCCTGTGAATACTAATATTCTGTGATATTTTGCCTGATTTAGGCTATTAAACGCAATGCTGAAGCTTTACAAAAAGAAAGAACAATAACCAGCAACGCCATGCGCCGGAAAATTTTGACGTTTTAGCTCTTTAAACACAATTTATACCGCTAAAATCATACAGAACAGACAAATTAATTTCGGCGAACCCTTTTTGCTTTTCGTCCTCGCAAAACTCGCTGCACATGTACAACGAGATTTTACGGCGGGTTGGGGGGCTGCGGTGGCGCGCTCAGTCGCCCCCTAGAAAATTTTGTAAAAAAGCACTTTAATGTTAAATACTATCGCTAAAATTCTCGCAAAATCGGCCAAATCTCGATTTTAAATTAAGCCCAAAACACTTAAAATTGATGAAGTCCTACATTGTACAAGATTTCTGAGCTGAAATGCGCTTTTCGACCTCTGCTAAGTATAAAGCGCAGCAATGGGTGCTGCCAATAAGATATGAAAAAGATGTATCAATAACAATTTTGTTCTTATCGTTTTCAGGTCCATTTGTAGCCTTCTTATTAACAAGATATAATTCAGAAAACAGAAAATGCGCAAAAACATAGAAAATTTGGCCATTCCTTTCATTTAAAATAGGATTGTGTGTCCGGTCCTTGTAAAGAAAGACAAACAAAGCAACAATAAATATAATAAAGACTCGGCGCGAAGCGCAGGAAAATTTCTGACGTTTTTGCCTTTTTGAACTCAATTTTCTGGACACAATTATTACACTCGAAAAATCAACAAAATTTCTATAAAATTCCGGGGGGGCATGTGCTCCCAATGCCCCCTGGCTATGCCTATGGCTTCAATACGTGTCCTATCCTATACACTACACAATTTCAATTGACGTCAATGTACGCTATAGTTTGAGTTCTAAAATCCAAACAGCATATCTTTTATCCGACCATATCATAGTGGCTGTTATGTCTGGATGCATAAATTTAATGCTCAATTTCCTTTTAATATCTACATGAAACCTTGTGCTTTTTCGAACCGTGTTTAGTTGCACGTGCATTTTAATAATGGAATTGCGCGCTATTGTATTAAAAACTTTGTTCTTGCTTGAATAATGCTACCAAAATCCTTGCGAACTACTCAATTTATTTTTAGAAAGATTGAATAATTAACAGAGCTTAGAATTCAAAAATCTTCTTGATACAGCAGTAAGCCTTGCGTTTGACAAATAACAAATGTAAAATCGGTCTAAATATGTATGTTATGCATAACATTATATTGGAAGCAAGGCATGTTGTTAGTTTGTAAGCCCGGGCTCGGGCCCGGTACCAAGCCCGGCAGCAAAGCCCGGGCCCGGGACCGGGCCCGGTATTTTTTGAACCCGGTCGATCACTGGTTTGGGGGCATGCACCCCCCTTAGAAGGCCCAACACTCCCTACCAGGCGCATTGCTGGCCGTCCTATTTTGGGGGACCAACACCAATTTGGCGGGACCAACAAAACTTTTGGGGGGACTAAGCCCAAAAAGGCCAAAAGTAGCACAAAATAACGTTAAGAAAGTTTTATTTTTTCTGATTTTTTTGAATAGGGAGGAGAGTTCCGGACCCCCCTTCCCCCTAGAGCTACGTGTGTGCTCCCCCCGAAACCGAAACACCCATATTTCAGAATTCAATTTTTAAATTTTTTGGTTTTTGTTCGAGATTTGTTGATGCTAATGGATAGTACTCGATTAAAAACGTTGAAAAATGGTGTTTTTAGCCATACCACCAGTATAAGACCATTTGTTGACCTTCTAAAAACCTTGCACACACGCACACGTATACATACACCAGAATTTTGGTGCTGCCCACCTTTGGCTGATTAGGTAGCGTACATGTACTGCATAGGAATTCTTGAGGGTCTCAGCGCCGCAATGGTTTTAAAAAGGGCCTTTTGGGGCTCAAAACCGATGAGTACATGTCAAAAACACTCTTTTTATCATTTTGGACGATTCCCGTTCTTTCTATAATATAAAAAATAAAAATTTTGAAAAAATATCGAAAGAATAATTTGAATTGATTGAACAAAATTTAGTCCGAAAATGAGTATAAGGCGCTAGCGCCAAAAATTTGACTTTTTTGAGTAAGGGTATAGCTAGCTAACAATGTTTAAAACGACATTAGCTACAGTGATCTCTTAGCGATTTACAGTAAATTAGACAGATGGACTTACCGTAGCCTCGGGAAGCTTTTGCTTATAAAGCTCTCGGATAAATGAAACAGACTACCAGACGTGTTCTTGTGTGGTTTTTACCCCCTTCCTTAGAATGGAAAATGGCTCGCCGCAAAATGGTTGCGACCCCCCTAGAATTGTCGATTTTTTTTGTAAAAGTTGTAAAAGTGTGCTTTTTGTAGGCCTTTTTTGCTCACTTTTAGCTGAAAAATCTCAAATGTTTGGTGCTTCGCGCCATATGCACATTTTGTGACTATATTTTGTTCAATTTCCTCATTTTTTCAAAGTTTTTTGATATTACTGTTACGTTCTTATGTCCTAGAGAAAGCGAGCATTGTCTATGTAAAACGTCAAAAAACAGTGTTTTTGACGTGTACCCATAGTTTTTAGCCAAAAAAAGTCAGTTTTCAAAAAAAATTTGAGGTGTGATCTCCCTTAGAATTCCCATGCTTTACATGTATGCAGGCTACAATGTCTTCATTGAGCTTTGTTGTCTGTTTTTATGGCCTATTATATTGGTCACACCTGGGCGTGGGGGTTGGGGTATGCAACCCCCAGAAATCAAAATACCCCCCGCAGAATTCAATTTTTTGAATTTGTTTTCGTTTTTTCGCAATTTTTTGATGCCAATGGATAGCGCTTGATGAGAAACGTCGAAAAATGGTGTTTTTTCGCCATAGCACCAATTTTAAGGCCATTTTTCGAGCTTTGAAAAATCTTGCACCCCTTCCCCAGAATTTTCTTGCTGCCCACGTATGATATTGGTACTGCATTCTGCCAGTGTTCACTGTTGTAAAATCCACTCAGCGCAGGTACACGGATACTTGACCCATCTATAGCTACGCATTTTTGTTAACATCGCGTATGTTCAAACTTCTTCGAAGCTGTTGTTTGCATTTCTTCCAAAAGACAACCAAAAATCATGTATGAATCGCAACTGTCTTTTGCTGCCTTATAAACTAAGGAAAATGTGATCAATAATTAGTTGCGCATAATTGGATTTTGGAAAATAAAAAATTAAAATGAAATTATTTATTACCAGATCAGTATATGTATATTGAAGGTTTGACGCCTCTGCTCGGATTTGACGTTTGGGAGCACGCTTATTATTTGCAATACAAAAACGTGCGTCCCGATTACGTCAAAGCTATTTGGGATGTGATTAATTGGAAAAATGTCGAAGAACGCTATGCTAAAGCATTGAGCGGTTGAACACGCGAAATTGATAGTCGAGTGTGACGCTCTTAAGCCATATTTAACTCGTTTGAGACATTACAAATTTTGTTTACAACATTGTGCGGATTAAGATAGCATTGAAACACTTATTATTTCATCTATCGTCTTTATTCATTAGTATTAAACGTTTGCGTTTACTTGGTAGTGAAAGGTAGCTTTTTGAATATCTGACAAAGCGTCCTTTCATTTTGACTATTGCCTTACCAGCACACGTGACCGTGGGGATTGTAACCCCCAGAAGTTGAAACCCTTCAGATTACTGTAGATCCGCAGAATTCTATTTTATGCAAGATTTTTGGCAATTTCACCCATCCTGACCCCTCAGGAATTTTCTTGCTGCCCCATGTATGCTTACCGAAAGCTGCTATTTCTTAAATGGTATAGATTCCTTATTTCGCGAATTTTCGGATTAATAAAAATAAACAATAAAAATACGTTAAAAGTGTTAAAAAGTTTGGAGTAGCTTTTTTCCTCTCGTCGGTGTCTTCTGATTTTTCGTTAGTTTGCTTAATCCTGCAGTAAGCAGCAGTGCTTTTCAATTTAATGTGATATACTCTTATTGAGTGTGTCGGATCGCACTAGTTTTCATTCTAATTCATGGATAAAACCAAGCAAGAAATCTTACGAATCATAGGTAGCGCTCTAGCGCGTACCTATAATATACTTGGGTACTCCTACCATCGAGGTCCCCCTACAACAACACTGGCATGTTCCTGAGCGGTGCGGATTTCATAAGAGATAGATAATTAAAAGGTTATGCACTCTTTGTAACTACGACAGTTACACGTTACGAACATTATAACATCAGTTCGCCGAAGCCAGCCGACGACATCGTCTTACTGTACCGGATTTATATAACTTTTCGAGTATCCTTCCTTGCGATGTGTTAGCTCGAGGTTATGCCTTCAGTTCTCGATAAATCCCCATTTTTCAATACAAAATTCAATTAGAGTACCTTGTCCGGTATCATAGTTGCGGCGCTGTTAAGCAAGCGTACCTATAATATACTTGGGTACCCCTAACACCGCAAGCCACCCCATACAGCTATAACGGGACACTTCTGGAAGGTGCGGTTTTTTTTTAAAAGAAAGATAATAAAAAAATTCGCTGCCCGTGGTTTTTTGTTTTTTCTTGAAACTCAAAACTCACTGTGTAAAGAAGGTGTAAAGTTTTTGTGTAACGTTATAACAAGGACAAATTTTGGGACATTTATAATGCGGCATGTGGACAACTGAGTATTGATGACTCGAAGAATTGAACAGCATAGGATAATAGAGGGATGAATTCTACAGATGGCGCTTTTTTGTTTTTTGAAATTCGCATTATTTATCGAATGGCAGTGTAAAGAGTGCGAAAATCTGGGGATGAAAAAGCACTTTTTGGTCGAGTTTTCAACCTGCTTATGTCTGATACTAACTCCGGTTATGAGTTTTTTTTGAAATCGTTTTCTGACAGAAATGTAGAGAGGATCAAGGGCTACATTCTGCATATAAGCAAAGTCTTCTAAGCTCTATGGTGAGTTAGATCCTGGGGTTTAGAGTTTACACTCTAGTGGATGGTGTAAAAAACGGATTTTAACTAAGATTTCTCTGCAAAATTTTCCGCTTATGAGTCAGGGTAAATTGAATACAGCAGTAATAAAGTGCCTCTCAGGGGCTACATCGCAGCAAAGTGCATTCAAAAAAACGCAATATTGAGTTATTTATGGGGGTGTAAAGTTCGAAATCAGAGGTAAAAAATGGGCGAAAAAACACGTTTTTTCCGAATTTTGATTAATAAATCATACCAAATAATTTTTGCAAGAGAATTTTGGCACACAGAAATGTACTACGATTTAAAAGCTACAAATTGTACCGAACCGAATTTCTTTAAACTCAATGCGGAGTTCGGTACGGAATTTTAAAGTTTACAGTGTTCTAAATGATGGAAAATACGTTTTTGTTGCGTTTTTGTTCGCTCACTTTCTCCGTCCAGAAGTCGGGATAAGTCCAATAGAATAAAAATAAAGTGCTTTATATCGGGTGCATGTCAAAGCAAATTGTCTATACATTAATATTTAGCGAGTGTAAAGTCAAAAATTTGGTGTTTGAAATGCGTTTCTGTCTTGTTTTTCTGCCTGCTTCTCCGGTTATGAGTCAGGGACACGATTATCAAGTCTAGAAATGGACCAGGAACCAAATTTGATATGCCAGTCTGGCGCATATGTTTACACTCTACAGTGTTGTAAAGTGGTTTACACCTATTGTTAGTTTGCCCATAGAACATTATGGAGACTTAATTTTTTTCATAAATATTAATCGTAATATCGGAACAATATCAAAATTACGAATCTGACCAAAATCTTCTTTACACTAGGTGTTTACATGAAGTTTACACTACGATATGTATTTATCTTCGTTTTTGAGCATTCCAGAAACCTAATTTTTTCCCGGAGTCTAGAAATTTTCAAAGAATCAAATGTGAGACGTCACGTAGGCTCGTTTGTTTACATCCAACAGTGATGTAAAGTAGTTTACACTCATTGTTTATTTGTCCTCAGACCATTGTAGACATGCAATTTTTTCATAAATGTTGATAATAATATCCGAGTAATATCAGATTTACAAATCGGAATAAAATCCTCTTTACACTAGGCGGTTGTGTAAAGTTTACGACTGCTAATTATATCTTCGTTCTAGAGCTTTGCGAAAACCTGAATTTTTAGCCAAAATCTGAAAATTATTGCGCGTTTGTTTACACTCAACAGTGATGTAAAGTGGTTTACATATGTGTCTATTTGTCATTAAACCGTTATGGAGGCGTAATTTTTTCATGAATGCTGAAAAAATCGCTGATCGTAATATCCGAGTAATATCGAATTTACAAATCCGACTAAAATCTTCTTTACACTCGTTGCTAGTGTAAAGTTTACACTATATAATAAGCTTCATTTCTAGAGCCTCACGGTAACTTATTTTTTCTTTAAAGTCGTAAAATATATATGGGAAACAGATGTGATACGTCTGCTAGGGGCGCATGAAGAGTAGTGTAAAGTGATTAACATCTAATGTTAATTTGTTCTTAGAACATTATAGGATGTTTCATTTCTTAATAAATGCTGATCAGTTATATCAGAGCAATATCGAAATTATTAATCCCACTAAAATTCTTTACACTCTTGTGTAAAGTTTAAAATGTAAATTAAGTTGAGCTCTAGAAAGTTTTGGAAGCATATTTCTTTACAGGATGTTCTACGTAACATAAGAATTACTAATCAGAATGTTTGTTTCTTCTACAACTAGTAGCTTTGTAAAGTTTAAACCATTCAATTATTCGAAGAACCGCACAGTAAATGAAATCTAGTATTGTATTTCCAAATCTTGCTAATTAAAAGTGGAGTACTAGCAAAGAAAAATGCTCCGATGGAACAAAAAAGGGGAATATACTTGGGATTGTGAATTATCGAGGATGTTAAAGGAGGGGACTAGGAAAAATCTCCCTATGTTATATGCCAAGAATCGCAAAATATGTAAAAATCAGACTTTCTCTAAACAATGCAAAAAATCGAAGTATATTCTGCGGCCTTTGAAAAATGTAAAAGTTTAGTAAACAATTGCTGTAGACATGTGTAAAAGAGTATCTACATAAGGTCATGTTGCACGTCAGCTTCCGTGTTTCCTACTGCTTTGAACCAACAATATCATCGATTGTCTTGAATGCATCGATATGTACTATTTCATTCAATTCGCTTAGCTACTGCATTGCTAATTCGCTGCTTTTTTCAATCAATTTTTTGGTAATTTGAATATTGCTTGCACTTTGACACTTATAATGGCTGTATCTGCTAAGTGACATGCTTAGTAATAATGAAATACGAACAACTTAATTATGATTTGTTAACAGCATTTCACTTTCAGTCATCAATTATTAAGCAACTCAAAGTTGAATGAAGTCTGCAAAAAGTTGCATTACGTAATATGCTTTTAAGATATTATGTCAATCAGAAAAAATTATTTTAAAATAATACGTTTTTTCAGAGACCGCAGAATATACTTCGATTTTTTGCATTGTTTAGAGAAAGTCTGATTTTTTACATATTTTGCGATTCTTGGCATATAACATAGGGAGATTTTTCCTAGTCCCCTCCTTTTACATCCTCGATAATTCACAATCCCAAGTATATTCCCCTTTTTTGTTCCATCGGAGCATTTTCTTTGCTAGTAGTAGAATACGTATATGTTAACAGCAGTTGTTTACGCAATGTGTTACCGCTGTAAGCTTCTAGAATATTCTATTTCTAAAAGTAATTTTAATCAATGTTAGTTTGTTTTATTGACATCATGTTACTGTAGTCATCTCAGTAGGGGACAGTCAGTCTGAGTTCTGACTTTTTAGCGTCGTTTCGTTTTTAGCTTTAGTGTATTTGCTTTGTGCCGGCTTACAGCCGTGCTTGTACATTCGTGTAATAAAAGTGGAAAATAACCACCCAGGGATAATATATATCGAGGGTTGGTAGGGCGGCTACGACGAAGATTTTATCTTGGATTTTAGCAGTGCTTAGAAGGGTAAATAATTTTTAATCTTATCTTTTACGAAATATTCTCTCATCTTTTTTCAAAACAAAAATAGCTAAAAATATATTTAATATTTTATGATGACTGACTAGTTGAGAGCCCGCTGTTATTGTATTCGAATTTCAAAGTGCTACCCGAATTAGGAACCAAATTATTTTCGTTTTACCCGGACCTCAGAAAATAAGTTAATTAATCAACTTGAGTTGGGTTAGGTCAACTGACCTCGCGTGCATTCCGGGATTTAGGTAGGTACGAGTTATAGGATTTAGGGCGCAGCTGCTGAGATTCCCGTCCCGTGAGGTTTCGGTCCAGCAATATTAGGACCGAGGGAATCGAAGCCGTGGGTCTACAAGGGTCAAAAGCGGTTCCAGAATCGTCCCGTGATTCGACGAACCTGACCAGCGATAAGAGCAGTTAGGTACCTAAGTAAGTCCCGAAGGTAATGTTAGTCTCGCCCGTATCGCTCTAGTAGATACATTGCAGCTCTACATTTACACTTTTTTGTTTTTTCTTTACACTCAATACCCAGTTAGTAATGATTGTAAACGCTTGACGTAATGTTACATAATAAAATGGTTTTTTTACTTTGTACCGTTCACAAATTTTAGCTAATTCAGTTTTGCTTTATGTCTGGTCTGATGTTTTTAAAATTTACATAATTAAGTTAGCTCAAAATCACTGTTTTATTTTTTAAGTTACTTATTCCCGGAGAGGCAGTAGGTATATAGAATGTAAATATCTCGGGTCGACAAACCAAATTTTTGTCTTCTTTACGTCTTGCCAACTTCTCCGGTTATGAGATTGCATGGCCGTGGGGATTTGTACTCCTCTCCCCCAGAAGTTGAAACCGCCGATTACTGTAGACTCCCAGAATTCTAGTAACATTTTTACCTATCCTGACCCCCCCCCCATTTTCTTGCTGTTCGCGTAAATGAGTCGGAAAAAATTTTTTCTGATAGAAATATAGAACGCTCCACGCGTTACACGTTGAATTTATTACACATTTCTACCTTCTTTTATAGTCTGTTCCATTCCAAACGGCCCATTTTCGCTTTACGGCTTATTACTGTAGCAGAATATTTTTGGCTTGAGATTGCTGTGGCAGTTTGCTAGATATGGTGCATCGTGGCGGATCTAGGATTAACCTAAGGAGGGAGCAGTATCCCAACTTTTCCAAACATAGGTCCAAAAATTTGCCCTTAACGCGCGAAATAGTGTTTTTTCGGTGTTTTACATTGTATACTTTTACTTAAAATCACTTTTGGTGCAATATTTTTTCTTAAAATTTTAAAATTTTCGACAATTATCAACGAAAAAATCATTAAATTTCTTTAAGACGTCTAGAAGCATGATTTACTGCTGATTTCCTGTATTTGTAGCATGTGATGCGAAACATCGAAATTTTCAATTGGAAATAGGAGAAAACTATGCAAAAATAGCTCTTTCTACTGTTAGAAATTGTTTTGAGATCCACATGAACAGAAAATGGCTTCTAAGGTCGTCAAGAAAGTATATAAATGACATTAATAGGTATCATCCGGCGGCGCGTAGTGCCGGAAAAATTTGAGAAATTATGGTCACTGACGGCCAAAAATCAATGCAAATTGCATATCCATTCTTTGTCTCGCCAAATATTTTTGGCCAATGGGAGGGGCAGCCGCCCCAACCCCCGCCCCGCCCCTGCACTGCATGCTAAGCAAAGCACTTCAAACATCATAAAGAAGAGTTTAAATTATTCAGCCGCTATGCGAACATAATTGAAGATGCCGTTTAAACAGTGAAAAATCAATACAGTAATAAACTATGCAGGCAAAAATATGCCGTTTTGAATGAAACAGATTATATTTTTTCAATCGCTTATAAATCGAGACTTTAGAAATATTATAAGAACTAGAATAGAAAAACGCTCTGATGGAACAAAAAAGACGAATATACTTATGATTACGGATTACTAATGATGTCAAAAGAAGGGGACTAGGAAAAGCTACCTACACGTGTATGCCTAAAGTCGCAAAATCTGTTGAAATTCAGACTTTCTCTAAGCAATGCAAAAAATCAAAGTAGGTATGTATATTATGAGGCCTTCAGATTGATATAAACTAATCATAAACGATTGAAAAAGTAGCAAGTTGGTTATGCAGAGCTATAAAAAAGTAGATGGAGTAAACTTAGAGCGACTTTGTAAGCCAATTGAATGAATTAGCAAATACGATGCATTCAAGACATTCAAAAAAATCGTTGGTTTAAAGCAGTGGAAACGCGTAGGTACACTTGCATGTCTGCAACGATTGTGTATACTAACCAATTGACGCCAGGTTTGCTTGCTAATGAACGTAATAACAAAATAAAACATCTTTAAATACAATTGCAGTTAGTTTTCTGTCAATCATGACGAGAAGCAAGTCAAGGTTCCAACTTGCAAGCAGTTTACAAGTATGATTTGCTGTTCGATAAACTTTCATTGTTTGACTTCGCAAGCATTTTCGTCATCTATTCTTAAATTCGACTTTAATTAAGTTATGTAGGTACCCCGACTTCAAGTAGGCTGCCGTAATTTTATACCAAGTACAACTTTGATAAGTGAAAAAGTGTACATTTTTTTAAATTAAAATTATTAGAAATTTGAGCTATTATATCGACAAGGGCTTGAGCGATCTTTGATATTAGTCTTAGCCATGCGATAGCAAATGTAACCTTCACGTACCTACATATATCATAGCATGTCTCCACCATACACACATGAGCAGCGACCAAATTCTGGGGGCCGATGGGGCAAAATTGCCAAAAATAGCTCCAAAAAATTTAATTATAGGGTTAATCCATCGATTTTCGGGAGGGGGTCCGCCAGATTCTCGGGGGAAGGGGTCCCAGACCCCCTGCAATTGGATAACCAAATAATTCGTACATTGATTGCTTCCCGACTTTTATGACAAGACCCGTCGTTTGTAAACACCCTGACTAAAAATCGTATGCATATTATAAAACAAAGAATTTAACCTTGTTGCCGTGACAATCGATAAGTAGGCATGTGTGTACATAAGTAGGCATGTACATAGGTACATATGTACATGCCTTTAGTGAAATTCATCGGATTATTTACAGAGAATTGTTATGATGCAAGTCATTGGTAAATGACTTGCATAAATAGGCAGCAACTAAATTCTGGGTTAGTCCGATTTCAACATCTTCAGGCTTAAGCCTACTTTCGCAATCAAATTCGCTTACGTTCAGTTTTTTTCGCCGCTTTTCAATCTATACTTCTGCCGCGTGGCAAAGACCGAAATTTGCTGCTTTTAGCTTTTTTTCTGGATTTTTGTCCACGTCGCAGAAGTTAAAAAGCCGATTACTCTTGCAAATGCACATGAGATGTCGTAGTTGAACACTTATTCGGGTGTCGATAAACGATCAAAGCGGCAATTTGCAGAAGTATGAACACATTGCGCGAAGCAGCGGCGTAACGGAGCTAAGCGCCGACTTGGAACCACTTTTTTGTGCACGCGGCGAAGTTTTGTGGGGGGGGGTGGGGTGCAAGATTTTTCCAAAAGTCAACAAATGGCCTTAAAAATTGTGGTATGGCTAAAAAACACCATTTTTCAACGTTTCTCGTCGAGCACTATCTATTGGCATCAAAAAATTGCGAAAAAACAACAAATTCCTAAAAATTGATTTTTTTGGGGGGGGGGAGATATTTCTATCCCACGCCTAAGTATGCCCCCTACCCGCGACGCCCAGGTATGGTATAGATGCATGACGCGGCGCGGCGAGTTGATTTTGCCGCAGAATATTCGCGCGGGTAAACTAATTTTTAGACATACTATGGCCGCAAAACCCCTTTGCGACGCGGTTTGCATGAAGGATAGATAAGGCTTGTTGTCACGCTAATGTCAAAACCAGTCATAAACATATGTATATCGAAATTAAGCCCAAATTTCGAATGATGTCACCCACCTAAGGCGGATAAGGGGCCGCATGACCGTTTGACTTATGTTGGCAAATCATCTGTCACGATTTCTCTGACTCTCGCGTCGGATATCGTTTGTTTAGATCACACATTCTTGGAGCAAAAATAAGTTTTCTTATGGCAGTTAATATTTTATAATTACTTATAGAGATTTCTAGAATGAAAATGTGATATTTTCAGCAAAACTTAGTCAATATTTCCGAGCTTCGCGATTTTTATCGGATTTTGTATATTTCTTCAAGTGCATAAAGACAACAAGGAACAAGGCGGTAATTCGGATATCTCCGTTCACCGGCCTAAATTTCACGTAAATTTCGGCGGAGACGATTTGTTCTTTGTTACATTGATAGCATGAGTCAAAATAGAAAGTCCACATTAAAATTCGAGTTTCCCTGAAAAATCGCTATGCTAGTCAATTATACCCCCTCCGAATTTCAAGCATTTTTCTCCTCATCGTATATCGCGTTTTTTTGCGAAAGTTTTTTTGTCGCTGAAATTCAAACCTAGAACAGGTAACCGGATGATAAGTCGAATTACGTGAATCGCTATTATTAGCGAACCAGTTTATCAAGGCACATGTTTGATACTCTGATGTCAGAAAGGTAAGGTTTTATATTAGCTCAGCTATTTAGGCTGCAGCTAAACTATTGACGTTATGAAAAGCTGGAAGGTATGGAGAAACGAAATAAAAGGGTAAAGCGATTGGTGTAAACGAAAGGAAGAAATACGGGCGGCTATCAAATCAGCCCGCCGAAAACAAAACCCACCGAAAAATCGGGCATGGATAGTAGAAAAGTGCCATTTAACATTTTTCTCCTCATCGTATATCGCGTTTTTTTTGCGAAAATTTTTTTTGTCGCTGAAATTCAAACCTAGAACAGATAACCGAATGATAAGTCGAATTACGTGAATCGCTATTATTAGCGAACCAGTTTATCAAGGCACATGTTTGATACTCTGATGTCAGAAAGGTAAGGTTTTATATTAGCTCAGCTATTTAGGCTGCAGCTAAACTATTGACGTTATGAAAAGCTGGAAGGTATGGAGAAACGAAATAAAAGGGTAAAGCGATTGGTGTAAACAAAAGGATGAAATACGGGCGGCTATCAAATCAGCCCGCCGAAAACAAAACCCACCGAAAAATCGGGCATGGATAGTAGAAAAGTGCCATTTAACTCAATAAAAGGCAAGGGTTCCAAATTGAAAAGGTCAATTAAGAAAATAATAGGCCTACGAATCAGTATTAGCATGATAATACTGAAAATACTCGTCGTGTGCAAAAAATGATTATTTTTAGAGTTATGTCATTATTTAATTGTTCGTAAACATCAAAAATTATGTTATTAGAACAGAAATGAAGCTAAGAAAAAGTTCTAGACACAAGTGCAAGAAATAAATATTGCTTATTAACGTGATTGCACAGGACGCCGTTCTGTCATAGTAAAACGGAGGGATGCGAATTTCACTCTCTATGTAGACAATTATTAGGAATTACCTATTTTTCTAAACACGATAGAATAGCATAGTTCAAAATATCTACTACTTGCATAATTTGCTTCGGTTTATCTTGCTCTGTTGCCGTGCTGCGAGCATTGTCTATAAATATTCGTAACGTAAGTGAATCATGGACGGATATAAGCAAGAGACGGGGGCGCCTCACTCTATTTGGCCCTAAATAGTTGGCGAGCTGATATGTAATTTGCAATGATTTTTGGCCATTATTGATTATGATTTCTTAAAATTTTCCGGCGCAATGACATTTACTCATTTTCTTGGCGACCTGAAAGCCATAACTTCGGCCAAAGAATAGGGTTTAAAACGATTTCAAGAGCAGAAACAGCTTTTTCAGCATAGTTTTTTCTATTTCAAGCATAACTTTCATAAATTTTCCACATTAAGCGTCAAATACAAGAAATAAGAAAATTGAGCAGTAATTTGCGCAGTTCTAAACGTTTTTCTGCATAAATTTCACAAATGTTTTGCCGGATTTTCGCTAAATCAATTACATTAAATGATTTTTTTCAACAAAGTTCTGACGATTTTAATGTTTTTTCGAAGAAATGTAGCGCTAAAAGTCATTTTAAATAATAGACAAAGTGAAACGCCGAAAACCGCTATTGCACGTGAAGGGCATATTTTTCGACTCTTTAAAAAAAGTTGGGGTACCGTACACACGTGGGCGTGGGGGGAAGTTGAGGGGTATACAAGCACCCTCTAGAAGGCCGAATACTCCCCAGAAACTAAAAAATCTCTCCCCAGAATTCAATTTTTGAATTTTTTTCGTTTTTTCCGCATTTTTTTTGATACCAATTGATACTGCTGTATAAGAAACGTTGAAAAATGGTGTTTTTTCGCCATACCACCGTTTTAAGACCATTTTTTGACATCTGAAAAAGGTTCCACCCCTTTCCCCATAATTTGGGTGCTACCCACCTATGGTAACGCCCCCTCCCCCCTTAGGAAAATCCTAGACCCGCTACTGACGCGAATCGATCCTTAAATACCGTTTGAGAACTAAACTGTTGACTGAAATTATCTGAATAAGCACAAAGTCTTGTGAAGTGAAAGACAAATAGGCTAATCAAAATAATTAGATAAATCTGACCGCTATTCACAACACGTGTGGGCGTGGAAAGGGGTGGGAGGAATTAGACATCCGAGAATACGGCAGACCCCCTTCCCCGTACGACCTTCAACAGTTTCGGCATGTTTTTCGGGGACTCTTGCCAGTGATACCACCAGATCCAAGAATTCGGCTGCTGCCCATGTTTGGTCACAAGAAGTTGGAGTCAGCCGAGCATAAAAGGCCAAGATTCTTTTTTTGTTCATCGAGCTAGCGTCCACTTTTTATTAATGTGCTCATTTTTGAGCCTTATGAAATTCGCACAAACATTGGAAAATATTGATGACTATAATTGCATTGATAGGCGGTCAGGTTCATGATTAATTTTGGTATGCTCTTTGATAATTCTGAAAGGGACGATGAAAAGGTTTTTAAACTCTATGAATCTGTCATCAAGAAATGCAAATGATGTGTAAGAATTTAATAACGTAATATTTTGCATTAGCTAGTTGTGTAGCTAGGAATGTCATCGGAAATAATTTGGAGACTCTTATGAATCAACGTCTTTGAACTATTTTTAAATCATAAACGTCTGCGTAAAATCTTTTAATAGTATCGTCTGATCCTCATTTTTCTTACCGCGACATGGCAAGTCTAGCACGATAGCTATTTATCGAAAGAATGTAGCCATTTTTTTCTCTCGACAGGGCACAGGGCTATCTATATGTGAGTAACTTAACATTCTAAGAAATGAGGTCAGAGGTTTCGAAGGTTCGTAAAATTGAGCAAAAGATAAAATACCGTGAAGAAATAGAAAATAATTACAAAACCAATGTATTTTGACTCCTGCAGGATACTGGTGGGTGACCTGACCTCATCCACTTTCAGTCTTCAAAAAAGCTCGAAAACGCGGTAATTTTGAGCACGTTACGTATTTTTACTCAACGCATCAATTTCTCGGACTATTTTTTGAACTATATATCATGCAATTTCATCAAATTTTCTAAATTTTTTATCACGTTTATATTTTAGAAGGACAGTGAGATCTCAGTAATGTCGAGAGAAGTTGTTTCTGTAAGCTTAGCCGTCATTAACCAAAAAAGGCGAATAAAAAACTTCGTGGGACTCGCCCTCAAATTTTCCAGGCTGTAGTTATATGAAAAATTCTTGTGCGGTTGCTCTAACGAATTTCCGTAAGTCGCTTACAAGTTTTTACAATTTTATTCCGATCCATCTGGAACTTCTCGAAGTTCCGAAAAATTTCCGCATTTCAAAGATGTCAATGAGCTTTGAAAAGTTGTAGAGATTTCGAATCTTTGTACAATCATTGAAAAAATGAAGTTAAGCGCATCGAAACATTATTAATCCTCATTGTATTTAATTGTACGGGCGTGCTTAAAATTTATGCAGCTTTCGTCATGTTCATACAAACAATTTTTTGGCCATTTTTTGACATTAAAAATTTTCGGGCCCCAAAAGCGTCGGCCTCGCTTTATAATTTATAATCTTTGTAATCCTATAGAAGGAACGTTTCATTTTCTCTCGACTTTTTCATGGCTCATAAAAAACCGAAGGACTGAATTTTAATTATTACTTTAGATTAGAGATTCGTCAACATTATAGTGGACATGCCCATTAAATCTTCATCATCCTTGATTGAAAGAACTTTTCATTTTATCACGACTTTTTTAAGGCTCATAAGAAACCAAATGAATGAATTTCAACTATTACTTCAGACTAGATATTTGTCAATATGATCATAGGTGGGCGGCATTAAAGTTCTGGGGGATGCAAGATTTTTTCAGAGGTGAAAAAATTGCCTTAAATGTGGTGGTATGGCGAAAAAAACACCATTTTTAAACGTTTCTCATTGAGCACTATCCATTGGCATCAAAAAATTGCGAAAAAAAGAAAAAAATTCAAAAATTTAAATCTGGGATGAAGGGATATTTTGATTACTGGGGGGTATTTTTGTTTCTCGGGGAGGGGGGTATGAAATTTTATGTATGAACATGATAGTGGACTTGCCCATTAAATCTTTATCATCCATATTGGAAGAATTTTTCAATTTTTCTCAACTTTTTATAAGGCCGCCTTATTTTCGATGGAACAAAAAAGACGAATATACTTAGGATTCTGGATTATTAAGGATGTAAAAGGAGGGGAGTAAGAAAAAGCTCCTACGTATATGCCTAAAGTCGCAAAAACTGTTAAAAATCAGACTTTCTGTAACTATGCAAAAAGTCGAAGTATATTCGGTGGCGTGCAGATTGAAATAAACATTTCATCCAAAAAGGATTGGAAAAGCAGCATGTTAGCCATGTAGTAGCTAAGGGAAATGAAATGGAATAAACTAAGAGCGACTTTGCAAGCTAATTGAATGAAATAGCAAACGCCAATGCATTCAAGACAATAAAAGAAATTGTTGGTTTAAAGCAGTAGGAAACGTGTAAGCTTACGTGAAACAGACTACATGTAAGGTACCTACCTACACTTCCATGATCGCAACGATTGTGGGCACTAATCAATTGACGCCAGGTTTGCTTGCTATAATGCTCAAGATAACAAAATAAAAAACCTGTAAACACAATTGCAGTTAGTTTTCCATCAGTCACAATAAGCAAGTCAGCGTTGCAACTTGCAAGCAATTTACAAAAATGACTACCTACATTTTAGATTACGTTTATGCAATCTTATGTGAAACATTGAAAATTATTTATTGAAGGTAGCTTTTTTTCAGAGGCCGCAAGAATGTACTTCGATTTTTTGCGTCGATTAGAGGAAGTCTGATTTTAAACAGTTTTTGGGACTTTAGGCATATGCATAGGAGCTTTTTCTTAATCCCCTCCTTTTACATCCTTAATAATCCATAACCACAAGTATATTCGTCTGTTTTGCTCCATCGGAGCATTTTTGCTTGCGAGTACCGTTCTTTTAATCGGTATGTTTTGAGTAAATCAGTGAGTAAGCACATACGGTAACATGCCACAATAATGACAGCAGTCCAAGAACGCGGAAAACAATATTGTTTTGAATATCAGAATATATCTGTTTTTAAAGAAGACAACCTTACCTTATTTAAACAGGTCAAATGTTTACAACATAAACTGTTCACAACTACTGGGTGCAAAGAACACTTACGCTCGGATTCGTAATCCTGACGTTACATGTAACATTTTGAAATAGAATTAAGCTTCTGCAACGCTATGAAACTAGAGTTCATCTTGAGTGTAAACTTTACACAACTACTGCATGTGAAGAAAATGTACAGTCAGATTCGTAATTCTGACCTTACAGAACATTTTTTATGAAGAATTTATGTTTTGCAACGCTCTCAAAGTAAATTAAATTTGCAGTGTAAACTTTACACATTGACAATAGGTAAATAGTGCAAACTCTGCACAACTACTGCGTTTACAGAAAACTTACAGTCAGATTCGTAATCCTTATGCTACATAGTGCATTTCGCAAAAAAAATACGCAAGGCTCTAGAATTAATGTTAATTTTAAGTGTAAACTCTATACAACCACCTAGTGTAAAGAAGATTTTATTCGGATTCGTTATTCTGATATTACGATCAACATTTTATGAAAAAATTAAGTCTTTACAATAGCCTGAAGACAAAAAAGCATGAGCTGCAAACCACTTTACACCACTGTTGAGTTTAAAAAAGCGCCTAACTGGCGTGTCACGTCTGATTTCTGATACATTTTTAGACCTGAGATCATGTCCAGACTCATAACCGGAGAAGTTGGTAGATAAAAACAAACCAGAAACACATTTAACACCCCCAATTTTGACCTTATACTTCCCAAAAAAACCTAAATATTGTTGCGAATAAACGCAATTTGCTGTGACGTGTACCCCTAAGAAGGTACATTGTTTTTATTCTATTCGACTTATCGCGACTTCTAAAAGGAAAAAAGCAAATAAAAAAGGGACAAAAACGTATTTTTCCGCCATCCACCACATTGTAAACTTTAAAAATCTGTATCTAACTCCCCATTGAGCGTAAAAAAATTCGGTTTGAGCCAGTTTGTAGTCTTTAAATTGTAGTACGTTTGTATGTGGGAAACTTCTGTTCCGCAGAATATTTGAGATATTTACCAATCAAAATATGGAAAAAATGTGTTTTTTCGCCCATTTTTGCATCCCTGATTTTGAACTTTGCACCCCCATAAATAACTCAATATTGCGTTTTTTTGAACACAGTTTGCTGCAACATGTAGCACTTAAAAGATGCTTAATTTTTATCTAATTTAATTTATTCTACACTATCCGCTAGATTATTAAGTTCAAACCCCTTAACTGTGTATTAAGTGTACAGAAATTTGCTGGTAAGCATAAAGCAGCCCTTAACCCGTAGTACATTTCTTTCTATCAGAGAAAACTTCTTGGGACACATAACCAGAGTTGTTGGCAGACATAAACAAGTCGAAAACGCGAGCAAAATGTGTTTTTTCATTACCTGATTTTCACACTTGTTACGCTCTTATTCGAAGACTAATGCGAAATTTAGAATAAAAATTTGTTATCTAGACAATTTTATCTTCTACAATTCTATATCATTAGATTGCATGAGGCATGTAAGCTGAGTTGTGTACAAGCTGACTAAAAAACCGTCAGAGATTTGTATATGTCATAACGTTATGCCAAAACTTTACACGCTGAGGATACACAATCGGTATTGAGTGTAAACAAAACGTCTGCGACTATTTTTAAATTATCTATCTTTTAAAAAAGCTCACTTCCCAGATGTGTTCCGTTATATCTGTAGTGGGGAGCACAGGTGTTAGGGGTACCCAAGTATATTATAGGCACGCGCTAACGCGCTACCTACTGTGTGATAATGAATCGATTCGCAATTTTCTATTAATTTTTGGCTATCTTTTACCCTAATAATACTGATTTTTCGCTCTGTGATTAACTATCTAAATGCCTCATTTTTTGAGCCATAAATGAAGTTTTTGTGCGTAGCGCACTTTTTATGACTTGTGCGATTATTTTTCGGTTAAAAATATACCAACTAGACAATTTTAGTCTCGATTGTAAGGAAGTTTTTAGGAGAACCGAAATTTTTGAAGTTGAAATTCTCTAGAACATGAAGTGGGCAAAAATAATAGCGTTTTTGAGCCTTTCTTGGCCATCTCTGGTGAAGAAAAATTCCAAAAAAATTAAAAACATTCTATTTTGTTTCGAATCATAAATAGAAAATCTAGAACCGAATTCAATATGTTTAGGCTTAGGCCAGGCTTAAACGTGGTTCCAATGCTTAAACATATATGGCCAGGTTTAAGCCTGGCTTAAAGCGGTCCTAATGGTTCAGGCTTAAGCCAGGCTTAAACCTAAGGCCAATGCTGAAAAATATGACACCGAAATTGGATGCTGTCTACATTTATCATGTATGGGTTTCAGCCTGGCTTAAGCCTGAACATGTCAAAATCCGGGCTCTGATTTTATAACTGTGCGCCGCGCGATTGATTTCTCATCATTCGGTCTCGAGACTCCGGATCATTTTTAAACTTCTGATTTTGTAATCCATTTCCCAGCCGATTTTCGTCCCCGAATTGCTTTAGATATTTAAATTGGTTGTTAAACGATATTCCGTTTATGATTTTTTATCTCCTTCATTTCTTTCAATGAAAGTGACCGTTGTGCAGCGCTTGAACCTTATTTGAGAAGAGCAAGATAAGGTTCGACTGCGGTATACTTGTAGTCTGATACCTATTTCTGGTTTTCACTCACAGCCTACACCGAGTTTGTGGCCAGCTAAGGTATAACTACTTAGTGAGCACCTATTTGTACTTATTATGCATAATGGACACTTGAATAGTTGTGGTATTTAAGGACAATGCTGAACAGATATGCACGTGGAGGGGGTCCCCAGATGGAAAAATAGGAAATTTTTTCATGGAAATTAGGAAAATGAAGGCCAAAACTGGTTAAAAAACAAAAATTTTGTTAAAAAGTGTTTAAAATTGACCAGAATCGTGTAATAAGGTAGTTTTAATGTTATTTTTAGCATGTATGCCAGTTTTTGAGGTCATTTCGGCTCAAAATAAGTTCACTTTCCATACTCAGATCGGCTGAACCTCCGCCCAGATCGGCGATGCTGTGCATATGTGGTGCTAAATATGCGCGGCGGTTTTAGTAGTCCATGACATATTAACTAGCGGTAAACGTCGGAACCAGACATGCACGGGGGAAGGGGAGTGGGGGGTCTAAAGTCTACACTCTGTGGAATAAAACAATAATAAATTTTTTAAAAAAATGAGGCGAATGAAGGTTAAAAAACATAAAAATTCAAGATTTTCTTCAAAAAGCGGTTTATATTGACCAGAAACTGTGTAATAACGTAGTTTTAATTCTATTTTAGCATTTGTACCAGTTTTTGTATTTTTATTTGTATTTATACCATTTTATTTTTTTATCATGCTGTGCATCTGTGGTGCAGCTCGATTGACTCTCTGCAGTTTGACACGGGTATAATATACCCAGTCAAAGCATGATCAAACACAAGTATTTTGTACAACATGCGAGAAATAGGATTAATGAAGGAACCGATTTGGCTAACTAACGTAACAATGATCAAAAGAAGTGAATGCGTAGGAGCCGCTTTAACTACATACATTCCGCCTGACGAAAAAACAAACTAATAGAATCACTCTTTTCCGGAATCAACTGTTATCATCAGCGAGTTCTCGGATGTCTGCACCAGGCGTCTTTGGTATATCATCGTTGGAATCCTCTGGTGCGCTTCGTTCCACTCCGATCCTTCGACCTTGTCAACGAAACTTTGATTCTCGAAAAGACGTATCTGAAATATTTCAACTATTAATTTCAATCTTTTTATTCATCCAGCTGCTTTATTAAAGCAGGCAACGCATTATTCCTTGTATTTTACAGCAACATATCCCAGAACGGGATAATGCAATTAATGAATAATTATATGATTATGTATTTGCCGAGAATATAGATTATTTTTTGACATTTTGTGCGACAATTTCTTTTGTTTTTCATCTATTTCTATGCACTAACACATTTACACTTCGTTATTTCAATATTTAATTCATCTAGACCTTACGTATATGCGCTCTTTGGCGATGAATCGTTCGTGCTTTTGCTGTTTTGGGAATTGGAAAAATACGTGGGCAGCAACAAAATTCTGGGAGGGGGTGGGGGGGGGGCTGCAAGATTTTTCAAAGGTCAAAAGATGGCCTTAAAAATCGTAATATGACGAAAAAACACTATTTTTCAATGTTTCTCATCGAGCACTATCCATTAGCATCAAAAAAATTGCGAAAGAAACAAAAAATTCAAAAATCGAATTCTGGGATGTATTTTGGTATCTGGGGGTATTTTGGTTTCTCGAGGGGTGCATACCTCCCAAAAAACCCCCACGCCCAGGTGTGATTGGGAATGTATGGGTACAACAAGTGCATTAATCGTGTGTTATAATTAGTGCAACATAAGCACACGTTTGTGCTAATTAATGTGTGAGTTTATCTCATTAAGGGTGGCCTAGGTCATTTGGGATAATAAAAATTACATTCTGCAATACATGATATAGCACATCAAATTACATATTTTTTCTCAATTCTTGTTAGCAACTGTAGTGTCAGGTGTGCTTCTAGGCTAATGATGAATTAAATATACGGAAATTTTTTAATTTGACGGAGAGTGATATAGCATTTGAAAATTTGTTAGAGCTCGCGGTCTCTGTCTTGATGCTCAGAGGTTTCCACTATCAAGCCAAATAAGGAACTCGTGCGATTTTAGAGTTTCGATTGCAACGGCGCTTGCTAATGCTAGTATTTTCTGTTTTCTTCGACAATTTGTTCAGGTAAATATACGAAACATTGTTTGCCTAAAGTATAAATTAATGTCCTATATCAGGTAACCTGTGAACTTAATTCGAAGCTGCGATAACCTATCCTTTTGAACTACTCTGATAATTTCGAAAAGGATTATGCATGTAGCTATAGTCTGTTTCGTTTATCCTAGAGCTTTTTCAGTAAATGTTTTTGGAGGCTACAGTAACCCTTTCTTTCTTGTTTACTGTAGGTCGCTAGATCTACCTGTAGCTACGTAGCAAAGAAGTGTTTTTCAATTACATTTTTTGCGGCATAATTTATTCTCGTCTTCCAGCAGATCAATCAACTTACAGATAAAATCGCGCATTCAGCTTATCCTGAGTTGAAACTTTAAAGACAATAGAATAAGATGTTAAGAAATGCCGCGAACTCCCGCATAGCTCAGTGGTAAAACGTCCACTTGTCGTGGAAAAAACCGGGGTTCGATTCCAGCCGACAGCTTTTTATTTAACGCACTCACTCTAGTATGTCCCGGCACTAATTAAATGCCTAAATTTAATTTATATGGACGAATTGATGCATCCAAAATAGAAGAATTCCAGCCACTCACCCTCGCAGAGCTGATTTGCCCAATTACAGTAAATCGTCTTGTTTCGCTTACTGTAGCCCCTAAAAAATTTACTAAAAAGCTCTCGATTAAATGAAACAGACTATAAACTTGTAAACTTGTTGCTAGGCATGTTTGGCGCTTCTCGATAATTATACATATTGTACTTATTAAAATATTCATAATCAGGATTTGTATGACTCTGATAAGCTTGAGAGATTGTGTTCCATCTGATACGAAAATATCCATCATCTGATCTATCAGTGCGAGTTGCCTGTCGATATTTAACGTGTATCACGTTCCAATGATACATATTGTTTATTACGATTATTAACCGTATGTACCAATTATCGACATAAGATTCATCCTTCACTTGATAACCTATCATATCTTCCATTAGCAGATAGTACAAGTTTTTTATGACAACTTAGACGTTAAGTTTTACGTGAATATCAGAAACGGAGTTAGAAGAAATTGCAGGACCTTTTTGTTTCTGTCATATGAGCACATTCAACACGTTTGGCTCTTTAAGCAGTTTAACTAAGTTAGTTCAACAGAAGAAATTTTAGAATTTGTAATGTAATGTAATATTTATTTTCGAAGAAACACAAGTCATGCAAAAAGTTGTAAAAAAACGATAAAAAACGATAAAAAATAGGAGGAAAAGGCATTAATATTATGTTCTACAGGAGCTCACTCGGACAATGATGCCATTATTTGAATTGGCCCCCGGCAAAAAGCTGTTAGGTCGGTTTTTTCTAACTTATTAATAAAAGAGTTTAAAGAGTCTGAGCATCTGGTTTCGTGAGGTAATGAATTCGACCAATTGTATACTCAGTTACAAAACCAATTTTTCCTAATTTAAGTTCTGGAGTAGTTGATACATAGGATATATTGATCAATCTTAAAGCGGTTCTTTGAAAGTTTGAAAATTTCAGAAAATTTCATGTTTTCCATGTTTTTTACATATTAAAAAGTTTCTCTCAGATCCATTTCAATTCTCCGTATCCGGGGTGAGCCGGGCTAAACTTTCCTTATAATTCAATGTTCTATCCCTCAAAACGCGACGGGTAAAATATTTCTGAATATTTTCAGGGTTTAAGCCAAATGATGATATATTCTAACTTATTGTGATTAAATCAGGATCCGCAGTACTTTCTAAACGCCAAAATACATAAAAAATTTCTTGCACCAATTCATTTGATTGTTGTTTTCTGGTATTTTAATTCGACTCAGCAATATAAATATTACCAAAATCAAAATCAGAAAACCTTCCAATCAAAGCTTGGTTTACTGCAAAGTATGATTCACTTTGCTGCGCTTTTATACTTTTAAATGCTCACAGTGCTGCACCTTAATAATTCTCGTAGCTCTTTTGGAATGCCGTGTTCAGACCAAACATGTATAGCATGATTTTTTTGTGGGGTTAGACCCAAAAGTTTTCAAAAAAGTGCCTTTTCGGGCTAAAAAACGATGGGAACACGTCAAAAACACTTTTTCGACGTTTTAGACAATGCTCGCTCTTTGCAGAACATAAAAATGTAAAAATATAACAAAAAATTAAAAAATTGAGTAAATTGAACAAAATATAGTCAAAAATGTACATAAGGTGCGAAACACCGAAAATTTGAGATTTGTGAGCCAAAATTGAGCTGAAAACGCTTAAAAAGGCATACTTTTTACAACTTTTACAAAAAATCGACAATTCCGGGGGAAGGGAGTCGTAGCCATTTCGCAGGGGGTCACTTGCCATTCTGGGGGGAGGGGGTCAAACCTTTCGCTTCACGAACACATATAGTTCAGAGCACACATGGGCGTGAGGGTCTAGGGGTTTAAAACCCCTAGAATCCGATGACCCCTAGAATTGAATTTTTCGTGCTATTTTTGGCAATTCGGTCCCATTGGACCCCCAAAATTTTGTTGCTGCCCACGTATGGTTCAGACTGGTCGTAACATAGAACTAAATGCTCGAAGTTATCGAAATTATCATGAAGACGTTTTTCTCTGCCGCCACAAAAAGAATTGAGCTGCTAAACTATTTTAACGAACTGTCTTACGGATTTGTCTCTTTCTAGAGCTATTCGAAAGCACGAGAATCTTTCGAGAATTTTCATCATTCTCAGTTGCATCAGCAGACAACTCATCTTTTAGATATTCGTTTTATCGGAATGTCACGAATTCTCTGGGGTACAAAGGTTCTGCAACCATTGCACTTTCAAGTACAGACTTTGGAAAAGTCCCACCAAAATTATAAAAATTTTTAGAGTTTGTCTCAAGAATATCTTCCCAGCCCTTCGAAGGATACACTTTTGATTCTTAATTGATTGTTCAGTAAGTTTATCTTAACATTTCGGAACGACTTTATCATTCTCACTTCCTGAAAAAATCGCTACAGTGGTCGATTTATCAAGTGTAAGATCTAATTTACTTTTCGATTTTTTTATTCTTATGCAATTCTTTAGTTCAATGCTCAAGGGAACCTCAGAATATAATCTGAGATTTAACCACATAATTGAAAATGGGGAACTTCGCTACCCCATTTGCTAGAGTGGTCGCTTCGATCCCCATCTACAAAAAAGAAGAAACAGCTGATAAAAAATATGCCGAAAATTGTCTAGAAATGCACACATATACCTTTTGCTATTGTCTCATAATGTTATCTCATTATCCTTATATACTACTCCATTCAAATTTTACAACGTTCTCTCATTCACTCATGTATTATCCATTGCTTGACACCTCTAAGTCTTACAATAAATTTCAAGATATCGTTCAGGAGCGCTATTCAGAAAATAACAACTTCTCTTAGGTTGCTTTCGCTCTAGAAATCAAACTAATTGTAAATAATAATGTTCACAAACATGTTATGATTTAGCTATAAGCAGATTCTTTAGTCACTTTACAACGACTAAGTTCATTTTGCTTATTTATTAATGTTTCTTGTTTCCTTTTTCTGCTCGTGTGACAATCAAATGTGGGCAGCAAGAAAATTCTGGGGGTCAGGATGGGTAAAATTGCCAAAAATGTTACTTAAAATAGAATTATGTGGGTCTACAGTAATCAGGGATATCTTTCAAGTTCTGGGGTCGTACAACCGCCCCACGCCCAGGTGTAGTGGCCTGCGCAGAAAATTAAATTAAAATTTGAACGATTCGCAAATAAATGCCAAAAAGTTCGATTCAAAATTAGCCGCTGGTCGCATAGATTTTTAAAATCTTGTTAGCATTTTTGAAAGCCATGCGTCTGGCGCTTCCGGTTTGTTTACATCGAATCATTCGCATTTTGGTGTACATCAGTCAAAAGAGCATTTAGAATGTGATATTTGGCTTCGCTGTGAGCTCCTTAATAATTGAGGAATCGCGCTTTCGGGATCTTCCGTATTTTTTGTCAATCCGTCACGTACATGTTTTACGGCGGAAGTCGCGCACTCTGAGCAGCCGATTCGGAATAAGAGGTCCTATGATCCCCAGGGCCAAATTCGGATAAAACTCGAGATGTGTTTTTGGAAAAAAGACAAAAACCTGAATTCCATGTTAAGAATAGCTCATATATTTAAAAAACCAATCTGTGAATTTTCTTTATATTCCATCAGTTAAGTCAGCCATAACATCATTAACACATAGATAAAATTCAAAATGAAATTTATCTGCTGCAATTCGAGATTTAGAAAAGTGCGCTAATAAAAAACGTTTTTCTCAAGGGTTTTCGTCAGTTTATACTGTAGTGTAAAGGGGTTTACATCAATCGGTAGCGCGTTAAAAGCTAGTCTTTTATAGCGCAAAAAACTTTATCCCAAATAATTACGTGAGCCGCAAGAGCTGCCAAAACTTTTTATAGTAATCCGTCGTTTCCAGGTTTCTAAAGCGCGATCGAGCCATTTTGATCTAAAATTCAGAATCAGGGGCTCGAAATATACCATTGAGTCAAAATATGATGATCAATCGATTATACAGTAAAAACTCTTTTCTCGGACACACACACACACAGACAACTCGAAATTAATATTAATGATTTTATTTTAATTTTGTGCGCCGCAACACTTGAGTTCGCTGCTGACGGGTAGTAGACTAGTGTTTATTCTCGATATCGCTCAAAGCCCACAACGAGTTTTTGGCAAACTAAGGCTTAGAAACTTTGAGTAACGACCTAGTTGTACTTAGTCATTATACTACTGGCAAAGAAAATGCTCCGATGGAACGAAAAGGACGAAAATGCTAGGAATTACGTGAAGACATAAAAGATGGACTTGGAAAAAGTCACTCATGCTTGCAGAATTCATAAGAATCTGCTAAAAAAGTTAGGCTTCCGCTAAGCAATACGAAAAATCGAAGTAGGATGGAATATTCTGTGGTCTGCAGAAATGACTTAAAATTCCGTCTCAAAAATGAATGAAATGACTAGCTGATTCTTTGAAAATAAGCGTTCACTTCGAATTGAAAACGGCATCATTCTTTTACTAACCTTGTTTAATCAAATCCAAACAACTGACGCAGCAAGGGCGACTGAATTACGGAAAAGAATTACACATGCGCGTAAACAATTTATCACCAATGCAGGGGCGTATTTAAGGGGGGGTGGGGGTGGCCGCAACATTATTTATCTCGCCAAAAATATTTGGCAAGATAAATAATGGATATGCAATTTGCAATGATAGTTGGCCGTCAGTGACCATAATTTCTCAAATTTTTTCCGGCGGCACGCGCCGGATGATACCTATTAATGACATTCTTGGCGACCTGGAAGCACGGTTCTTTTGTATTCGGCAAAATCCGCCACTGCACCAATGTATAGGACGGGATAGTATAAACGAGTGAGACAATATGAATTACGTGCAGACTAAGCCAATATTTCAAAATGATAATGCGGAAGTTTTATCTGAAACAAGCGAAGATCTCTGTGATAAACAATATGATGCGATTGTCATAATTCATTTTACGATTAAATGGACATTGGTTATATAATGCAAGAGAAATTAGATATTGATGAGGAAATAAATCGGTCATTAATAAACATCAAAGCTTCTTTATACTCTAAAAATGTTTTTCGGCTTTGTGAGGGTATCTTGTTCATTCAGAGGCCACAGAATAGGTTTGCGGATAGTTCGCCCACCCCACAATTCGTCCCCCACAACTAGCCCCTCCACAACTCGCCCCACACAACTTGCCCCCAAACAACTCGCCCCTACACAAATCGCCCCCACACAACTCGCCCACACACAGCTCGCCCCCACACAACTCGCCCCCACACAACGCAACTCGCCCCCACACAACTCGCCCCTCATAACTCGCCCCCACACAACTCGCCCCCCATAACTCACCCCCACACAACTCGCCCCCCACAACTCGACCCCCCTCCACAACTCGCCCCGCCCGCCACAAGTCGCTCCCACACAACCTACCCCTCCCACAACTGGCCCCTCAACAACTAGCCCTAAACTCAATCGCACTTATGTTCTATCCAATCATGGAGGATTTGGTCGAATTCAGAGAAGCTAAAAACCCGCAGTTGAATTTGCTGAAATTTTTCGTGATTGTCAATGCCAACAGATAAAGCTAATAGAATGCTTGCTCCCTCCCACAATCATGCATGTACAGCATAGGAATTCTAGGGGTCAGACCGGAACGATTTTTAAAAAGTGCCTTCTTAGACCAATATACGATGGATCAACGTCAAATAACTGTTTTTTTACGTTTGGACAGTGCTCGTTCTTTCTAGAACATAAAAGAATTGCAAAAAATTTCTAAAAAAATCGAGCGAATTGGACAAAATGTAGTCAAAAAACTTGTAAACGGCACTAAGCACCGAACAGGCATGGCCGAGCTGGAGGGGGGGGGGGGGTCAGCTGGTCTGGAGGGACAGTCAAAAATTGAGCTTTTTTAAGCATGAACTTTTCCGGCAGTTACAATTACAAATTCATATCCCGCAGAATATACTTCGATTTTTTGCGTTGCTTAGCGAAGTCTAATTTTTTAGTAGATTCATATGATTTTTGTATGCATTGGTGACGTTTTCCTAATCTCCATCTTTTATGTCTTCGATGATGCATGTTTCCAAATATATTCGGCCTTTTTCAGGCAAGTACCTGACCTTCTGAATTAGAGGGGACTAGAAGTTCGAAAGTCAGAAATCTCAATAAATACTTGCAGTTATGCAAAAAGAATAAAGTTTTGATCGTTTCTCGATGAGCACTTTGCATTAAGGATAAAAAATTTCGAACAATTCAAAAGCGTTAGAGAATTTTGATGTAGTCATCATGTCCTACTCAAACTTGGGCTGTTCGGGAAAAATGTTCAAAAGCTATTGTCTGTTTTACACAAGTTCGGTCATAAATTTTAAAACTATATCCGACAATAACCTGACAGATTGCAATCCTAGTACTGATCTGATATATAATTATCGTAAATCTCGGCTTACTGCCGATGAAAATCCTTAAAATTTATGCACGAAGTAATTTGAAACTGACCATAAATTCGGAGCAAACGTCCGAAAATTTCGGGCTCATTAGTTCAAAAGTGTGCTAGAATCTATTTTGGATGTCTTTTAAATGCGTATCGAGAATGTTTAACTCTTCGCTCAGTGAGATATTCTCGTAAAATATATTAGAAATTCTAAAATTTTAGGAGGACTAGCCCCCATCCCCCACAGCTACGTGCCTGTCCTTTTTGTTCCATTGAAGCATTTTTCTCTGCTAGTATCCTACTTTTCGTTAGCAAGATATGAGTAAATCAGTCAATAAACACATGTGGTAAAATAGCGAAAGAGTGACGCAGTCCGAGAATGAGGAGAACGAGATTGTTCTTGAACGTAAACTTTGTCTGTTTTAAACAAGGCAACCTTAAGTAACTAATTTTATACAGATGAAAAATTTTGCTGAAAACGATTTTACAAGTGAATGTAAAGAAGACTTGAAATCAGATTTGTAATCCTGATGTATCGGAGAACGGTTTTGAAATATTTTGATAACTTCAACATTGTGGAACTAAAGTTAATTTCCGGAGTAAACTTTGCATAACCGCACACTGTGACGACGATTTAAAGTCGAATTTGTAATCCTAATTTTACGGAGAGCATTTTGTGCGATATGTTGCTTTTGACAGATAGATATTTCATTTTAGAATAGTCTGTAAATCTCGACCCAAAAACGGAGAACTCGACAAAGAAGTTGACCAATTTAAAAAAGGTAAAAATGTGTTTTTGCCAACCACCGCCAAAGTATAAACTTTAATTTGCTAGAACTAGCTCCTTATTGGCTTTATACGTACCTAGTCAAATTTTACGTGTAGTCCTTGAAACAGTACTTTTCCAATAGGAAGATTTTTAATGAACTCTTAATTGGAGAAGTTAGTAGACATAAAGAAGTTGAACACTTGACCACAATGTCTTATTTCACCCACGCCTCCCCCACAAGTTTTTACACTGTTTACACTGCCCGTCCGGGATCGGATCACTTAAACAAAAAATGCGTTCGAGCTTATCCAATTACGTACATTTTCAAAAAAAACCAGACACCGATCATGCTGTGGCAACATGTCACTTGATTTTGAAAATTATATGTTATAATGTTACGTGAATACCTCACACGCTCATTACTAACCGGGTATTGAGTTTAAAATGAAAACGGAATCTTTTTTAGTATCTATCCCACAGGTTTATAGTCAATTTCAAACACAAGAAAATTTTTAATTTCCATCCATTTTTGACCTTTATTTTGCCTCATTGTCCCCAGGAAATTCCTCATTTACCATTCTAAGGGGTCTATCTAGAACCCCAACCCCCGTGCATATCTGAATACGACTGACTTTCTGCAAGTTGACACGGGTATTGGCAGCACTCAGTGAACGCGTTGAACAGATACAGCTATTTTTCATAACGCACGAAAAACGGGATTAATAAAAGAATTGATTTGTCCAACTATTGCGCGGCAATGATCAATAGAAATGAATACTTAGAAATGGGTGTATATGTAAATGTATGTACTTAATTTAATGTTACATGGCATATACATATAATTTGTGTATTTTTATTTGAATTCATTTCCGGCAGTTACAATAAGCTGCTAATACATAAAATATTACTAAATAATTATAAGAATTATATGAGGAATGAAATAATAAAGATAACAATAGTGGAAACTTAGCTGTTTAGGATAAACAGATTTATCAAACTTCTTTTCCTAGCTGATCTGTGCTGAACATATTGTATATCTGCGTATTTGATATATTCATTAAGGTTTGCGTTCATTTTGAATTACTTTTTGATACGTTCTTTTTAATGATTCTCGTTTATCTAATTTTATGGCTATAAAATTCCTCAAACCCTATTTCAGGCAGCAATAGGAAAAACGATAACATGAAGAGAGCCAGTCAGCACGGCGAACGCGCTAAACTTAGGGTAAATACAGTACCCGTGCAACGCTAAAATGCTCACTTGACAGTAAAAAAGCCAAGGGGTATAAACATTTTCTATAAATAAGATTCTAGAAATTAACGCATCAATAAGCAGCAATTATTTAGTTCCAAGCTGAACTGGCTTTACGCCTCGTTAAGCTTTTTATGCAAGCTGTTCTCGTGATTTGCGCAATTAATTTAAAGGTTAGGGATGCTACGGCGAATCTGCATAATTAGATCTTATTAGTAGGTGTTTCGAGAAAATTGTAGAAAGTTTACTGGTACGGAATCTAGAATTTGATGTTTGTTTATTCACCATCAGTGTTTAATTAGTGCTAGAAATTTGTTAATCGAGTGAATAGCTCACTAGATGCATGAATATTTTTCGTGCTTGTCGGCCGAGAACGTTGCAGTCAACCGTGAATGAGTAGTAAATTCGAACTTCTTATATAGACAAGTAAATTAAGTTTTTATGCATTTCGTTGACAAATTAACTTTTCAGAAAGGCTTTCTAAGCTGCGAATGTTAGCATGGTTGCTCTATTAAGTTGTTCCACTGCTACGTGAATAGATTTTTGATAAGGATTTTTGGATTTATCCACTGAGCAGACCTGTAGTAATTCATCGAAGTTAGGTCTTATGACTTCAGGCAGAACTGCATTCTCATTTTCTGGCCAACTGCTTTTCTTTGTAAATATTAGGCAAGTAGAACAGAAGCTAACAAAGTGGAATATAGCTGATAACATCTTATGGATGCCTGACTGATGCGAGTGCATCTCGTACACAATGATACGAGCATATTTAGCAATTAGGTCGATTAAAAGCTTATCCGATGAAAATTTAAACTAAACTTCGCGCGTTTTTCACATTTAATAGAAATTGCGCAATTATTTCACGTACTTGTGCAGGTAAATAAGTCCGATTTGGCGCTTTTTGACCATTCATTCACCTACACTGAGGAAACTGAAAGCTTTTTGACCATTTCATTCGTAAGTGGAAAGTAAAAGGGTTCGAGGAATTCAAAAAATGCCGGAGTGAATTGTTATATTAGTATGCAGTCTGTGCAAAGAAACCGTGAAAAAGTTCTGAGTAGGTACGTAAGAATAAAAGCCCGAAATCGCTCATATAGCAAGAGATGAGCAATGGATGAGTTGGGTGGTTTCGATACTTCTTAATCTTATATAAATCCTTTTAATTTCTTATTCTCGCTAACTTGTTCCACTAACTGGCCGACAAGTTAGCTCCCGTTCCGTTGGCTTACTGTTTTCATGTACCACTAAAAATAGATTTTAACTAATCGCTTCCACGCGTTGACTGCAATGGATAAATCGGTGCCGACAAATCCCGTAGAAGGCAGTGGTGATGGACGCTGCAAGGTGTCAGCGGACGACAGCATAAGTCAGCCAGAAGAGAATATTGTGATCGAAGGTATTTTACTCTTTCTTTAGATGGCAAAAAATTACTTTTGAAAAATAACTTTTTTGCGTGCCTGTACATTTATAAATTTTGCAATAGTATGAAGGTTTTCAAAATTTTCACCTGAACAGTGATTTACGCCAACAGTTGAACAAACAACCAAAATGTATGTACCATTTGTAAAAAATCTTAGGTTAGGATAATTAAGAGTGGATCGAAAACGCAAAACACATGTGAAATGCCTACATCAGAGTATTGCGGCTTGTCTATAAAAAGAAGTGTCTGCGGCGCAATTTCCTATGAATTTCTGGATTTTTCTTAACAGGACAAAGTGAAACTTCTGTGGCTATAGAACATTAAGTGTGACAAGCGTTTTATTTTAATATAATATCCTTATTTCTCTTTCATCTTAAAATTGACGTTCTTGTTATAAGACAATACGGTTACCTGACTCGTGTTCAGGATTCACCCAGGGGGACGGGCGGACTCAACACGCATTGGTGTATTCCTCTGAACATTCGTTGGGATAGCTTGCAAAAACCGCATTTTTTCGACGTTCATTAGGATGATAAAATTCAAATTTTTTAAAAATAAATTTTTTCTGAAATTATGCTGTAAAACATACATGAGCATAGGGAAGGGTGAGTGGGGGTAGTAGCATACCTGGGCGTGGGAGGGAGGGTTTGGGGTATGCACCCACCGAGAAACCAAATATACTCCCCCAGAAATCAAAATACCCCCCCCCAGATTTCAACTTTTGAATATTGGTTCGTTTTTTTCCGCAATTTTTTGATGCCATTGAGTAGTGCTCGATGAGAAACGTTAAAAAATGGTGTTTTTTCGCCATACCAACACTATTAAGGCAAATTTTTGACCTTCAAAATCTCTGCACTCCTCCTCCGAACTTTGGTGCCGCCCTCCTATGGTAGTAAGTAATCCTCTCGTGCTTTTAAAAAATTGATAGTTATACAGCCATTTTGGCTAAGATACATTGCTACATAGCATTTTTTGGGCTCAGAAATATAGGTTGGCGGCTCAAAAGTTCTAGGAGGGGTGCTGCAAGATTTTTTCAAAGGTCAAGAAATGGCCTTAAAATGGTAGTATGGCGAAAAAACACCATTTTTGCAATGTTTCTCATCGAGCACTATCAATTGGCATAAAAAAATTACGAAAAAACATTGAATTCCGAGGGGGGGGGTATTTTGATTTCTGGGGAGTATTTAGGTTTCTCGGGGCTGGGAGTGCATACCCCCTCCCAAACCCCGCCCCCCACCCCCAGGTTTGCTCAGAAAACTAGCTTTATAGCCATTTTGGACTCAGAAACATACCGCGTGAGTTCAGAAATGCTACATAGTTGTTTATGAAGTTTCAAAAGGACTCATAGCTATTCAAGAAGGGTTAAAAACTATTTATAGTCCAAAAAGGTTATATACGAGTAGATACTCCTTTTATGATGTTAAAAAGGCTATATATTTGCGAAAAATGCTTGAAAACTATGGTTTTGAAGCGATACCATCGTCTTTCGCTGTAGAATCGTTTTTTACAAAGCACTTAGCTTAATCCGTGTTTTTGATTTTCACCTCTTCCTGAAAAATCGACCTTGCGCACCTATGATACAACTCATGTCATTTTTCGGTAGCATTCGAAAATTATCGGGCGCAAAGCACCGAAAATTTGAAGATTTTACATTGTAAGACATTGACAATTTTTCTACCTTTCCTTACAATTATATAACTTTTCAAAGAAGGAAAAATTTCCTCATCAATACGGACCGGTGGTTAGTCTATAGAAATGTTTGCGACTGAATTTCCGATGAATTTCTCGATTTAATCCAATACACGTTCAATAGGGCGAATGGAGCCTTCTCCGGCTGTCAAAGATCCAGCGTGGCAAGCGTTTCATGAAAGTGTTCCGGGCAGTCCTTGCAGTACCAGGGAGCCCACTTCAACCAGTTCGCAAACCAGCGCGGTTGAAATTTTTGCCGGCGGCTCGACTGTGCGAAACCGAGCCGGTGTCGGAATTAGATCATTGGGACCAGACTGGCCTTTTGGAAATGGAAAGATTTGGAGCCAAAGCAAACTAGATTTGTCCGACTTACATCAAAGACTCGACGATGCGTGTAACGGAATAAAAAGTGATGCTGACGATGTGGTGAAATCGAGCGTGGAAAAGTTAAAGCAGGTAATATAACTTGAAGTAAATAATCTATAATATTAATTTCGAGTTGTCTGTGCGTGTGTGTTTGTGTATGTTTGTGTCCCAAAAAACTTCTTACTGGATAATAGAGTAATCCTCATATTTAGGCTACATGGGTATTTTGGGCTCCTAATTCGACTTTTTGATCAAAATGGCTCGCTCGGGCTCCTGAAAATCGAAAACTGTAGGAAAAATACTTCTTAAATTTACATTTTTCTTAATTATTTGACTCGCGGTGAATACAAGTAGTAAGGCCTGCCCTTCTGGCTGTACAACGCTTAAGCATATAAGCAGTGCTTAAGCATATAGCCGTGCTTAAGCATATAGCACACGCTTAAACATAGAGACTCTGCCTAGAAGGCGCTTCGCTCCTTTCATTGGCCCGTACTACGCATAACCGTAAAATATATAGCCCCATAGAGTCGAACGAGAAGGCCAACCCGTGAATCATAAGCACAAAACGCTTACTAGAGGGACAACCAACTAAACTTTTACTCCAAAGCGCCCAGAGATGGTCATCCTATATACGACGCCTTGTAGGCACCAAACCACCAAATTTAGGGTAAAAATTCTTCAGAGTAGTGTACTGATTATATTCTGAGCATTTTTATCCGGTTTGGATAGTCTAGCAGAGCACTGCTAGACTCTTCAACAGATGTGACAACTTCATTATTGTCTTCTCGTTTCATCTGCTCATCCTCAGATAGATCGGCATTTTTGCGAATCAATTTTTTAAACATGTATTTTCGACTGGCCCAAGCTGTCTCATCAGCTTCCTTTTTTTCCAAATTTTAATGTATATCGGTAAAAATTATTAGCGATTTCTAGTTCTTCCCTCAATTCGCTTTCATTTAGAGCATCTAGGAGTGAGTCATAAAGATCATAGAGAATATGGATTTTATCAACAAAACTGCTGTAAAATGGTTCGGTTTGGAGGTCTTGTATACTGATCGAAAAATCTCAAAAATTTGAAAGCACGACTTTTACTAAAAAGCGCCAAAACAGGTTAGTCCAATCACTTTCGATTACAGTCTCATTTGAGCTGCTTTCAGACACATCTGAAGAATCTCCATGTTACTGCCTTCATTACTATCATCATCCTTCATTTGTTCAGACTCTGATGAATCATTCCTCATTTCTGATATCCCATGCATGAGGTATTTGTGTCTTTTTGAAGTAAAATTATTAAGTAATTGCTTACCACAGATTTCACAGATTTTATTCATTTTGTCAACTATTCAAGATGTGACATTCCTTAAATAAACTTTATTGCACATGTGATTCGCGTTTACATCGCATTCTTGACGTATACTTTACAAAAAATGTTCCAAACTTTACAAACTTTATATGTTATAACGTGTAGAATGTGTTCCAAACTTGACAAAAAAAGTTCCGAACTTTACAAACTTCCTATGTTATTACGTGTAAAATGTGTTCCAAACTTTACAAAAAAATGTTACAAACTTTACAAAAAAAGTTCCAAACTTTACAAAAAATGTTCTAAACTTTACAAAAAAATATTTCAAACTTTACAAAAAATGTTCCAAATTTTACAAACTTTGCTCAAAAACTTTACAAGCGCTCTTATAAATTCAACAGACTTTGCCTACTGTATGCAGTATATTGTTTAAGATTACCTAACAGTATTGTAATCTTTATGTCTCTAGTCCATGAAAATGCAATGTTTTTCTACACGTATGAAGAGTTGCAATAATGAAAATTTTAGCCAACAAACAGCCTGGACAGTTATGTAGCAAGTATGTATGCAAATAATACCTATTTCTATGAAAATTGGCTGACTGATAAATTACTTTACAGCCACAGTACCCAAGCAGGCCAATCTAAATGCTTATTCTTGTGTTTCTATTTCAAACACATGCCTAGGTCATCAAATTGTTACTTCTAACATACCCGTATAATTCATTTAATAGACTATGTCAAAGCAAAAAGAGTTTTTGACCAAATCATTCTTGTCTTTCGTTCTTAGTGAATAATAAGTGCTGTACTCAGGCCACCCAATTACATTACACGTCTCTATTATACTTTAGTTGGCTGAATGATAATGACAATTTGAATAATCTCAAAATATGTTTTAATATCCTCGGTATTTTTCCAAACTCTGCACACTTTTTTCAAACTCTGCACACTTTCTTCCAAACTCTGCACACTTTTTTCCGTACTCACACTTTTTTCCAAAGTCTGCACACTTTTTTTCCATTCTCTTCACACTTTTTTCCAAACTCTGCACACTTGTTTTCGAACTTTGCACACTTCCTGTTTCATAAAGTGTAAAAAATTTTCCAAACTCTGCACACTTTCTTCCAAACTCTGCACACTTTTTTCAAACTCTGCACAGTTTTTTTTCCAAACTCTGCACACTTTTTTCCAAACTGCATACTTTTTCCAAACTCTGCGCACTTTTTTCAAAACTCTGCACACTTTTTCTAAAATGCTCAATTTGCCTACACTTTCTTTCTAATTGTCTACAATCTATGAGCCATTTTCAATGCTCACATATAATTGAATTAAGTGCACACTTTACTTTAAGTTATACAAATAAAGAAGAAGTGATTGAACCAACTAAAGCTGATAATACATGTTAATTATGTTTCTGAGGCATTAATTGTATTGAAATGAAAGGTTTTGTTAAACTCCTCGGCAGAGAAGAATAGCCTCTGAGACCTAACTAATCATAACACCGAGAGTTGTTTTGTGCTCAGCTCAGCAAATAGTACACACTTTCTTAAAGGTGTATGACCTGTTTGTTCAATTCTAAATCAATTTGAGCTATTGTTCCTCGATGATTCACTTTTAGAGTATATTATATTTACCACGTTTTAGTAATAGTCCGAATGCTCATAACTGCAATGCCCACATTAATCATTATCAATGCAAAATCTGATGTTGATCTCCTTTGCAAGGCAGAGGTTTATAAAGTAAAACAACCTTGGACAGAGCGCATTCAGTCTATACGCGTGAAAATGCTAGAATTTAGTGCAATCGTACCACTAATCTATAAGATAATTAAAAGTGTTTATGATATACTGAGTGCATTTGCATCTTATAGTTAGCATGCTAAGCCCACGTTGTACATGTACAACCTACCATTGAGTTATTTAAGCCCAAAAACAGTGTATTTTGACGTAAAAATAGCCAAAAACAGTAAAACTACTAGGTGTTCTCGACAATGACCCATAATCAACAAATTTTTAGCTAAATTAGTTCACGAGCTCACAGCATGTGAGGTGCAGCTTTTACAACTCATGCTTGATTCAATCTATATCTAAGATTTTAGCTCAATCGGTCCATTATTTGCAATGGCAGAGGTAGCAATAGCGGACTGCATGACAAATGGCAAGGAAGTGACAAAGGACCAGGAAGCCAAAAAGACCAGTAAGTGACGAAGGACCAGGAAGTCAAAGGACCAGGAAGTATTTAAGGACCAGGAAGTCTAATTTATGTATACACAGTTCATTACTTCTCAGGCCAATTTACTTCCTAGCTTAGCTAGGCCTACTCGAATTGCTTTACAACATTCACTTACTCTAAACTTAAGTCTCAATTGCATAATCTGTCAGGTGAACATAAAGGGCCAGGAAGCCATACACTGCTTGATAAATTTCTATAATGCTTAGGCTTGTTTTACACCTTGGCTTACCTAAGCTTATTTTACACTCACATCCAGTCCATGGGCTTAGTTTTGTCAAACTTTGGCACATTTTAGATATATTAAAGACTGAGTGGCAGAGGTAGCAAGAGCAGACCACTGCTACATTTTAAGGGATGACTCCCTCCTCCTCTCGCTGAGGACCTGCAGGCAAAAGGGCTGGACCAGGAAGTGATATACACCATTGGCTCAGTTTGCACTCACATTTACTTTACACTTAGTCATAGTTTAATCCTAGTTTAAGCCTAAGCTGGCACCCTGCCATACCTTTCACTCCTCATCCTATCCTTAACCATTGCATATGTTATAGCGTTGTATATCCTTAAGCATTGTATATCCTTAACCATTGCGCCCTGGCCCCCACCTCAGGACGCAAGGCCTTACCCCTTCGCCTATGCTTAACCATTGTATGTGTTATAGGGTTTGCCTATTTTATAACGTTGCCCATCCTTAAGAATTGCTTATCCTTAACGATTGCCTATGTTTTAGCGTTGCGGCCTAGGGAGCCACGGATAACTAATCAACCATATGGCTACATATCTGCTGCTGAAAACTTATAAATATGACTTCCTGGTCCTTCGACTTCCTGGTCCTTTGACTTCCCGGTCCTTCGGCTTCCTGGTCCTTTGACTTCCTGGTCCTTGCTTAGAGAGCAGAAAACGGTACCTGCGTGTACAAAAGAGGCCGACTTTTTCACACGTAATAACATAGCGTTACCTGGGGAATATGCGGCGCGCAGGGAGTCTCTATACTACTTAGTTAGATTCGTAGTTCTGACGTTAAGTAGAACATTTTGAGAAACAAATTTAGCTTCCGCAAGGCTCTGGAAAAAAGTTGATTTGCAGTGTAAACTTTACATAACCACAGAGTGTAAAGAAGATTTTAGTTAAATTTGTAATTCTGATATTACGTTCAACATGTTTGAAAAAATTTACTTTCTACAATAGCCTGAAGACAAATAAATAATAAATATTTGATGTAAACCAGTTTACACCACTGTTGTGTTAAAAATCTCAACCTGATTCCCCACTGAGTGTAAAGAAATTCGGTTTATGCCAGTTTGTAGCCTTTTAATCGTAGTACGTTTTTATGTGGAAAACATCTATTCCGCAAAATATTTCAGATATTTAGCAATAAAAATAAATGTTATAACGTCACAGTAAACCTTTACACGCTCTTTACACACCTGGTATTCCTTTGGAAAGAACAAAGAAAAATTTAATTATATATTAAAAAAATTGCACAATACAGAAGTGTCTTGTTGTAAATGCAGGAGAGGGGGTGCACATAAAATTCGCACCCCGCTGTGACAAACATTGTATAAGTAAAAAGAAGGGTAAGTGTAACTATCATTGATTGCATTACGGGCTAAGTTATTCATCGTTTGAGCCCAGCAAATACTAACGAACCGAATCGTAAACGTGCGAATTATCGGACTACCATCGCACGTGGGCATGGGGGAGTTTAAGGGGTATGCACCCCCCAGAAGGCCGAATACTTCCCCCAGAGATAAATTTTTAAATTTTTTTTTCGCAATTTTTTTATGCAAATGGATAGTGCGCGATGATAAACGTTAAAAAATGGTGTGTTTTTTCGTCACACCACCAGTTTTAGGACAATTTCTTGACCTTGAAAAATCTTGCATCCCCCAGAATGTTGGTGCTGCCCACGGTTGTGGAACGCAAATAAATACAAAGCAATTCGATGTTATCTTAGATTTACATATGGGTTACATAGCGTTCGGTAATTATCAAATTGATAAACGTTAGATACTTATGCAAAATATAGCGTTCGGTAATTATCAAATTGATAAACGTTAGATAGTTATGCAAAATATGGAACAAGAATGTAAATAACACTAGCACGCATGGAATATCGGATTGCCTGCATAATAAAGAATCAGTTCCTATTATAAATTTGGAATATTTTGCCGGATGGTCTCCATAAAGCTAGTCTTTAAATAAATAAGTCAATCTCAAGCATTTAGTGCTTAAAATTCTCGGATTGATTGCAAACGATTATTATAGTTTCGATTTAATCTTAGGTAGCTAAGCGTTTAGCGCGTACCTATAATATACTTGGGTACCCCTAACACCTGTGCACCCCTACAGCTATAACGGGGACACTTCTGGAAGGTGCGGTTTTTTTAAAAGAAAGATAATAAAAAAATTCGCTGCTCGTGTTTTTTTGTTTTTCTTGAAACTCAAAATTGACTGTGTAAAGAAGGTGTAAAGTTTTTGTGTAACGTTATAACATAGGACAAATTTTGGGACCTTTTTACTGCGGCATGTGGACAACTGAGTATTGATGACTCGAAGGATTGAACAGGATATGATAATAGAGGGATGAATTCTAACAGATGACACTTTTTTTGTTTTTTGAAATTCGCATTAGTTATCGAACGGCAGTGTAAAGAGTGCGAAAATCTGGGGGTGAAAAAGCACTTTTTGGTCGAGTTTTCAACCTTCCTATGTCCGATACTAACTCCGGTTATGAGGTTTTTAAAATGTTTTCTGACAGAAATGTAGAGCGGATCAAGGGCTACATTCTGCATATAAGCAAAGTCTTCTATGCTCTATGGTGAGTTAGATCCTGGGGTTTAAAGTTTACACTCTAGTAAAGGTGTAAAAAACGGATTTTAACTAAGATTTCTCTGCCAAATTTTTCCGCTTATGAGTCAGTGTAAATCGAAGACAGCATTAATAAAGTGCCTCACAGGGGCTAAACATCGCAGCAAACCGCATTTAAAAAAACGCAATATTGAGTTATTTATGGGGGTGTAAAGTTCGAAATCAGAGGTAAAAAATGGGCGAAAAAACACGTTTTTTCCGAAGTTTGATTGATAATCATACCAAATAATTTTTGCAACATAATTTTGGCGCACAGGAATGTACTACGATTTAAAAGCTACAAATTGTACCAAACCGAATTTCTTTAAACTCAATGGGGAGTTCGGTACGGAATTTTAAAGTTTACAGTGTTCTAAATGATGGAAAATACGTTTTTGTTGCGTTTTTTGTTCGCCACTTTCTCCGTCCAGAAGTCGGGATAAGTCCAATAGAATAAAAATAAAGTGCTTTATATCGGGTGCATGTCAAAGCAAATTGTCTATACATTAATATTTAGCGAGTGTAAAGTCAAAAATTTGGAGTTTAAAATGCGTTTCTGTCTTGTTTTTTCTGCCTGCTTCTCCGGTTACGAGTCAGGGACACGTTTATCAAGTCTAGAAATGGACCAGGAACCAAATTTGATATGCCAGTCTGGCGCATATGTTTACACTCTACGGTGTTGTAAAGTAGTTTACACCAATTGTTAGTTTGCCCATAGAACATTACGTAGACTTAATTTTTTCATAAATATTAATCGTAATATCGGAACAATATCAAAATTACGAATCTGACCAAAATTTTCTTTACACTAGGTGTTTACATGAAGTTTACACTACATATGTATTTATCTTCGCTTTTGAGCATTCCAGAAACCTAATTTTTTCCTGGAGTCTAGAAGTTTTCAAAGGATCAAATGTGAGACGTCACGTAGGCGCGTTTGTTTACATCCAACAGTGATGTAAAGTAGTTTACACTCATTGTTTATATGTCCTCAGACCATTGTAGAGACATAATTTTTTCATGAATGTTGATCATAATATCCGAGTAATTTTTTACACTGCATGTTAGCCTTTGTTCTAGAGCATTGCAAAAACCGAAATTTTTTCCTGAGATATAAAAATTTACAGGGAATGAAATATATACGTCAGTTGGGCGCGCTTGCTTACACTTAGCAGTATTGCAAAGTGGTTTAAACCTAATGTTTATTGTCTTTAAAACATTATGGAGACTCATTTTTCCATAAATGTTGAAAGAAATATCGGAGCAATATCAAAATTACGAATCCGACTAAAATATTCTTTACGCTATGTGTTTGTGTAAAGTTTACATTACGTGTTAACCTTAATTCGATAGACTTGCAGAGACTTTGTAAGTGAAGTCAAGAAATTTTCAAGGATTCATATGTGAAACATCAATTAAGTGAGTTTGTTTACCCTCAAAAGTAATCTAAAGTGATTTAAAAATTAGCTTCAAGTGTCCTTAGATCATTGAAGAGATGTAGTTTTGTCTTAAATGGGTTGCATTAAAGTTAAATCCTTCTTAGCCGTGTTTATAATATGTTTCACAAAATCTTGTACATGGAGGGCTATCGTTTAATTGATGTAAATTGCCTGCAAAAGTGGTTTAAAATGAACCAGCAACCACACTACTGTGCACAGAAGTCGACAAAGATATGCAGCTTTATTGTAATCATGTACATTAATAAGCCGTAAACTGTTAGTATTCTCTACACCTAGTAGTTGTGTAAAGTTTGCACTATTCATTTGTTGTTAATATGTAGTCTATACTACAAATTTATTTTACTACCAAATCAAAGCGTTAGTGTTCCTTACATTTGATACTTGCGTGAAGTTTTTGAATTTTTGCCGAAAAACTTTGCCTTCTAATTTACCAACATCCCGCCTTTTCCATTTTCTTAAAGTTTAAAATCTTTTATAATTCTCTTAATAATTTAATGGTAGGTTTTAACTTTAAGTTTCGCTTGGTTTACAACTCTCGCTTAGCAAGCTCATTTTTCAAAACTTTTTCATAGTGATCAGATTAGTCGCGTTTGGTTTGGAATTGGTGGACGGTCGTTATTTTATTACTCGGCTTAAATAAACCAAGTGACTATCTTTTGATTATTTTCTTCATCGCAAATTCAAACACCCAATTTTCAATTTGAAAATTGAAAATTGGGTGTTTTCAATTTCAAAAGTCACAACACATTGTGCTTGTGTATTGATTGAGTGAGGATTTGCAATGTGAATTCGTTGGTTAAATATTTGTGCTTGATTATAGGTGAACTGTACATTAAGAAGAAATAACTTAATGCAATTTTAATTTGAAAATGGATGGTGTCAATAAGGTTGTCTTGTTTAAAAAGGATAATGCTGATGTTAAGAACAATATTGTTTTCCGTGTTCTTGGACTGTTGTCATTATTGTGGCATGTTACTGATTGTGTTTACTGACTGATGTACTGAAATCACGCTAATTAAAAGTAGTGTACTAGCAAAGAAAAATGCTCCGATGGAACAAAAAAGATGAATATACTTGGAATTGTGGATAATTATGGATGTAAAAGGAGGGGACTAGGAAAAATCTACCTAAAGTCGGAAAATCTGCTAAAAATCACACTTTCTCTAAGCAACGCAAAAAATCGATGTATATTCTGCGGCCTCTAAAAAAGTGTCTTTTTTAAATAATGTTCGAAGTTTCAGATAAGAGTGTATAAACGAAATCTATCAAGGTTACTTTTTTAAATTGCTGGCACCTGATTGATAGAAAACTAAGAGGTATTGTATTTAAAGTTGTTTTATTTTATGAGCATTAGAGCAAGCAAAGCAGGAGCCGATTGATTAGTGCACACAATCGTTTCAGGCATGCTAGTGTATCTATATTAAGTCTGTTTCAAGTCAACTTACGCGTTTCCTACTGTTTTAAACCAACCATGTCTTCATTTGTCTTCGATGTTTGCTATTTCATTCAATTGGCTTGGAAGACTGTTAGTTTACTTAATATCATTTCCCATAGCTACTGCATAGCTAACGTGCTGCTATTTCAATCATTGTTATGGTTGAATATTTATTTTAATCTGTTGGCCGCAGAATATACATCGATTTTTTGCGTTGCTTAGAGAAAGTGTGATTTTTAGCAGATTTTCCGACTTTAGGTAGATTTTTCCTAGTCCCCTCCTTTTACATCCATAATAATCCACAATTCCAAGTATATTCATCTTTTTTGTTCTATCGGAGCATTTTTATTTGCTAGTAGATAGTCTATTTTGAATCTGTTGTCAAAAGCCACTAGTTTCTGCGCAATCGGATATACAGAATGGTCTGCTGCCTATAAATTATTTTCGGCATCCATACAACATTTAGTTCCTAATCATATTACTCTCAAACTCAATAAATTTAAAAGCATTAGATGGTGGCCATTGCAGACTTTTAGTAATTGTAATTGATGAATCTTGCGAATTATTTGCTGCTAGTATGTGGGTAGGTATACCTTAAGTTTTGTATGACATCCCCTAATTTCCTTATATTTTGGCATGGAAACGCAATAAAAAGACGTATCATTTGAAAAACAGCATAAAGTAATAAACGTCATTTAGTGTGAACAAATGTGTTTTTAACGTATTGGATTCCCGAGGGGTTCAACTCTCCCACCTATGCGTGATTATGATACCTTTAATTTTCATTATTCAATCCCAAAGCGTAATATGTTCACGAATAAGCTTTTACTTCAAATTCGAGCTTTTACCTGAAATTCGAGCTTTTAATTCTCTTTTACTCATTGAACCGACGCAAAACTGACCTGGCTAATCGATTAGGAATTAATGAACATTGTGCGTGAGCTTTATTTCAAATACAATCTTATCTGCACATAAGTTGCATTTTGATCTTATTGTGCAGCGATTTAGATTATCGTAAATTTCAGCAGGCAGATAGTTAATAGCTGGTAAGAATAAGTTGCGACTGTCATTTGCACTGCTGCACCAAAAATTTTGCAAGTCATAACAATTAACAAAATTAGCCGTACGTTATTGCACACGGTCTCGGCGATCAACCGATGATGAAAATAATAGAGTTATTCAAGTTTATATACAAATGCTGTAATGACCTTAGAAATAATTTAAATATTAAACTAGCACAGAAGCCGCCTCTTCACAAGTCACGGCTACGAAACGACTCGAGGTAATTTAGTGAAAAATGTTTATTTTACTCATTTTTCTACGCCTTTATTATATTTTTACATAAGATATTCCCATTTAATCCATAAAGCGATCTAGACTTCAAAACCCCTTACGCAATCTGACCGTTACCAATTTTATAAACTGCCATTTTTACATCCATTACTGGACGTAACCGAGTCCTTTGTCATATAATGACTTCACTGATTAATTTAATCGATATATGAACATTTTAGAAAATACTCGTAAACGGAAATACGCAGTAGTAGTCGCTTATACCCCTATCCAGATTTTCATCGTTTGCATGCTATTTTGTATAGATTTTTTTGGAGTCACTGGGCTCAAACCTATAACCTGTTGATTTGTAATCAGTCGCTCCAAGCACTGAGCCATATCGGCTAAAATTAAAATTACTGAATCGCAAGATAAGCGATTTTTCATGGCGTTTCACACTGGAAATAGCATCAGCATTTTAATTTAAACTAGGCTCAGATGTCTAAGCTCCAGCGATACGCCGCTAATCATAGGTATAGCGATAGCGCTACCTATAATTTACTTGGCCATCCTTTTTTCTTATATGTTTATCACAGCGAGTGCGAAATTTGTGTCCCTCCTCAAAGCTACAACGGCACACACCTGGGAAGTGCGGTTTTTTTAAAAGGCAGATAATAAAAACACTTAGATACCCTTTTTTGTTTACACTCAATACCGAGCTAGTCGTGAGTGTGTAAAGTTTACACCAAAAATTCAAATGATCGGCGGAGGGCCAATTTAAAAAAAATGTTTTCCCTCATTAGTAGGTTACGAATCTGGTCTTAAAATTTCTTAACACTCATTAGTTGTTGCACAGGAGTGTAAATTAGACGGTTTTTTTACTGTTTTCATGTGCACAAGCATATCTAACTCAGTTTTACATTCTATGCAGTCTGATTGGTTTCAAAAGGTAGACGGTTATAAAATCTAGGGGAGCCATTTTTCATTTTTTTAAAGTAATATTTTCAAATTTAGAGGCGGTTTATTGTAAATAGTCTGAGACAAAAAATTTTTTCGCTTTCCGCCTAGAGCGTCGTGGATGATGAATTTAAAAAAATGTTCTCCGTAAGGTCAGAATAACGAATCTGACCTTTAAACTTTTCTACAGCCAGTGTTTGTTGAGGTATGAAGAGTTGAACTTTGCAATTATACATCTATTTTCTAATGCCGATAGATAACTCCGTATTGCATATTATTTGATCAGATTTTTCTTATTTCAGAGGTTTTCATTGACTCGTCTTTAATAAATAATTATTTTTATTATCATAAATGCATTATTCTTTAGACTTCAGTAGAATGATGAATATTTTCCAATATAGTATAATCAAGCTGAAATCTTAGCTGCGATTTGAGTTGGTGCAATGGCTGACAAATCCGTTCTCGCATGTGGATTTAAAAAAAAGAATAATGGGTTCAAGTCTTCTGAATACTAACTTTTTTCATTTTTTGAATTCTTTTGGCAAAACCATTCACTTCATTTGACTTATTCATCTATTTAGGTTCTGCAGATGACACTTTTCTGTTTTTTGAATTTAGCCTTAGTTCTCGAATGGGAGTATAAAGAGTGCGAAAATCTGGGGGTGAAAAGACACATTTTGGTCGAGTTTTTGACTTGTTTATGTCTGCCAACAACTCCGGTTATGAGTTTTAAGAAAGTTTTTCTGACAGAAATGTACTAAGGATCAAGGGCTATCTTGTGTTTACCAGCAAACTTTTACTTCAATCAATACGCAGTTAGTACCAGGGATTTAAACTTTACACTCTAGTGGATGAGTAAAAAAACAGATTTTGTCCAAGATTTCTGTGCCCACTTTTTCGGTTATGAGTTGGTATTAATTGAATAAAATAGAAATAAAGTAACTTCTAAGGGCTACACGTCGAAGCAAGCCGCGTTCAAAAAACGTAAAATTGAGTTGTTTATGGGGGTGTAAAGTTCTAAATCTGTGATGTAAAATAGCTGAAAAAAAAGTTTTTTTTCGTATTTTGATTGGTAAATCATATCAAATATTTTGCGGAACATAAGTTTGGCACATACAAACGTAGCTACAAACTGGCCCAAAGCGAATTTAATTACACTCGATGGGGCGTTAGGTTCAGATTTTTAAGGTTTATAAGTGTGAGTGGATTTTTTTGTTTTTTGTTGTTCGCCACTTTCTCTGTTCAGAAGTCGGGCGAGGTCGAATAGGATAAAAATAAAGTACTTTCTAAGGGGTACGCATCACAGCGAATTGCATTTGTTTGCATCAATATTTAGGTTTTTCGGGAGGTGTATAGTCGAAAAAAATGGAGGAGTTAAAAGTGTTTCTGTCTTGTTTCTTTCTGCCAAGTTCTGGGTTATGAGGCTGGACATAATCTCAAGTCTAAAAATAAACCAGAAACCAAATGTGATACGCCAGTTTGTTTGCACTCAACAATGGGGTAAAGTGGTTTACATCTGATATTTATTTGTCCTCGGTCCATTGTGGAGAATTAATCTTTTCATAAATGTTGATCGTAATATCACAGTAATATCAGAATTACGAATCCGACTAAAATTTTCTTTACACTCTGTGGTTGTGTAAAGTTTACACTATATATTAACTTTAGTTCTAGAGCCTTGCGGAAGCTTAATTTTTTCAAAATGTTCTACGTGAAATCAGAATTGGGAATCTGACTGTTAGTTTTCTCTACACCTAGTAGTTGTGTAGAGTTTGCTCTATTCATTTGTTGTTAATATCTAGTTTATACTACAAATTTATTCTACTTCCAAATCTGAGCGTTAGTGTTCCTCAACCTTGATATTTGCGTAAAGTTTATGCTGAAAAACTCTTGATCTGTTCAAATAATGTAAGGTTGTCTTGTTTAAAAAGGATATAGCTGATGTTAAAAACAATATTGTTTTCCGCGTTCTTGGACTGCTGTCATTATTGTGGCATGTTACTGTTTGTCTTTACTGACTGATGTACTCAAATCATGCTAATTAAAAGTAGGGTACTAGCAAAGAAAAATGCTCTGATGGAACAAAAAAGATGAATATACTTGGAATTGTGGATTGTTAAGGATGTAAAAGGAGGGGACTAGGAAAAAGCTATCCTAAAGTCGCAAAATCTGCTAAAAATCACACTTTCTCTAAGCAACGCAAAAATCGAAGTATATTCTGCGGCCAACAGATTAAAATAAATATTCAACCATAAAAATGATTGAAAAAGCGGCAGTTAGCTATGCAGTAGCTATGGGAAATGATATTGAGTAATAGTCTCTCTAACCAATTGAATGAAATAGCAAACATCGATGCATCCAAAACAATTGAAGAAATTGTTGGTTTATAACAGTAGGAAACGCGTGAGTTGACTTGAAACAGACTAAATGTGGGTACACTAGCATGCCTGTAACGATTGTGTGCGCTAATCAATCGGCCTCTGCTTTGTTTGCTATAATGCTCATAACAAAATAATACAACTTTAAATACAATACCACTTAGTTTTCTATTAATCAGGATACGAAGCCAGTCAGCGTTGCTACTTGCCAGGAATTTAAAAAAAGTAAACATTATAGATTCCGTTTATACACTCTTATCTGAAACTTTGAAAATTATTTGAAAAAGACGCTTTTTTTAGAGGCCGCAGAATATACTTCGATTTTCGCGTTGCCTAGAGAAAGTGTGATTTTTATCAGATTTTGCGACTGTAGGTAGGTAGGCTTTTCCTAGTCCCCTCCTTTTACATCCGTAACAATCCACAAATCCAAGTATATTCATCGTTTTTGTTCCATCGGAGCATTTTTCTTCGCTAGTTTAAGATTATTTGAGGATTCTTGATGTCGTCAGACATACCCTAAGCCTAAGCAGTGGGATGCATGCGTCGCTCGCTCCGCTCATTGTATCCCACTACTCATGGTTGGTGCACCTTGACGAATGCACAAGCCTACGTCTAAACTGAATCAATGACAGGACAGAATGCTACTTATTATAATTTGGAATAAGCTTAGGCTTAGTTGTGTGCATGCCAGCACATAAACTAAGCCCGATTAGTGGGATGCAAGGAGCCAGTGGTAAATCTAGGATTTTCTGACAAGGTGCGGAGCCCAAAATTTTCATAAAGTGTCAAACATTGTCCAAAAATTCGCACAATATGCTCGTATCTGTTTCAACTGTCTTTTGATAGACGAAATTATTTTTGTTGCAAAGAAGTAAAAAATTTACGAAATTTGCCAGTTTTTTCCTATGGAAAACTCGCAAAATAAATGCAGAAATCGACACAAATCGCCTAAAAAGGCCAAAGAAATCACTTTAGGAGCTACAAAATCTTTGTTCAATAACAAAATTACTCTTCTGGCATTAATTTAAGCTTTATAGAGCGCCAAGAGATTCAGTAAATGTCATTAATGAGCACTGTCCCAGCGCCAAGTGCCAGAAAAATTTAAAAAATCATGAGTAAAATGGCTAAAATCGTCAAAAAAAAGAAGATTTTTCAAGTTTTTCCGGCACTTCGCACCGGAGTAGTACGTATAATTGACATTTATTGACTTCAGAAAAAGTGGTTTTTGTGCATAACAAAAAATGTATACTTCTCACAATGATTTCTCGAGTATTTTCTCGGCGCTTGTTGACGATTCTAGCAATAATTTTGCGAGTTTTTATCGGTAACCGATAATTTTGAGAATTTTAATTTTTTCACATCAAAAAGGATTCTACCTATCAAGAGATTGCAAAAGTCCGCTATTTAAACATAAGCGGTGGATTGGTCGGACAATTTTGGACACTATTAGAAAAATTTAGGGGTTCCGCTCATACATGTACAGCATGGGAATTCATCGGAATCAGACCCAACAAATTTTCAAAAAGTCCGTTTTGGCTAAAAACATCGGGTATACGTGGAAAACATTGCTTTTAGAAGTTTCGGGCAATGCTCGTTCTTTCTTGAACATTAAAGCATAACGAAATTCGAAAAAAATTTTGAAAAATCGAAAAAAATTGAGCAGAGTATAGCCAAAAGTGCGTATATGGCGCGAAGCGCCAAAAATTTGAGACTAGCCAAAAATGAGCTAAAAAGGCTTAAAAAGCACAGTTTTTACATTTTTTTGGAAAATCGACAATTTTGGGGTAGGGCTGTGTTGCAACCATTTCGCAGGGGTCAGCAGCCAATAAGCGGGGGTCAAACTCCCGCTGACTCCCCAAAAACACGTGTGGCGCCAAAACACTTTCAAGAACTCGAATTATCGAGCGCGTGTCGTTTTCAGATCCTGACGGATGCCTGGGCCGCGAACACGCTCGACAGCGATTACGTGACGCCAATATGCGATCACATCAGATCGTCGGGCGCTCTCGATACGTTGTTAGATAAGTTCATTGGATGTGACGTCGACGGCGGCGACGACGTTGTTGTCGACGACGCCGTCAACAAATCGCTGCGCTTCGAATGCGGTCTGGCCCTCGAGGTCTATTTATCGGCGGCCAATGTGCAGCACTTGATGCGGAAGAACTACGTGGAGCCCATAATAAAGACTATCATTTCCTTTTGCAGAGCCGACGAGAGTCGAGTTCGGCTCGGCTTGTCCATCAGCGAATCTCTGTTTAGGTGAGAAAATAACGTCTTATTATAAAATTAAGCTTATAATATATATCCCCTACATTAATAGCATGCATGGATAGGCAGCAGCCGCATTCTTTGGGTCTGGGTGGTGTAAAACCGGCGAAACTCCCCCGAAAAATACCAAAATTTCAATTCTGGGAATCTGTCGATTTAGGCATCTACTAGATTCTCGGGGGAGGTCTGGATTCCCCACGCCGAATGTGATTGGCCCTCGAAGTTCGCGGTTCTGAGTGGGAGGAGGCGTCAAAAATTTTTCTTAAACGTCGATGTGGGGGCCGCGGATTAGTTTTAAGGCGTAGTAGTATCGATGTTTCTCGTAGGGTGCATATTTATTGGCATCAGAAATTCGCGGGAAAAATGAATTCAAAAGTTAAATTCTGATGGTCGGGCAGTTTTCGGAATTTTGTGGTTCCTCATATAACCCCTATGCCCATGTGCGATTATAAATCATCCGATCAATTATTGTAAAGGATTAAACCTTTCCGACCGCCTTATCGTCAATCTGATTCTGGTTTAGATTAAATGGGCCGCTGAGCCCAAATACGCTGCCGGGACCGAATGCGCCGCCGAGTAGACGCTACGCACGCGTTCATACGTACGTACACACGCGCGTGCTTGTAGCGTAGTTATTAAGCAGGTCAGCCGCCTCGGAAGATGGGCTCGAAAATCGGATTCAAAATCAGCTTAAAAATTAGATTAGTTGGAATTAAATTAAAATTAGCTCATAAATTACAAAACAAATTGGTGGATAAACAAAACTGGGCCTAAAACTTGAAGCTTATGGGACTTGAAAATTCTCCGTAAGCGTGTAAGCAAGTTTTTCTAGCATTACGGAACGATCTCTCTTTCCAGAATATAAAAACGTAGAAATTTCGAAAAGATACAACACCTTCTGGCTTTTTATTTCTTGAGAATTGAGAACTGCGCGGTCATCAGCGGCATTTTGCTGGGGAAAGCAGCACATCATTCTAGGGGTCAGGCAAGGTCTACAAGGAACCGTACGCAATTCAATCGATATATTGAGCGAGGGCATTTCTGGACGCCAACTAGCATAGATTTTGCCAGAACCATACCCCGTGCTTAGCGTAGGCTTAATGCCCTTATTGCAATGAGCTGTTCATTTGAACCACAGTAACAGTGCAGCACTTCTTTTACAAGTTCCTGACGTTATTGATAGAGTATTTCATGATTAACCTCTGAATAATCTTTTGATAGTACGAGTAGTTTTTGAGCTAGTACAGGGTGGGTTAAATAACGAATCGCTCGGATTGGATCTACGACGAGCAAATGAAATACGGTTTGTTTTGATAGAAAGCTTCGATTCCTGCACATGAAGACAATAAAATTCGATTTCATGAGCGTCTTTCTATTTCAGAGTCATGAAAGCATCTGTCAAAAACACATATTGGCTTTATGTTCTGTCATTAGCGAGCGCGTTAGCGGCCGCGTACCTATAGTATGTATACTTTGGTACCCCTAAAATATGAGAACCCCTACAGCAACACTGAGACATTTCTGGGAAGTGCGATTTTCCTAAAGATAGATAATAAAAATGAATATGCAGACCTTTTACTAACATGTAATATTGAGTTTGTAATGAGCGAGAAAAGTTTTTCCGCAACGTTATACCATATTGCGATTTTTGTTGATTTTTTTAACCGGCTTGTAAACAGCTCAGTATTACTGCCTTGAACAATTTAATGGTAGTAAATTATAGGGAATACAATTTTCTAGATAGAATTTTTTTAAATTTCGCTCAGTTCTCGCGGTGGACTTCAAAGAGTATAAAAATTTGCGGTGTAGAACTGATTTCAGTCGCGCTTTGTGTCTCTTATGTCCTGGCAACAACTTGATCAGGAAGTCGAGGAATGTTTCCAATAGGAATGTACTACGACTCAAGGCCTACTTTCGGTTTACCAGCAAGAATTTCTTACCCTCAATACGGTGTAAGATGTAGAGGATTTAAACTTTAACACTAGTCTATGATGACAAAAACAGGTTTTGTTACAGATTTCTGCGACAACTTCCCCGCTTATAAGCCGAAGCAAATCGGACCAAATCTGTTAAAAAATGCAATATTAAGTCACTTATAGAGGTGTAAAGTTTGGAATGAGGGTGTAATATGGGGCGAAATACATTTCTTCCCTTTCTCGATTCGTCAATATCTCCAATAGGATGCAGAAAAGAAGAATTTCGCACACAAACGTACTACGACTAAAGGGCTACAGACTTAATGTTTTTCATTAATGTTGATCGTAATATCAGAATTACGAATCCGACTAAAAGCTGTTTTACACTCAGTGGTTGTGTAAAGTTTGCAGTCAAAATTAAGTTTAGTTCTAGAGCATTGCAGATACTTAATTTCCTCTCAAAGTTCTTCTTTGTAAAGTCGGAATTACGAATCTGACTGTTAGTTTCCTCTACACCCATTAGTTGTGTAAAGTTTACGCTATTCATTAATTTTTAATGTATCAAGTTTACACTACAATTTTATGTACTTCCAGGGCGTTGCTAAATGGATTTTTTGCCAACATATGTCCGCAAGGTCAGGATTACGAATCTGACTGTATGTCTTATTTACACCCTGTAGTTGTGTAAAGTTTACACTAAAAACATTAACTTTAGTTCCAGAGCGTTGCAAGAGCTTAATGCTTTATAAATGTTCCGTGTAATGTCAGGATTACGAATCTAGTGTAAGTGTTACTTACACCCAGTAATTGCGTAAAGTTTTAGCTGAAAACATTTTTATCTGTTTAAATAAGGTAAGGATTGTATTAGTTTAAAAAACGATAATGCTGATGTTCAGAACAATCTTGCTTTTCAGCGTTCTTGAAATGTTTAGTCATTATTGTGGCGTCTTATCAGTATGTGTTTACGGACTGACTTACACTCAAATCTTGCTAATTAAAAGCAAGGTACTATCAAAGAAAAATGCTGTGATGGAACAAGAAGGACGAATATACTCGGAATTACGCATCATTAAGGACATGAATGGGCGGGGACTAAAGAAAAATTACTTATGTATGCCTGTGAAAGTTTTAAGAATCTACTAAAACTTATACTAACGCGAAAAACACGCAAAAAATCGAAGTATAATCTGCGGCTTCTGGAAAAAGCGTCGCTTTACAAAACGTTGTTCACTGGCTGGGAAAAAGTGATGAGGAAGCTATGATGTGTTTTAATAACTGATAGTTTCTTATAAATATAAATTTTTCTTTAAATATATAAACAATATTTAGTTGATCGTCAATGACTTCATAAATGAATTATGACAAGCAAAGCATCTTGTTAATCGCTGCCCATAGAAATGCATGCCATGCTAGCGTAAGAATGCACATTATGTCGTTTTTTTGTTATTGATCGTTTTTTATAGGAATAAGCTATTCATGTTATTTTATTTTTACGTCGGAGGTGCAACTCCTTTCTGCAGGCCGCAGAGTATACTAATATTTTAAGCGTTTTCAGCGGAAGTCTAATTATTAGTAGATTCTTTCAACTTTCACAGGCATACATAGGTAATTTTCCCTAGTCCCCTCCTTTTTTGTCCTTAGTGATGTGCTATTCCAAGTATATTCGTCCATTTTGTTCCATCAGAGCATTTTTCCTTGCTAGTAATTCTAATGATTCTGTAAAAGTTTAATGCTCCTTCTTTTATTCTAAAGCTTATTCGAGGTTTAATTGAAACTTGTACGTTTTAGAAATTGATTGCAAACTAAAAACGTTGATTATGAAAACATAAAAACGAAAGGAGAAATAAATAATTTTGATTCCATATAAAATAAATTGCTTTTAATTCGAAGAGTTATACTGTTGTAAAAACAATTTATTTTATGCGCTGAATCTGCAAGATGCTTGAACTTCTGCTGAATTTTGTATAAATCAATTAAGGGGCAACCATCATAAACGACACTTTTCTACATTCCTGCAAAGGCAACAAGTTCTTAGACAGTGCATATCGCGTTAATGGTCAACTATCTGTGAAGTATCTAAAAAATTTCTAGAGACCAATAGGCTATTCGGTTTTTTTGGATCTACCCTGTATAAATGATTAGTAAGAATTTTATCGACCGCTCCAAATTTCGCAAAGAATTTTGTCAGAACAATGACCCTAATGTTGCACCAATAATTGATATCTGACATGTAACAGAGGGGATGGAGAATATACATTCAAAGTTAATTGTTCCCCAGTCCTTTAAAGGCTAAGATTTTTCACTTCCCGCTTCAGGAAAACCTGATCTTTTAAATTATTTCTGTGTGCTTTTTCGCCATTTTCGGTCAAAAAGATGATTTAGATTAAGATTGATTGTAAGAATAAGATTGTTTTTAAAAGGGCAATGCACTAACGCATATATGCGTCTTTGTATACAATAATTGAAGGCGCACTTGTCTTTGACATCTCATCCTAACCCGGCAGCGCTCAAGGGCCCGGTGTTGCACTTTATTTCGGCGGCACATTTGGTAGTACCGACCATCATAAGCGCGGGAGAATTAAAGGTTCTGTTTGGGTGCCCACAATTCGAAGGAACCCACAGACCTTCAAATAAAATTTTCAAAATTTTTTATTTTACAGTTTTCTTACGATTGTTTGATGATTATGCATTGGGCCGATGAAAAACTTTGAAAAAAGGTGTTATTTATGTCCCGACCTTCAATTTATTTCACTTTTTT